>BSBK01000984.1:627500-1072500 GCA_027943335.1 Chamaecyparis obtusa
GGAAAATCTCCAACAAAAAAAACACCTAGAACCGATAACCCAAAATAATTTACTCTTTTGAAGTGAGCTTGATTAGGATCCAAACCTATTACAGGTAACAAAACACATGTGAGGTGTGTTAGGAATAGTCCCAAGAGATAACTAAGAGGGGGGGGGGGGGGGGGTGAATCAGTTATCTACAAGTTTCAATTCTTTATCCAATTAAGTATATTTAAACATGAAGCATAAATACAATGAAAGAACACTTGAACACAACATAAATATTTTTGTTATGGGGAAACCCAAATAGGTAAAAACCCCGATGAGAATTGACACCCACTAATAATCTGCACTAGTGTTTTATGATCCTTGTTAGAAGATCCTTAACCTTGTTAGGAGTTTCTTTACAATATATTTGGTATAGTGACCTGGTCAAGGGTCAGACCCTGTTAGGAGTCTTTTATAATTAACCCTGTTAGGGGTGAGGATGCACTATCCAAGAGCACACTTCTCAAAGGGGTGAAGGCTACAACCTTCTAAATAATAGATACACACTATATCTAGATCTTGGTGAACTATGCTTTGACCTGCTGTTTGGATCAATTCCAATGTATAGCATAAACTCATTACTTGGTCACATAGATCTTCTTCTGATGGCTCAACACTTTCCACACACTGCTCTGCTCTTCACAAACAACTCTGAACCATACTTTAGCAATCACAAATGACTGCCTATAAATATCTTTGCTAGAAGATCCTTTACCCTGTTAGGTGTAGCTTTACAATATATTAAGTATAGTAGACCTAGTTAAGGGTTAGACCCTATTAGGAGTATTTTATGATTGTCCCTATTAGGGGAGAGGATGCACTGTCTGAGAGCTCACTACTCAAATGGGCAAAGGCTACAACCTTCTAAAAAATAGATACACACTATATCTGGATCTTGGTGAACTGCACTTTGACCTACTATCTGGATCAATTCTAATGAATAGCACACATACTCTACTTGGTCACATAGACCTTCTTTTGATGGTTCAATACTTCACACACTCTTCTCTCCTATGCTTAATCAACCATGAACCACACTCAAGCAATCACAAATGACTACCTATAAATATCTTTCTTCCAAATGATATAATCAAGTCAGCCTATTAGAACCACCTTGAAATCATATTAAAGAAACCATGACATACTCCAATAATAATTTTGTCAACTCTACTAAGCATGCAACACAATCTAGGACCTATCCAATATTAATAAATGTGGACACCCGCTACACACTGTCGACTCTACCAAAGCAACTAAAAATTTCTTCTCAAGATGAATTACATCATGTGATCTTAACCAAACATTCATAACTCTTCTCCAATATATAATCCAAGGGTGCTTACCGAGATGATAGGTGCAACTCCAGAACCAATACAATCTCTGTTGAATCTTTTGAATAAACACTAGAAACTGCTACTGGTGAATAGCGACTGCATAAATTCACTTCTACTAATCATCAAACTCTGCATCCATGATTGTAACACCACTAACATGTCTTCATCACATATCCAAGGGTGCAAGGCTCCATGATGACTATACAGACAATCACTCATAGAAAATTGTTTATACCTCTGTCAGGAACACTGCTGACACAAGCTGCTGCATAACTGTATGTATTAACAGTTAACCTCTATGTCCATGATATCATGCTAATAACATATTCATTCTACATATACTCAAGGCTTACTACATAAGTCTTCCATGCATTCTTCTTACCATATGTTGTCATCAATGACAAACATATAGTTAGCACTAGCTTGCTGGAAAATCTCCAACAATCCCCCCCTTTGGCATTGATTGCAACATATGGAATGAAAAAAACCACCAATCCAAATGAACAATTATTTTATAACCTTCTCCATTTCTTCATCAAAACTCCCCCAAGGATGAATCCTACATTTTCTATAATATTCTCCAACATTCTCCATTTTCTCAACTGAACCGCTTTCATGACTGAATACTAGTCCCCCTTAGTATATTACTCCTTCTTTGATACTATTTTTCATGACTCTATTTATTACTCCCCCTTTTACATCAATGGAAAAGGGTGCCAACTCTTTTAAGCACCAGTACTACTCCTAAAGTAGAGTAGTCAACCATCCATTAGTCCCTGAGGACTTATGCTTTGTCTTCTTTCTTCTAAGAAGAATCAGGGAAGGGTATTACTCCCATCTTCTCCCTGAGATACTCAAAGGTATCCTTTGGCAAGGAATTTGTGAATATGCTTGCTAATTGATCTTTAGTACTCATGAAATAGTCCAACTTGACTTCTTTCTCTACCACTTTCTCTCTTAGGAAATGATACTTGATTTCAATGTGTTTTGTCTTTGCATGCATCACACGGTTCTTTGACATATTGATAGTGCTAATGTTATTGTTACCCTAATTTTCATATGCATGCAAATTTGGCTAAAACCTATTCCAAATATTTTTTTTCACCTTGCCAAGCATCCCTGAAAATTTCATGATTTTATGTTTGGTTTCCTGGCCTCTACAAATTTTCTATCTCCCTGGCCTACAAGTAAAAAATTCATAAAACTAGCCGTTGTGCCAAAAACCCTACAAACCCTAGGCCAGTTTCTATTTCATTGTTACTTTATCAGCCACTTAAGTTCTTAATTCTCCATGTGTGCTTTTCATTCATTGGCTGGTCACTAGTTCTCCAAGTCAGTCGGAAGTTACCTTTTCCTTCCGGTGATTCAGTGAATGCCTTGTTTGCATAATACCTCAATGTTTCATAGTTAAATCCTTAACAGTTAGTGAATTAGCAGGTGGCTTATTATTTCCTTTGGTCACATAATCTCTTATTGTTTGGTGGTCTTGGCTTGTGGGCTCCCAGTTTAGCAAGATCAGCAGTCGTTGCAAGTTTGTGAAGGGTCTATCAGAGGCTTGCGACCTTGCAACAACCGTCGATCTTCCCTTTTGCTCAGCACTCCATACCTTGTGTGGGTCCATTGCCATGTTGTCCTATGTGGAGGCTTCTTATTGGCTGGTGAAGTGATTACTGGAACTTGTTAGTGGGACCATGTTAGAGGGTCTGTAGGGCTGCCAAAAAGGTGAAGATCTACAGTGGTCATATGATCTCATAGAATCTTCTGACCCTATGAGATCATGCAACAACCGTCCAATTAGATGCCAAGGTTTCTTAGTGGGTCCGCTACTAGGTGTACATAGTTGGTGTCTCTTGATTGGTCCACATGTGTTGAGTCATCTTTTTGTCAGTGGGGTCAAGTTCTTTTACTGGTCAGAGGTTCTAACATCTACGAAGGATCAGTGGCTATCATAATTTCACAAGGGATCTGTCAAAGTTATAAGATCATGTGATAGTCATTGATGCTACTTTATCGCCAAGGCTCTGACGGTGGGTCCTCTTTCTGATGTGCTCACTCCTCATTGGCTACTGAATTGAATAGGTGGAGATGTGTCAGTGGGGCTAAGTATCTTAAGTGAGGTGGTAGGGAAGTAAGATCTATAGGGGTCGCATGTTTGCAAAGAATATTCCTTGCCCTTGTGATCATGCGACCACCGTCTGATGCAAGGTCTAGGTTCTTTTGACTTATGAGGTGTCGGTCTTTTCTGACGTGCTCATTTTCTATTAGGTGCTGCTAACAACATGGTCTTTGACTTTTCAAGGTGGGTTTTCAAGTTGTTTTCAAGTGCATCATAGTCGTTCATCTACCGGGAAGGGTTTCTCATCAACAGACACATTTTAAATGATAGCTAGCCATTATAATTCAAATTCAAATATCTCTACAGAGGGTTTTCTGCTAGTGTTTGATCCAGCAAGCCAAATACAGTGGTGAGGTAGCTAAGAATTTATGTTTGCAGGATTTTTGCAGTTGGGAAGGATGATGAGGAAGTCTAGGCGGCTGTCATGGGTCATTTCTTGTCTCAGAAAGGTACTAGTTATGCATTCATAGCAGGCCTATTATAGAAAAGTTGGTGAATCTAGGTTGCTTGTCTGCAGATTGATGTAGCACAGGGATGGGCACGTAAACAAATATTTGATCAGCTGGGATATTTTCAGAATTACATGATGTAATTATGCTGGAAAGCCAATTAGGGTTTGATTATTATATGCAAAATTATGTAACCCTAATTAGATATTTTTTGCCTCCTGCCTATGTGCATTGGAGGAGATGTATATAATGTTTTTTAGAGAGCTTTAGAGCTCAGAATTGACTTTTTATAAAAGAAGAGTTGGACAATTGTAAAGTGAAAAATATATCTTTTCTTAGAAATCTATCTGTGGCATTCTTCTTGCCCTCTAGTTTTCTACAGTTGTAAATTCCCATTGATTATTCAAATATTGTAAGGGATTTTTTGATATTTCTCATGTCCCTATGCTTTCTTGTGTAAGTTATCTCTTAGTGAATTTAGTATTTATATGTTTCTCAGTGATATCTTAGGGTTCTTGGTCCCTCTTTCTTTCTACAATTTTGTGTATTATTGTAGATGATTTGATGTGAATGCTTTTGTGGGTATACTTCATCCCCTTAACTATCTTGTCTCATTCCTATACCAAGTTGTAGAGGTGAATATTTGTTTGCAGGTCATAGATTATTGTCTAACTCCAAAGAGTCTTATTGTTTGTGAAAGAATCTCTCTCTTTCCCTGAATACCCTTTTTATTTGTAGACCCTCCAATGAATTACTTCTGCAAGCCTATTCAGTGAGTTGTGATGTCCTATACCTAAGTCCTTCATTGGTCTCATCCCTCTATGCTACAATTCATACCATCATTTTGGTGTATCACCTAGTAGGTAGTTTTCTTTCAAGTCATTTCCCTTTCAAGCATTCCTTCTATCCCTTTCCCTCAAAAGATTTACTTTTCATATCAAGAAGCAAATTAAGGTAATTATCCAAGAGGAACCAACCTAGAACCTAGAGGTCTCATCTCAGTTAGCAAAGGTCCCACAACCTGGAGATGATTCTCATATTATACTAAGTTATCAAGGCCAAGAGAGCTTGAAAAAAGGGTGCAAGCTTAGTGTATAACAATTATGACACACCTTGTGGGACCAAGAGGTCATAGTTTTCATAATTCTTGCTAGTTTTGATACGCTTCCAGCAGGTTGCAGACTTTTGAGAGGTCATTGTTTTGCATATCTAGTGACTTTGAATTCACATCCACTGGTTTCAAAGAGATTCAGTACCTAAGATGGATTACCATCCTTCTTTTCATGAGGACATCTCTTCATTTCATGGAGGTCAGCTTTATCAGAATAGTGGTACATTTGATTTCATGTAGGACTATCTAGTTGCAGCAATAGAGAAACATTTGAACCTCATACTTACCCCCCACACACCCAACTTCCAGTATCATGGCTGCATCAATACACATATTAGAAACCTCAAGAGGAGATGCTTTCCTTGAAAAAGCATGCTCATTGTGACCAAATCCAACAACAACAAGCTTTGGCTCAGCAAGATCAAGGTTATAGGAGGTATCTGGCAGATCAATACAAGAGGAATGAGGCCAAGATCACTGAAGGGTTGGAAGCACAAAAGAGAAACTATGAGGAGGTGTTGGAAACACAAAAAAGGAATATGTGGACACAAGCAAAGTTGCAGTTTGATGCTAGATGGAAGCAGTGTGAAGAAATCATTATAGGACAACAAAAAAGTCAAGCAGCCCTTGCAAGTAATCTAGCAATGCTAAACAAAGTTTACAAGGAAAACTTGATTAAGGTTAGTGCTGCTATAGCTAAAAAAGAAGAAGATTTCCAAAGAACATTAGTAGCTCAGAAAGATACCTATGAAGAATTAGAGGTTCATAAGAATAATTGTGAAAAGGTGATTCAAGACCAAAAGAATTTGATGGAGGCCATGTTTGATAGAGGCAATGAATTTCAGATTGAGAAAGAAAAGGAGAAGAGAGCTTATGAGGAGTTTCATGAGAGAGAGCTGCAGAATCTCAAGCAAAATATAGGATTCCTGGCTTCTACAGTTGAAACATATAAGAGAGGCTATCAGATGCAGATTGAGAAATATTTTCAACTCAAGGAAGAAAAGGAGATCATTGAGTAGAAGATTTCTGATCTAAAGGAGGCTCTCTCTGAACAAGTTAAGACAAATGAGTTCTCATCAAATCATGATAATTGTTTTGACAATAGTATGCTTCTCCTACAAAAGAATCTAGAGGAAGAAGAAAAAGATCAATTTTGGGACAAGATGGAACATTTTTGTTTGCATCTTGATGACAAGCCCACACTTCCAAAGAACACCTACAAGTTGTAGGAGGAGATCATTTCCAGCCAACATGATGAAGAGAACAACCAGACTGAAGTAATCTCTCAAGAGCCTAAGTTTATCAAGGAGAGCTCTAGGTCCAGCATCTCTCATGGTTTCCCTATTAGGTATTTGGCTAGGGTGGAGGTTATCAAAGGAGTACAAATTATGTTAGCATCCCAACATGATATTCCACCAAAAGTTGAGGCTAAGAATGAAACAAATCAACTTGTTGTCCCCATTGACCAAGTAAGTAAGGTCTTATTGTTGTTTGTTGTTTCTCCTCAGAATGATAGTGCCTACAATCAGCTTGACCAAGTGAGTAAAATCCATATTAGTCAAATCCTTGTCGAGTAGGTGATTTTGCATATCTCTTATATTTATATTTTAATAGCTTTCTAGAGATATGTGGATTATTGTAATCTGAGAAGGATGGGAAGTTATTTTTCACAAATAGTAAATGGTTTTGTTTGACTAGTGTTAAGTACTGGCTAGTTTAGGTTAGGTTAGTTTCCCTATTTTCTATTTCTTGGTTAGTTTCCCTATTTTCCAAGAAGTGCCTGTCCACAATTTTGTATCCCTGTGTTTAGTTTTGTCTATCTGTCAAGTTCTGTGTTCCTCAAAATGACTCCATGCCCAATGGATTGCTTTAAGGCCACTGATTAATGTCTAGCAGGCTGACATCTAGTAGAAATCACCAAAATGTTACCCTAATTTTCATATGCATGCAAATTTGGCTAAAACCTATTCCAAATCTCTATTTTCACCTTGCCAAGAATCCCTGAAAATTTCATGATTTTATGTTTGGTTTCCTGGCATTTGCAAATTTTCTATCTCCCTAGCCTACAAGTAAAAAATTCATAAAACTAGCCATTGTGACAAAAACCTTTCAAACCCTAGGCCAGTTTCTATTTCATTGTTACTTTATCAGCCACTTAAATTCTTAATTCTCCATGTGTGCTTTTCATTCATTGGTTGGTCGCTAGTTCTCCAAGTCAGTCGGTGGGTACCTTTTCCTTCTCACGATTCAACGAATGCCTTGTTCACATAATACCCCAATGTTTCACGGTTAAGTCCTCAATGGTTAGAGATTCAGTGGGTGGCTTATTATTTACTTTGGTTGTGTAGTTGCTTATTGTTTGGCCATCTCAGCTTGTGGGGTCCCAGTTCAGCAAGATCGGCGATCATCGTAAGTTCATGAAGGGTCTATTAGAGGCTTGTAATCTTCCAACAACCGTCGATCTTCCCTTTTGCTTAGTGCTTCATACCTTGTGTGGGTCCATTGCCATGTTGTCCTATGTGGAGGCTTCTTATTGGCTGGTGAACTGATGACTGGAACTTGTTAGTGAGACCATGTCAAAGGGTTTGTAGAGCTATCAAAAAGGCAAAGATCTATGGTGGTCATATGATCTCATAGAATCTTCTCACCCTATGAGATCATGTGACAACTGTCTAATTAGATGCTGAGGTTTCTCAGTGGGTCTACTACCAAGTGTACATAGTTGGCATCTCCTGATTGGTCCACATGTGTTGAGTCATCTTTTTGTCAGTGGGACCAGGTTCTTTCGGTGGTCAGAGGTTTTGACATCCATGGAGGATCGGCGGCCATCATAATTTCACAAGGGATTTGTTAGAGTTATAAGATCATGCGATAGTCATTGATGCTACTTTATGGCCAAGGCTCTGACAGTGGGTCATCTTTTTGATGTGCTCACTCCTCATTGGCTACTGAATTGAATAGGTGGAGATGTGTCAGTGGAGCCAAGTATCTTAAGTGAGGTGGTAGGGAAGTAAGATCTATGGGGGTCACATGTTTGCAAGGAATATTCCTTGCCCTTGTGATCATGTGACCACCATCTAATGCAAGGTCTAGGTTCTTTTAACTTCTGAGGTGTCAGTCTTTTCTGGCGTGCTCATTTTCTATTGGGTGCTACTGACGACATGGTCTTTGACTTTTCAAGGTGGGTTTTCAAGTTGTTTTCAAGTGCATCATAGCCATTCATCTATCGGGAAGGGTTCCTCATCGACAGACACATTTTAAATGACCGACTAGCGATTATAATTCAAATTCAAATATCTCTACAAAGGTTTTTTTGCCAGTGTTTGATCCAGTGGGCCAAATGTAGTGTCGGGGTAGCTAAGAATTTATGTCTGCAGGACTTTTGCAGTTGGGAAGGATGATGAGGAAGTCTGGGCGGCCATCATGGGTCATTTCTTATCTCAGAAAGGTACCAGTTATGCATTCATAGCGGGCCTATTGTAGAAAATTTGGTGAATCAAGGTTGCTTGTCTGTGGATTGATGCAGCACAGGGATGGGCACATAAACAAATATCTGATCAACTGGGATATTTTCAGAATTACATGATGTAATTATGCTAGAAAGGTAGTTAGGGTTTGATTATTATATGCAAAATTATGTAACCCTAATTAGATATTTTTTGGCTCCTGCTTGTGTGCATTGGAGGAGATGTAGATAAGTTTTCTTAGAGAGCTTTAGAGCTTAGAATTGACTTTTTGTAAAAGAAGAGTTGGACAATTGTAAAGAGAAAAATATATCTTTTCTTAGAAATCTATCGGTGGCATTCTTCTTGCCCTCTGGTTTTCTATAGTTGTAAATTCCCATTGATTATTCAGATATTGTAAGGCATTTTGTGATATTTCTCATGTCCCTATGCCTTCTTGTGTGAGTTATCTCTTAATAAATTTAGTATTTATATGTTTGTCAGTGATATCTTAGGGTTCTTCGTCCCTTTTTCTTTCTACAATTTTGTGTATTATTGTGGATGATTTGATGTGAATGCTTTTGTGGGTATGCTTCATCCCCTTAACTATCTTGTCTCATTCCTATATCGAGTTACAGAGGTGAATGTTTGTTTACAGGTCATAGATTGTTGTCTAACTCCAAAGAGTGTTATTGTTTGTGAAAGAATCTCTCTCTTTCCCTGAATACCCTCTTTATTTGTAGAACCTCCTATGAATTACTTATGCAAGCCTATTCAGTGAGTTGTGATCTCCTATACCTAATTCCTTCATTGGTCTCATCCCTCTATGCTTTAATTCATACCATCATTTCAGTGTATCACCTAGTAGGTAGTTTGCTTTCAAGTCATTTCCCTTTCAAGCATTCATTCTATCCCTTTCCCTCAAAAGATTTACTTTTCCTGTCAACAAGAAAATTAAGGTGATTATCCAAGAGGAGCCAGCCTAGAACTTGGAGGTCTCATCTTAGTTAGCAAAGGTCCCACAACCTAGAGATGATTCCCATGTTATACTAAGTTATCAAGACTAAGAGAGCCTTAAACAATGGTGCAAAGTTAGTGTATAATAGTTATCATAATGAATAACAATAGGATAGTCAATCTGAATTCCAAAATCCTTTATCATTTTGCTTGATCTAAATAATTATAGAACAATTTAGGGCTGTTGCAACATACTCTGCTTCTGCTATTCACTAAGAGATACAATTTTTCTTCTTGCTTGTCCAAGTGACAACTCTGTCACCAAGAAACATTGCTCCTCTTGATGTACTCTTTCTATCATCAACACATCCTACCCAATCTGGATCAGTATATACATGAAGCTCAACATTTTCTGAATTAGGATACCATATACCATAATCTATAGTGCCTTGAAAGTATCTAAATATTTTTTTTACTACCATGAGGTGACATTGTTTAGGCTCTGCTGCAAATCTTCCAACTATGCCAACTGCATTGGAAATATCTGTTATGGTTTGAGTTAGATAAATTAGTTTTCCAATCATAGACTTCTACAATGTTATATCTACTGCTGGTGAATCATCTTCTTTTGTAAGCTTACATCCTTTTATCATAGGTGTACCTACTGGCTTGCAATCATCCATCTTGAATTTCTTTAATATGTATTTCACATATTTTGAATGATTAATGAAAATACCTTTATCTATCTACTACACATTTAATCCCAAAAAGTATTTGATAGGTCCAATCATACTCATCTGAAACTCATTTTGCATTTCCTTAGCAAATTCAGCCCTAAGTTTTTCATTACCTCCAAAAATAATGTCATCAACAAATATAGCTACAAGTAGTAGTCCATTATATGTCTCTCTTATGAATAGATTACAATCTATTTCTCCTTTCTTGAATCCAATTTTAGTTAGATATCCATCAAGTTTCTCATACCATGCTCTAGGGGCTGTCTTAAGTCCACAGAGGGCTTTCTTCAATCTGCATACCATATCAGGTCTATCTGATAGGGTGAATCCTTCTAGCTGCTCAATATATACTTCTTCTTTTAGCTCTCCATTCAAGAATGTTGACTTGACATCCATCTGATAGACTTTGAAGTTTTTGACTGTTGCATAAGCTAGAAACAACTCAATAGCTTCTAATCTTCTCACAGGTGCAAATGTGTCTAAATAATCAATGCCTTCTCTCTGTGCACATCCCTCACATACTAACCTTTCTTTATTTCTTATTACTGTACCATCTTCATTCATCTTATTTTTGAATATCCATTTTGTTTCAATCACATTCTTATCACTAGGTCTTGGGACCAGTTCCCAAGTATCTGTTAGGAATAAGGTGTCTCAACCTTGGATAATTCCTATTCTTATTATTTTTTTTGTAAAATTTATTTCTTGCAAATAATGTAATTAAGTGTGAGTGTACATGTTTAGATGACATGTTGATGTGTCACTCCACTTGATGTGTCAACACGTTGAATTGTGTGTGAGGAGATCATGTCTAAAATGGTTATGATGGATTCCTATGACACGTAAGAGATATGCCTAGAAGATTCAATGATAGGTGAAGACATGTGGAAACTGATAAAATTGAGTACTGTACACTTTTTTGAAGTTAAAACCCTAATACAACTATCTTTGGAAGTTTCCCTAAAAAGGGAAGCCCATGATATAAGCATTTTTAGGGTTGCGAAGATAGGAGAAGTTAGTGTATTGTTGAAACATTTTATGCTACCATGATTTATCTTTAAGAGTTGAAAAATCTTTTGAAATAACTTGCATTACAAGTGTATTCTAAATCGTAATAGTTTTGATTAATACACTGTGTAGGTTTTGGAGTGCTGGGGTTTTTACCAAAAGGTTTCCCCAGGGTAAATCATTGTGTCATTCTCTATTTTTTGTATGCATGGTATATGGCTGCAATATCATTGTTAAAGTAGTTAATCGATCTAAAATTGTAAGGATTTAAAAGAATTTTCACAATACTTTCCTTTAGAGATTAGTGTAGGAAGCTATTTCCACACCTGAGTTTCTTTACAAGTGGTATCAAATCTTGATCAACTTTTGATCCTAGTTGTTGGGTTGGATTTTTTGAGCTAATATCAAGATGAGTGGGAGTTTTGTGTAGAGCATTCTGAATCTTATTTGCAAATTGAGATGGCAAGTTCCTCATATATTAGAATGGAGGTGGAGAAATTTAATGGCACTAATTTTGAGTTGTGGAAACTCAAGATGGAAGACATGCTTGAAGAAAATGATCTATTGGAGGCTACTTCACTTGATGTGAAACCCACAGTGATATCTCAAGCGGATTGGGAGATCAAGGATTGGAAGGATAAGGGTCTCATCAGACTATGTCTAGCAGATGCCATTCTTCTAAATGTTCTTGATGAGACTACTACAAATTCTTTATGGAGATGGCTTGGGTCTATGTATCAGGCCAAATATCTAGTGAATAAGTTTTTCCTGAGAAAGAAGTTGTATTCTTTAAGAATAGAGGAAGGTGGATCCATAACTGATCATTTCAACACATTCAATTTGTTGATTGCACAGTTGGCATCATCTGGTGCCAAGATCAAGGAGGAGGATCGTTGTATGACCCTTCTTTTTTCCTTGCTGGATTCATGGGACCATCTTGTGATGGCTCTTAGAAGTACTATAGTCACATTCCATATGGATGATGTGGTTTCTTCATTGCTATCTAAGGAGATGCAAAGAAAGACTTCAGGTTCATCTAAGGAAGCCCTTCCTATTCGCGGGAGTTCCAACGACAAAGGAAAGAAAAATGACAACAAGTCAAAGAAGGGCAGATCTAAATCCCATGGGAGTTCTAAGACTCCTACAAAGTGATGCAGGAGAATCTTGGGTGTAAGAGCAATCTTGCATCACCGAAAAAAAAAATATTTCTATTTTTATATTCAATAAGGACTATTTTGTGCAGAGCTGCTATTTATGGAAAGTTATTATTTTTGGTAATTTTTGTATGTGCTCAGAATGATCTGATTTCTTTCTTGGAGGTTCATTTTGGTCATATAAGTCTATCAGTAAAGTTTTATTGCCAGATCAAGTGTATATTGGAAGATATTAAAGATTTTCAGTATTGGCAGCAGGGTATAGAAACTTTAAACTCAGTTTTGAAGGCTTTAGAGGCCTTAGATGAGGTCAAAAATTTGGGTGATGGGTGCTTGTGTGGGTCAAGCCTGTAGAGCGCTTTGTGGCATTTCCAAAATAGGGTTATAATAGCCGAACGGGTCAACTGGTGATGACTTATGGTCTTCGAAAGTTGGGCCACCTGAAATGGTAGAAAATATTTTTCTTTAAAATTTTTGTTCTGGTTTCAAAGGTTATCTTGAGCCGACTATGATGTAATAAAATGTAAAATAAAATAATTTTAAGTTTGGTCGGCCTTATTAGCTAAAATTTTGGAACCTTCCCAGGTGGTGGAAAATTGCCTATATAAGGAAGGCTATATTATTGTCTTAGGCAGTTCAGAATAGTTCTAGATAGTAGATCTGGGTAATAGTTTGAGGCTTTGTCCTACAGAATATTGTAAGGGAATGCCCATGTGGCTTTGCATATTGTAATTCTGAAAGTTTGTAATTCCACATTTGTGGAGATAATAAGAAGCCAATTTTCTATTCTTGCATATTGTTATTATTTCTCTATATCTGTTATGTGTTTGTGGTATTAAGGGGAGCACCTTTCATCAAGTGGTATCAGAGCAGGAGTTCTTGAGTGTGTAAACAGATCACCGACTGTGAGGCAGTTTGCACCAGGACCAAGGTTAGGGTTTCAACGTGCATCGCAAAAATGCCTCCATGAAAGGAAAGTGGCAGAAGAGCTGGTGTTGTAACACCTGAGGTTAGGGCACTGTAGAGACAAGTGCGAGCACTACAAGAAGAGATTCATAGAAGAATGAATCTTAATGTCAGAGATGAAAGCGAGGATGAAGCTAAAGAAGAATATCAAGAAGGAGAAGTCAAAATTGTGAACCAGGAGGAAGAAAGACTTTTTCAAGCCATTTCTAAGATTGAGAAAAGACCTAAGATTGAGGTTCCTAAATTTTCTAGAAATCTTAACCCAGAAGAATTGATCCACTGGATTAATGAGTGTGAGAAATATTTTGAGTATGAAGATGTTGAGGATCCTGATAGGGTCAAATTTGCGAAGGCCAAACTGAAAGGTCATGCAAAGATATGGTGGCAAGAGATTCAGTTAGAGTGAAATAGAAGGGGAAAAGAGAAAATCATGAGATGGCATCGGATGGTGGATAAATTAAAGTGAAAGTTCATTCCTGTTGATTATGAGCTTGACCTACTAAAAAAAATGCAGAGTGTGAAGCAAGCAGGAAGATCTGTTCAGGACTATACAGAGGAGTTCTATCGACCTCTCATCAGAACAGGCCATGTAGAAGCTGATAAGGAGAAAGTTGCCTGATACCTTAATGGGTTAAGGCCAAGCATTTAGGAGGAGCTGAATCTAGTTTGAATGAATAGTATTGAAGAGGCATACCAGTTTGCCCTATAAGTAGAGGAAAAGCTGAACAAAAATTTTGAGAGCAAACAAAATGGAAGAGGTCGCGGTGGCCGATCTGGTGGACGGTCATATGGTGGCCAAAATAAAGATTCAAAAAAGAAGGATGAGGCTACTAGCAGTCAGAATCAGCGAGAAAATAATTCCAATCGCTTCCAAGATCAGAATAATCGAGATCAAAGAGGAAGAGGAAGAGGACAAGGATCTGGAAGAGGTGGCTTCCGTGGAACATGTTTTCACTATGGAGAAGAAGGTCATAGGGCATTTGAATGTCCTCAGTGCCAAGGCAGAACAAACAGGAGAAATGAAAGCCAGGCCAGAGTTGCACATGTAGATGAAGATGCCAGATCATCAAATTTTGAAGATGTTGAAAGAGGAGAAACATTGATTAATAGAAGAGTCCTGTTGAGTGGTGAGAATGAACCTGAGCAAAGAAGGAGCCTCTTTCACACCAAGTGCAAGTGTGAAGGTAAATGTTGTGATGTGATTATTGATAGGGGAAGCACTGACAATTTGGTGTCAGATGAGATGGTGACAAAGTTGAAGCTCAAAAGATAAAAACACCCATATCCATATCGGATTGCCTGGGTATAGGATGACCACAAGGTCATGGTCAATGAACAATGCCTAGTGAAGTTCAAGATTGGTAGATACCAAGATGAGGTATTGTGTGATATCATATCTATGGATGCATGTCATATGTTGTTGGGTAGACCATGGCAGTTTGACAGATAAGCTGTACATGATGGTCACGCGAATACCTATTCCCTGACAAAGGATGGAGTGTGACATAAGCTAAAACCATTGAGGGATACTGAAGAGAAGGTATGTGGTAATGCAAGGATAACTTTTGTTGATGGAAAAAATTTCCTAGATGGTATGAGGCATGAGCATGTATGTTTTACTTTAATTTTAAAAATTGATAAAGAGGAAGTAGAAGATGTTCCTGTAGAAGTTGCAGATTTGTTGAATGAGTTTCAGGATATTGTATCCGATAACGTGCCTGAGGGATTACCATGAGTCAGGAAGATCAGTCATCAGATGGACTTGATCCTAGGAGTGAGTTTGTCAAATAAGGTAGCATAGAGAATGACACCTACAGAAAGTGAGGAGTTGAATAGACAAGTACATGAACTATTACAGAAAGGATTGATCTGTGAGAATCTGAGTCCCTATGCTGTACCAGCAGTATTAGCACTAAAGAAGAATGGAGAATGGAGGATGTGTACAGATTCTAGGGTAATAAACAAAATCACAATCAAGTACAAGTTTCCATTGCCACGAATGGATGATATTATGGACTGTTTGAGTGGAGTTGTGTATTTCTCAAAAATAGATCTGAAGATTGGATATCATCAGATTTGGATCAGAGAAGGAGATGAATGGAAGACTACCTTCAAGACAAAAGAAGGACTGTATGAGTGGTTAGTCATGCCTTTTGGGCTAACCAATGCACTGAGCACTTTCATGCGGCTCATCAACGAGGTCCTGAAAGAATTTCTGGATAAGTTTGTCATTGTTTACCTAGATGATATTTTGATTTTTAGCAAGACATTGGAGGAACATATGATGCATATTCGTATGGTGTTTGAGAAGTTGAGAGATGAGAAATTGTTGATTAATTTGAAGAAGTGCAATTTTGTGAAGAAAGAGTTAGTGTATTTGGGATTTGTAGTTTCAGGAGAATGTCTAAAAATGGACCCAAAGAAAGTACAGGCTATCTTTGAATGGCCTACTCCAAGGAGTGCTACTGAGGTAAGATCTTTTCATGGTTTAGCTAGCTTTTACAAAAAGCTTATCAGAAATTTTAGCAGTATTTGTGGACCCTTGACTGAAACAATGAGAGAGGATAGAAAAGAGTTTAAGTGGACTAATGGGGCAGAAAAGAGTTTTCAATTATTCAAACAAAAAGTTACAGAACAACATGTTTTAGCACTTCCAGATTTTAATAAGGTGTTTCAAGTAGATTGTGATGCTACTGGTACTACAATAGGAGCTGTTATGAGCCAAGAAGGTAAACCTGTTGCTTATTTCAATAAAAAGTTAAATGATGGCAAGAGGAAATATTCTATTTATGATCAGGAATTTTATGCTATAGTTCAGGTATTAAAGAAGTGGAGACATTATCTAGTTCTCAAAGAGTTTGTTTTGTATACTGATCATCAAGCTTTGCAATATTTGAATAGTCAAAGAAAATTTAATCAAAGGCATTTGAAATAGGTTGATTTTTTGCAGAGTTATACATTTGTTTTGAAACACAGGAGTGAAAAGTATAATAGGGTTGTAGATGCTCTTAGCAGAAGGTAACTATTGTTGACAGAAATGCAGATTGAAGTGGTTGGGTTCAAGGAACTTAAGAATTTGTATCCAGAGGATCTTGATTTTGGTGAAGCTTGGAAAGCTTGTACAGAACCTGTTACTCTAGATAGGATGAAATGGTTGGATTTCATCATCCAGGATGGTATACTATTCAGAGGGAGTCAGTTGTGCATTCCACAAAGTTCTATGAGGGATAATATCATCAAGGAGAAGCATAGCGGAGGATTGGCTGGACATTTTGGTCATGATAAAACCCTTGGTTTAGCTAGTGAGAATTATTATTGGCCACAGTTGCAGCAAGATGTAAAGAAATTTGTATAGAGTTACAGAGTATGTCAGATGGCGAAAGGAGTGAAGCAGAATACAAGGTTGTATCAGCCATTACCCATACCAAAGAAACTTTGGGAGGATATCAGCATGGACTTTGTTCTTGGTTTACCAAGGACTCAGTGGGGACATGATTTAATTTTTGTGGTGGTTGACAGATTTTCAAAGATGGCACATTTCATTCCCTGCAAGAAGACTAATGATGCTGTTCATGTAGCAAAATTATTTTTCAGAGAAGTAGTGAGTCTTCATGGTTTGCCAAAGACCATAGTTTCAGATCAAGACACTAAGTTTGTTGGATATTTCTAGTGTACATTGTGGAAGAAGTTGAAGACAAATTTGAAGTTCAGTTCATCACATCATCCACAGACTGATGGATAGACATAGGTGGTGAATAGGAGTTTGGGAAATTTGTTGAGATGTTTGGTTGGAGATAAGCCAATAGGATGGAATTTGATTTTACCATAAGGGGAATTTGCATATAATAATTCTATCAATAGGAGCACTAGTAAATCACCATTCTAGATTGTATATGAAAGTAGTCCAAGAAATGCATCTGAATTGAGGAAGATAGATAAAGGAGAAATAAGTAGTGCCGAAGCTGAAGATTTTGCAGAACACTTGAAAAACATCCATGGGGAGGTGCGGAAGCATATTACCAAAATGAACACACAGTATAAGGCTAAGGAAGATGAGAAAAGGAGGTATAAAGAATTTTAAGTTGGTGATGAACTCATGGTTCATTTGTGGAAGGAGTGGTTTCTAGTCGGTACATATAACAAGCTGAAAATGAAGAAGTTTAGACCATATAAGCTACTGAAGAAACATGATTCAGGAAACATATATGAGGTAGAATTGCCTACTGAGCTAAATATTTCACTAGTGTTTAACATTTCTGATCTAACAGAGTATCATGAAGGAGGTGTTAAAGATGAGATCATAGCAGCGTAGTGGAGTATTCCAACAACTAGTTCAGACACTGAGGAGATGAAAGATATACTGGACAGTCATGTTGGTAGAAGCACAAGGAACAGGACATATGAAGACTATCTGGTCAAGTGGAAAGGGTGACCTCTTGAAGATTCATCGTGGTTGACAAAGGAGGAGATTAGCCGTCTTGGTTTTCCTCTACACACCTGAGTCGTGACAGGGTCACTTCTCAAATTACCCTAGGTGTCTAATGCAGGAGCATCCTGGGTGTAAGAGCAATCTTGCATCACCCAAAAAAAAAATATTTCTATTTTTATATTCAATAAGGACTATTTTGTGTAGAGCTGCTATTTATGGAAAGTTACTATTTTTGGTAATTTTTGTATGTGCTCAGAATGATCTAATTTCTTTCTTGGAGGTTCATTTTGGTCATATAAGTCTGCCACTAAAGTTTCATTGCCAGATCAAGTGTATATTGGAAGATATTGAAGATTTTCGATATTGGCAGCAGGGTACAAAAACTTTGAACTCAGTTTTGAAAGTTTTAGAAGCTCCGAATAAGGTCAAAAATTTGGGTGACAGGCACTTGCATGGCTCAAACCTGTAGAGGGCTTAGTGACATTTCTGAAATGGGGTTATAATAGCCGATCGGGTCAACTGGTGATGACTTATGGTCTTCGAAAGTTGGGCCACCTGAAATGGCAAAAAATAATTTTTTTCAAAATTTATGTTCGGGTTTAAAAGGTTATCTTGAGCCGACTATGATGTAATAAAATGTAAAATAAAATAATTCTAAGTTTGGTCGGCCTTATTGGCTAAAATTTTGGAACCTTCCCAAGCAGTGGAAAATTGCCTATATAAGGAAGGTTGTATTATTGTCTTAGGCAGTACAGAATAGTTCTGGGTAGTAGATCTGGGTAATAGTTCGAGGCTTTTTCCTATAGAATATTGTAAGGGAATACCCATGTGGCTTTGCATATTGTAATTCTAAAAATTTGTAATTCCACATTTATGGACATAATAAGAAGCCAATTTTCTATTCTTGCATATTGTTGTTGTTTCTCTATATCTGTTATGTGTTTGTGGTATTAAGGGGAGCACCCTTCATCAAGTGGTATCAGAGCAAAAGTTCCTGAGTGTGTAAATAGATTGCTGATTGTGAGGTAGTTTGCACTAGGACCATGGTTAGGGTTTCAGCCCGCATCGCAAAAATACCTCCATGAAGGGAACGTGGCGGAAGAGCTGGTGTTGTAACACCTGAGGTTAGGGCACTGCAAAGACAAGTGCAAGCACTGCAAGAAGAGATTCATAGGGGAATGAATCTTAATGTCAGAGATGAAAGCGAGGATGAAGGTGAAGAAGAATATCAAGAAGGAGAAGTCGAAATTGTGAACCAGGAGGAAGAAAGACTTTTTCGGGCCATTTCTAAGATTGGAAAAAGACCTTAAGATTGAGGTTCCTACATTTTCTAGAAATCCTGATAGGGTCAAATTTGCGAAGGCTAGACTGAAAGGTCATGAGAAGATATGGTGGCAAGAGATTCAGTTGGAGCGAAATAGAAGGAAAAAAGAAAAAATCATGAGATGGAATCGGATGGTGGATAAATTGAAGCGACAGTTCATTCCTATTGATTATGAGCTTGACATACTGAAGAAAATGTAGAGTTTGAAGCAAGCAGGAAGATCTATTCAAGAGTATACAGAGGAGTTCTATCGACTTCTCATCAAAACGGGCCATGCAGAAGCTGATAAGGAGAAAGTTTCTCGATACTTTAATGGGTTAAGGCCAATCATTCAGGAGGAGCTGAATCTTGTTTGAATGAACAGTATTGAAGAGGCATACCAGTTTGACCTAAAAGTGGAGGAAAAGCTGAACAAGAAGTTTGAGAGAAGACAAAATAAAAGAGGTCACGATGGCCGATCTGGTGAACGGTCATATGGTGGCCGAAATGAAGATCCGAAAAAGAAAGATGAGGCCAGTAGCAGTCAGAATTAGTGAGGAAATAATTTCAATCGCTTCCAAGATCAGAATAATTGAGATCAGAGAGGAAGATGAAGAGGACAAGGATTTGGAAGAGGTGGCTTCCGTGGAACATGTTTTCACTGTGGAGAAGAAGGTCATAGGGTATTTGAATGTCCTCAGCGCCAAGGTAGAACAGACAGGAGAAATGAAGGCTAGGCTAGAGTTGCACATGTAGATGAAGATGCCAGATCATCAAATTCTAAAGATGCTGAAAGAGGAGAAATGTTGATTAACAGAAGAGTCCTATTGAGTGGTGAGAATGAACCTGAGAAAAGAAGGAGCCTATTTCATACTAGGTGCAAGTGTGAAGGTAAATGTTATGATGTGATTATTGATAGTGGAAACACTGAAAATTTGGTGTTAGAAGAGATGGTGACAAAGTTGAAGCTCAAGAGATAGAAACACCCACATCCATATCAGATTGCTTGGGTACAGGATGACCACAAGGTCATGGTCAATGAATAATGCCTGGTGAAGTTCAAGATTGAAAAATACCAAGATGAGGGATTGTGTGATATCATATCTATGGATGCATGTCATATGTTGTTTGGTAGACCATGGCAATTTGACAGATGTGCTGTAAATGATGGTCATGCGAATACCTTTTCCCTAACAAAGGATGGAATGTGACATAAGGTAAAACCATTGAAGGATACTGAAGAGAAGGTATGTGGTAATGCAAGGATAACTTTTGTTGATGGAAGAAATTTCCTAGATGGTATAAGGCATGAGCATGTATGTTTTTCTTTAATTTCAAAAGCTGGTAAAGAGGAAGTAGAAGATGTTTCTGTAGAAGTTGTAGATTTGTTGAATGAGTTTCAGGATATTGTATCTGATAACGTGCCTGATGGATTACCACCAGTCAGGAAGATCAGTCATCAGATGGACTTGATCCCAGGAGCGAGTTTGCCAAATAAGGTAGCACACAGAATGACACTTGCAGAAAGTGAGGAGTTGAACAGATAAGTACATTAACTATTACAGAAAAGATTGATCAGTGAGAGTCTGAGTCCCTATGCTGTACCAGCGGTATTAGCACCAAAGAGAAATAGAGAATGGAGGATGTGTAAATATTCTAGGGCAATAAACAAGATCACAATCAAGTACAAGTTTTCATTGCCATGAATGGATGATATTATGGACTATTTGAGTGGAGCTGTGTATTTCTCAAAGATAGATCTAAAGAGTGGATATCATCAGATTCGGATCAGAGAAGGAGATGAATGGAAGACTACATTCAAGATAAAAGAAGGACTATATGAGTGGTTAGTCATACTTTTTGGGCTAACCAATGCATCGAGCACTTTCATGCGGCTCATCAACGAGGTCCTGAAAGAATTTCTGGGTAAGTTAGTCATTGTTTACTTAGATGATATTTTGATTTTTAGCAAAATATTGGAGGAACATATGATGCATATTCGTATGGTGTTTGAGAAGTTGAGAGATGAGAAATTGTTGATTAATTTGAAGAAGTGCAGTTTTGTGAAGAAATAGTTAGTGTATTTGAGATTTGTAGTTTCAGTAGAAGGTCTAAAAATGGACCTAGAGAAGGTACAGGCTATCCTTGAATGGCCTACTCTAAAGATTGCTACTGAGGTAAGATCTTTTCATGGTTTAGCTAGCTTTTACAGAAATTTTATCAAAAATTTTAGCAGTATTTATGGACCCTTGACTTAAACAATGAGAGGGGATTGAAAAGAGTTTAAGTGGACTAATGGGGCAGAAAAAGAGTTTTTAATTGTTGAAACAAAAAGTTATAGAACAACCTGTTTTAGCACTTCTAGATTTTAATAAGGTGTTTCAAGTAGATTGTGATGCTACTGGTACTACAATAGGAGCTGTTATGAGCCAAGAAGGTAAACCTGTTGCTTATTTCAGTGAAAAGTTAAATGATGCCAAGGGGAAATATTCTACTTATGATTAGGAATTTTATGCTATAGTTCAGGCATTAAAGAAGTGGAGACATTATCTACTTCCCAAAGAGTTTATTTTGTATACTGATCATCAAGCTTTGTAATATTTGAATAGTCAAAGAAAATTGAATCAAAGGCATTTGAAATGGGTTGAGTTTTTGCAGAGTTATACATTTGTTTTGAAACACAAGAGTGGAAAGTTTAATAGGGTTGCAGATGCTCTTAGCAAAAGGCAACTATTGCTGACAGAAATGCAGATTTGAAGTGGTTGGGTTCAAGGAACTCAAAAATTTGTATCCAGAGGATCCTGATTTTGGTGAAGCTTGGAAAGCTTGTACAGAACTTGTTACTCTAGATAGGACGAAATGGTTAGATTTCATCATCAAGGATGATATGCTATTCAGAGGGAGTCAGTTGTGCATTCCACGAAGTTCTATGAGGGAGAATCTTATCAAGGAGAAGCATAGCGGAGGATTGGCTGGACATTTTGGTCGTGATAAAACCCTTGGTTTGGTTAGTGAGAATTATTATTGGCCACAGTTGCAGAAAGATGTGAAGAAGTTTGTACACAGTTGTAGAGAATGTTAGATGGTGAAAAGAGTGAAGTAGAATACAAGGTTGTATCAACCATTACCCGTACCAAAAAAGCCTTGGGAGGATATCAGCATGGACTTTATTCTTAGTTTACCGAGGACTTAGCGGGGACATGATTCAATTTTTGTGCTGGTTGACAGATTTTCAAAGATGACACATTTCATTCACTGCAAGAAGACTAATGATGTTATTCATGTAGTAGAATTGTTTTCCAGATAAGTAGTGAGACTCATGGTTTGCCAAAGACCATAATTTCAAATTGGGACACTAACTTTGTTGGATATTTCTGGCGTACATTATGGAAGAAGTTGAAGAAAGATTTGAAGTTTAGTTCATCACATCATCCACAAACTGATGGACAGACAGAGGTGGTGAATAGGAGTTTGGAAAATTTGCTGAGATGTTTGGTTGGAAATAAGTCAACAGGATGAGATTTAATTTTACCACAGGTAGAATTTGCATACAATAATTCTATCAATAGGAGCACTAGTAAATCACCATTCTAGATTGTATATGGAAGTAGTCCAAGAAATGCATCTAAATTGAGGAAGATAGATAAAGGAGAAATAAGTAGTGCTGAAGCTAAAGATTTTGTAGAACACTTGAAGAACATCCATGGGGAGGTGCGGAAGCATATTACCAAGATGAACGCACAGTATAAGGCTAAGGCAGATGAGAAAATGAGGTATAAAGAATTTTAAGTTGGTGATGAAATCATGTTTCATTTGCAGAAGGAGCGGTTTCTAGTCGGTACATATAAAAAGCTGAAAATGAATAAGTTTGAAACATGTAGGATACTGAAGAAACATGATTCAGGAAACGCATATGAGGTAGAATTGCCTACTGAGCTAAATATTTCACCAGTGTTTAACATTTTAGATCTGACAAAGTATCATGAAGGAGGTGTTCAAGATGAGATCACAGTAGTGTAGTGGAGTATTCCATGAACTAGTTCAGACACTAAGGAGATCAAAGATATACTAGACAGTCATGTTGGTAGAAGCACAAGGAACAAGACATATGAAGACTATCTGGTCAAGTGGAAAGGATGACCTATTGAAGATTCATCATGGCTGACAAAGTAGGAGGTTAGCCATCTTGGTTTTCCTCTGTACACCTGAGTCGTGACAGGGTCACTTCTCAAATTATCCTGGGTGTCTCATGCAGGAGTATCCTGGGTGTAAGAGCAATCTTGCATCACCCAAAAAAAAAATATTTCTATTTTTATATTCAATAAGGACTATTTTATGCAGAGCTGCTATTTATGGAAAGTTACTATTTTTGGTAATTTTTGTATGTGCTCAGAATGATCTGATTTCTTTCTTGGAGGTTCATTTTGGTCATATAAGTCTGCCAGTAAAGTTTCATTGCCAGATCAAGTGTATATTGGAAGATATTGAAGATTTTTGGTATTGGCAGCAGGGTATAGAAACTTTGAACTCAGTTTTGAAGGCTTTATAGGCCCCGGATGAGGTAAAAAATTTGGGTGATGAACACTTGCGTGGGGCAATCCTGTAGAGCGCTTCATGACATTTTTGAAATGGGGTTATAATAGCCGATCGGGTCAACTGGTGATGACTTATGGTCTTCAGAAGTTGGGCCACCTGAAATGGCAGAAAATAATTTTCTTCAAAATTTCTGTTTGGGTTTCAAAGGTTATCTTGAACTGACTATGATGTAATAAAATGTAAAATAAAATAATTATAAGTTTGGTCGGCCTTATTGGCTAAAATTTTGGAACCTTCCCAAGCGGTGGAAAATTGCCTATATAAGGAAGACTGTATTATTATCTTAGGTAGTTCAGAATAGTTCCGGGTAGTAGATCTAGGTAATAGTTCGAGGCTTTGTCTTTTAGAATATTGTAAGGGAATGTCCATGTGGCTTTGCTTATTGTAATTCTATAAGTTTGTAATTCCACATTTGTGGAGATAATAAGAAGCCAATTTTATGTTCTTGCATATTGTTGTTGTTTCTCTATATCTGTTATGTGTTTGTGGTATTAAGGGGAGCACCCTTCATCAAGTGGTATCAGAACAGGACTTCTTGAGTGTGTAAATAGATCGTCGACTATGAGGTAGTTTGCACCAGGACCATGGTTATAGTTTCAGTGCGCATCACAAAAATGCCTCCACGAAAGGAACGTGGCGGAAGAGCTAGTGTTGTAACACCTGAGGTTAGGGCACTGCAGAGACAAGTGCAAGCACTGCAAGAAGAGATTCATAGATGAATGAATCTTAATATCAGAGATGAAAGCGAGGATGAAGCTGAAGAAGAATATCAAGAAGGAGAAGTCGAAATTATGAACCAGGAGGAAGAAAGACTTTTTCAAGCCATTTTTAAGATTGGGAAAAGACCTAAGATTGAAGTTCCTACATTTTTTAGAAATCTTAACCCAAAAAAATTGATCGACTGGATCAATGAGTGTGAGGAATATTTTGAGTATGAAGATGTTGAGGATCCTGATAAGGTCAAATTTGGGAAGGCTAGATTGAAAGGTCATGTAAAGATATGGTGGCAAGAGATTCAGTTGGAACGAAATAAAATAGAAAAAGAGAAAATCACGAGATGGGATCAGATGGTGGATAAATTGAAGCGCCAGTTGATTCCTGTTAATTATGAGCTTGATCTACTGAAGAAAATGCAGAGTGTGAAACAAGCAGGAAGATCTATTCAGGAGTATATAGAGGAGTTCTATCGACTTCTCATTAGAATAGGCCATGCAGAAGCTGATAAGGAGAAAGTTGCCTGATACCTTAATGGGTTAAGGCCAAGCATTCAGGAGGAGCTGAATCTGGTTCGAATGAACAGTATTGAAGAGGCATACCAGTTTGCCCTAAAAGTAGAGGAAAAGATGAACAAGAAGTTTGAGAGCAGACAAAATGGAAGAGGTCACGGTGGCCGATCTAGTGGACGGTCATATGGTGGCCGAAATGAAGATCCAAAAAAGAAGGATGAGGCCAGTAGTAGTCAGAATCAGCGAGAAAATAATTCCAATCACTTCAAAAATCAGAATAATCGAGATCAAAGAGGAAGAGGAAGAGGATAAGGATCTGAAAGAGGTGGCTTCCGTGGAACATGTTTTCACTGTGGAGAAGAAGGTCATAGGGCATTTGAATGTTCTCAGCGCCAAGGAATAATAGACAGGAGAAATGAAGGCCAGGCTAGAGTTGCACATGTAGATGAAGATGCCAAATCATTAAATTTTCAAGATGCTGAAAGAGTACAAACGTTGATTAACAGAAGAGTCCTGTTGAGTGGTGATAATGAACCTGAGCAAAAAAGGAGCCTATTTCGCACCAGGTGCAAGTGTGAAGGTAAATGTTGTGATGTGATTATTGATAGTGGAAGCACTGACAATTTGGTGTCAGAAGAGATGGTGACAAAGTTGAAGCTCAAGAGACAGAAACACCCACATCCATATCAGATTGCCTGGGTACAGGATGACCACAAGGTCATGGTCAATGAACAATGTCTGGTGAAGTTCAAGATTGGCAGATACCAAGATGAGGTATTGTGTGATATCATATCTATGGATGCATGTCATATGTTGTTGGGTAGACCATGGCAGTTTCACCGATGTGTTGTACATGATGGTCGTGCGAATACCTATTCCCTGAAAAAGGATGGAGTGTGACATAAGCTAAAACCATTGAAGGAGACTGAAAAGAAGGTATGTGGTAATGCAAGGATAGCTTTTGTTGATGGAAGAAACTTTTTAGATGGTATGAGGCATGAGCATGTATGTTTTGCTTTAATTCTAAAAGCTGGTAAAGAGGAAGTAGAAGATGTTCTTGTAGAAGTTGCAGATTTGTTGAATGAGTTTCAAGATATTGTATTTGATAATGTGCTTGATGGATTACCACTAGTCAGGAAGATCAGTCATCAGATGGACTTGATATCGGGAGCAAGTTTTCCGAATAAGGTAGCACATAGAATGACACCTGCATAAGTGAGGAGTTGAACAGACAAGTACATGAACTGTTACAAAAAGGATTGATCCGTGAGAGTCTGAGTCCCTATGCTATACCAGTGGTATTAGCACCAAAGAAGAATGGAGAATAAAGGATGTGTACAGATTCTAGGGCAATAAACAAGATTACAATCAAGTACAGGTTTCCATTGCCATGAATGGATGACATTATGGACTATTTGAGTGGAGCTATGTATTTCTCAAACATAGATCTGAAGAGTGGATATCATCAGATTCAGATCAGAGAAGCAGATGAATGGAAGACTGCCTTCAAGATAAAAGAAAGACTGTATGAGTGGTTAGTCATGCCTTTTGGGCTAACCAATGCACCAAGCACTTTCATGCGGCTCATGAACGAGGTTCTGAAAGAATTTTTGGGTAAGTTTGTCATTGTTTACCTAGATGATATTTTGATTTTTAGCAAGACACTAGAGGAACTTATGATGCATATTCATATGGTGTTTGAGAAGTTGAGAGATGAGAAATTGTTGATTAATTTGAAAAAGTGCAGTTTTGTGAATAAATAGTTAGTGTATTTGGAATTTGTAGTTTCAGTAGAAAGTCTAGAAATGGACCTAGAGAAGGTACAGGCTATCCTTGAATGGCCTACTCCAAGGAGTGCTACTGAGGTAAGAGCTTTTCATGGTTTAGCTAGCTTTTACAAAAATTTTATCAAAAATTTTAGCAGTATTTGTGGACCCTTGACTTAAACAATGAGAGGGGATAGAAAAGAGTTTAAGTGGACTAATGGGGCAAAAAAGAGTTTTTAATTATTGAAACAAAAAGTTACAGAACAACCTATTTTAGCACTTCCAGATTTTAATAAGGTGTTTCAAGTAGATTGTGATGCTAGTGGTACTGCAATAGGAGCTGTTATGAGCCAAGAAGGTAAACCTGTTACTTTTTTCAGTGAAAAGTTAAATGATGCCAAGAGGAAATATTCTATTTATGATCAGGAATTTTATGCTATAGTTTAGCCATTAAATAAGTGGAGACATTATCTACTTCCCAAGGAGTTTGTTTTGTATACTGATCATCAAGCTTTACAATATTTGAATAGTCAAGGAAAATTGAATCAAAAGCATTTGAAATGGGTTGACTTTTTGCAGAGTTATACATTTGTTTTGAAACACAGGAGTGGAAAGTCTAATAAAGTTGCAGATGCTCTTTGCAGAAGGCAACTATTGCTAACAGAAATGAAGATTGAAATGGTTGGGTTCAAGGAACTGAAGAATTTATATCCAGAGGATCCTGATTTTGGTGAAGCTTGAAAAGCTTGTACAGAACCTGTTACTCTAGACAGGATGAAATGGTTGGATTTCATCATCCAAGATGATATGCTATTCAGAGAGAGTCAGTTGTGCATTCCACGAAGTTCTATGAGGGAGAATCTCATCAAAGAGAAGCATAGCGGAGGATTGGCTGGATATTTTGATCATTATAAAACCTTTGGTTTGGTTAGTGAGAATTATTATTGGCTACAGTTGTAGCAAGATGTGAAGAAGTTTGTACAAAGTTGCAGAGTATGTCAGATAGCGAAAGGAGTGAAGCAAAATACAGGGTTGTATCAGCCATTACCCGTACCAAAGAAGCCTTAGGAGGATATCAGCATGGACTTTATTCTTGGTTTACCAAGTACTCAGTTGGGACATGATTCAATTTTTGTGGTGGTTGACAAATTTTTAAAGATGACACATTTCATTCCCTACAAGAAGACTAATGATGTTGTTCATGTAGTAGAATTATTTTTCAGAGAAGTAGTGAGACTTCATGGTTTGCCAAAGACCATAGTTTCAGATCGGGACACTAAGTTTGTTGGATATTTCTAGCGTATATTATGGAAGAACTTGAAGATAGATTTGAAGTTCTGTTCATCACATTATCCACAGACCGATGGACGAACAGAGGTGGTGAATAGGAGTTTGGAAAATTTGCTGAGATGTTTGGTTGGAGATAAGCCAATAAGATGGGATTTAATTTTACCACAGGTGGAATTTGCATACAATAATTCTGTCAACAGGAGCACTGGTAAATCACCATTCCAGATTGTATAAGGAAGTAGTCCAAGAAATGCATCTAAATTGAGGAAGATAGATAAAGGAGAAATAAGTAGTGCTGAAGCTGAGGATTTTGTAGAACACTTGAAGAACATCCATGGGGAGGTGCGGAAGCATATTACCAAGATGAACGCACAGTATAAGGCTAAGGCAGATAAGAAAAGGAGGTATAAGAAATTTCAAGTTGGTGATGAAATCATGGTTCATTTGTAGAAAGAGCGATTTCTAGTCGGTACATATAACAAGCTGAAAATGAAGAAGTTTGGACCATGTAGGATGCTGAAGAAACATGATTCAAGAAATGCATATGAGGTAGAATTGCCTACTGAGCTAAATATTTCACTAGTGTTTAACATTTCAGATCTGAGAGAGTATCATGCAGGAGGTGTTGAAGATGAGATCACAGTAGTGTAGTGGAGTATTCCAGCAACTAGTTCAGACACTAAGGAGATCGAAGATATACTGGACAGTCGTGTTGGCAGAAGCACAAGGAACAAGACATATGAAGACTATCTGGTCAAATGGAAAGGATGACCTATTGAAGATTCATCATAGCTGACAAAGGAGGAGGTTAGCCATCTTGGTTTTCCTTTGCACACCTGAGTCGTGACAGGGTCACTTCTCAAATTACCCTGGGTGTCTGATGCAGGAGCATCCTGGGTGTAAGAGCAATCTTGCATCACCCAAAAAAAAATAAATTTTATTTTTATATTCAATAAGGACTATTTTGTGCAGCGCTGCTATTTATGGAAAGTTACTATTTTTGGTAATTTTTGTATGTGCTCAAAATGATCTAATTTCTTTCTTGGAGGTTCATTTTGGTCATATAAGTCTGCCAGTAAAGTTTCATTGCCAGATCAAGTGTATATTGGAAGATATTGAAGATTTTCAGTATTGGCAGCAAGGTACAAAAACTTTGAACTCAGTTTTGAAGGTTTTAGAAGCCCCGGATGAGGTCAAAAATTTAGGAGATAGACGCTTGCGTGGGTCAAGCCTATAGAGCGCTTCATAGTATTTTTGAAATGGGCTTATAATAGCCAATCGGGTCAACTGCTGATGACTTATGGTCTTCGGAAGTTGGGTCACTTGAAATGGCAGAAAATAATTTTCTTCAAAATTTATGTTCGGGTTTAAAAGGTTATCTTGAGCCGACTATGATGTAATAAAATGTAAAATAAAATAATTTTAAGTTTGGTCAGCTTTATTGGCTAAAATTGTGGAACCTTCCTATGCGGTGGAAAATTGTCTATATAAGGAAGGTTGTATTATTGTCTTAGGTAGTTCAGAATAGTTCTGGGTAGTAGATCTGGGTAATAGTTTGAGGCTTTATCCTATAGAATATTGTAAGGGAATGCCCATGTGGCTTTGCATATTGTAATTCTGAAATTTTGTAATTCCACATTTGTGGAGATAATAAGAAGCCAATTTTTTGTTCTTGCATATTGTTGTTGTTTCTCTATATTTGTTATGTGTTTGTGGTATTAAGGGGAGCACCCTTCATCAAGTGGTATCAGAGCAGGAGTTCTTGAGTGTGTAAATAGATCACCGAATGTGAGGTAGTTTGCACCAGGACTGTGGTTAGGGTTTCAGCGCGCATCACAAAAATGCCTCCATGAAGGGAACGTGGCGGAAGAGCTGGTGTTGTAACACCTAAGGTTAGGGAACTGCAGAGACAAGTGCGAGCACTACAAGAAGAGATTCATAGAGGAATGAATCTTAATGTCAGAGATGAAAGCGAGGATGAAGGTGAAGAAGAATATCAAGAAGGAGAAGTCAAAATTGTGAACCAGGAGGAAGAAAGACTTTTTCAGGCCATTTCTAAGATTGGGAAAAGACCTAAGATTGAGGTTCCTACATTTTCTAAAAATCTTAACACAGAAGAATTGATCGACTGGATCAATGAGTGTGAGAAATATTTTGAGTATGAAGATGTTGAAGTTCCTGATAGGGTCAAATTTGTGAAAGCCAAACTGAAAGGTCATGCGAAGATATTGTGGCAAGAGATTCAGTTGGAGCGAAATAGAAGGGAAAAAGAGAAAATCATGAGATGGGATCAGATGGTGGATAAATTGAAGCAACAATTCATTCCTGTTGATTATGAGCTTGACCTACTGAGGAAAATGCAGAGTTTGAAGAAAGCAGGAAGATCTATTCAGGAGTATACAGAGGAGTTCTATCAACTTTTCATCAGAACAGGCCATGCAGAAGCTGATAAGGAGAAAGTTGCCCGATACCTTAATGGGTTAAGGCCAAGCATTTAGGAGGAGCTGAATCTGGTTCGAATGAACAGTATTGAATAGGCATATCACTTTGCCCTAAAAGTAGAGAAAAAGCTGAACAAGAAGTTTGAGAGCAGACAAAATAGAAGAGGTCGCGGTGGCCGATCTGGTGGACGGTCATATGGTGGCCAAAATGAAGATCTGAAAAAGAAGGATGAGGCCAGGAGCAGTCAGAATCAGTGAGGAAATAATTCCAATCACTTCTAGGATCAGAATAATCAAGATCAGAGAAGAAGAGGAAGAGGACAAGGATCTGAAGAGGTGGCTTCCATGGAACATGTTTTCACTGTGGAGAAGAAGGTCATAGGGCATTTGAATGTCCTCAGTGCCAAGGTAGAATAGACAAGAGAAATGAAGGCCAGCCCAGAGTTGCACATGTAGATGAAGATGCTAGATTATCAAATTTTAAATATGCTGAAAAAGGAGAAACGTTAATTAACAGAAGAGTCTTGTTGAGTGGTGAGAATGAACCTGAGCAAAGAAGGAGCCTATTTCACACCACGTGCAAGTGTGAAGGTAAATTTTGTGATTTGATTATTGATAGTGGAAACACTGACAATTTGGTGTCAGAAGAGATGGTGACAAAGTTGATGCTCAAGAGATAAAAACACCCACATCCATATCGGATTGCCTGGGTACAGGATGACCACAAGGTCATGGTCAATGAACAATGCCTAGTGAAGTTCAAGATTGGTGGATACCAAGATGAGGTATTGTGTGATATCATATCTATGGATGCATATCATATGTTATTGGGTAGACCATGGCAATTTGACAGATGTGTTTTACATGATGGTCTTGCGAATACCTATTCCCTGACAAATGATGTAGTGCGACATAAGCTAAAACCATTGAAGGACACTGAAGAGAAGGTATGTGGTAATGCAAGGATAACTTTTGTTGATGGAAGAAATTTTTTAGATGGTATGAGGCATGAGCATGTATGTTTTGCTTTAATTCCAAAAGCTGGTAAAGAGGAAGTAGAAGATGTTCCTGTAGAAGTTGTAGATTTGTTGAATGAGTTTCAAGATATTGTATCCGATAACATGCTTGATGGATTACCACCAGTGAGGAAGATCAATCATCAGATGGACTTGATCCCTAGAGTGAGTTTGCCGAATAAGGTAGCACACAGAATGACACCTATAGAAAGTGAGGAGTTGAACAAATAAGTACATGAACTGTTACAGAAAGGATTGATCCGTGAGAGTCTGAGTCCCTGTGCTGTACTAGTGGTATTAGCACCAAAGAAGAATGGAGAATGGAGGATGTGTACAGATTCTAGGGCAATAAATAAGATCACAATCAAGTACAAGTTTCCATTGCCACGAATGGATGATATTATAGACTGTTTGAGTGGAGCTGTGTATTTCTCAAAGATAGATCTGAAGAGTCAATATCATCAGATTCGGATCAGAGAATGAGATGAATGGAAGACTACCTTCAAGATAAAAGAAAGACTGTATGAGTGGTTAGTCATGCCTTTTGGGCTAACCAATGCACCGAGCACTTTCATGTGGCTCATGAACGAGGTCCTGAAAGAATTTTTGAGTAAGTTTGTCATTGTTTACCTAGATGATATTTTAATTTTTGGCAAGACATTGGAGGAACATATGATGCATATTCGTATGGTGTTTGAGAAGGTGAGAGATGAAAAATTGTTAATTAATTTGAAGAAGTGCAATTTTGTCAAGAAAGAGTTAGTGTATTTGGGATTTGTAGTTTCTGCAGAAGGTCTAAAAATGGACACAGAGAAGGTATAGGCTATCTTTGAATGGCCTACTCCAAGGACTGCTACTGAGGAAAGATCTTTTCATGGTTTAGCTAGCTTTTATAGAAATTTTATCAAAAATTTTAGCAGTATTTGTGGACCCTTGACTGAAACAATGAGAGGGGATAGAAAAGAGTTTAAGTGGACTAATGGGGCAGAAAAGAGTTTTCAATTGTTGAAATAAAAAGTTACAAAACAACCTATTTTAGCACTTCCAAATTTTAATAAGGTGTTTCAAGTAGATTGTGATGCTAGTCATATTGCAATAAGAGCTGTTATGAGCCAAGAAGGTAAACCTATTACTTATTTTAGTGAAAAGTTAAATGATGCCAAGAGGAAATATTCTATTTATGATTAGGAATTTTATGTTATAGTTCAGGCATTAAAGAAGTGGAGACATTATCTACTTCCCAAGGAGTTTGTTTTGTATACTGATCATCAAGCTTTGCAATATTTGAACAGTCAAAGAAAATTGAATCAAAGGCATTTGAAATGGGTTGAGTTTTTGTAGAGTTATACATTTGTTTTGAAACATATGAGTGGAAAGTCTAATAGGGTTGTAGATACTCTTAGCAGAAGGCAACTATTGCTGACAAAAATGTAGATTGAAGTGGTTGGGTTCAAGGAACTCAAGAATTTGTATCCAGATGATCTTGATTTTGGTGAAGCTTAGAAAACTTATATAGAACCTATTACCCGTACCAAAGAAGCCTTGGGAGGATATCAGCATGGACTTTGTTCTTGGTTTACCGAGGACTCAACGGGGACATGATTTAATTTTTGTGGTGGTTGAAAAATTTTTAAAGATGGCACATTTCATTCCCTGCAAGAAGACTAATGATGCTATTCATGTAGCAGAATTATTTTTCAGAGAAGTAGTGAGACTTCATGGTTTTCCAAAGACCATAGTTTCAAATCGGGACACTAAGTTTGTTGGATATTTCTGGTGTACATTGTGGAAGAAGTTGAAGACAGATTTGAAGTTCAGTTCATCACATCATCCACAGACTGATGGACAGACAGAGGTGGTGAATAGGAGTTTGAGAAATTTGCTGAGATGTTTGGTTGGAGATAAGCCAACAGGATGGGATTTGATTTTACCACAGATAGAATTTGCGTACAATAATTCTGTCAACAGGAGCACTAATAAATCACCATTCCAGATTGTATATGGAAGTAGTCCAAGAAATGCATCTGAATTGAGGAAGATAGATAAAGGAGAAATAAGTAGTGTTGAAGCTGAGGATTTTGTAGAACACTTGAAGAACATCCATGGGGAGGTGCGGAAGCATATTACTGAGATGAACGTACAGTATAAAGCTAAGGTAGATGAGAAAAGGAGGTATAAAAAATTTCAAGTTGGTGATGAAGTCATGGTTCATTTGCAGAAGGAGCGGTTTCCAGTCAGTACATATAACAAGCTGAAAATGAAGAAGTTTGGACCATGTAGGATATTGAAGAAACATGATTCAGGAAACGTATATGAGGTAGAATTGCCTACTAAGCTAAATATTTCACCAGTGTTTAACATTTCAGATCTGATAGAGTATCATGAAGGATGTGTTGAAGATGAGATCACAGCAGCGCAGTGGAGTATTCCAGTAACTAGTTCAAACACTAAGGAGATCGAAGATATACTGGATAGTCGTGTTGGCAGAAGCACAAGGAACAGGACATATGAAGACTATCTGGACAAGTGTAAAGGATGACCTATTGAAGATTCATCGTGGCTGACAAAGGAGGAAGTTAGCCATCTTGGTTTTCCTTTGCACACCTGAGTCGTGACAGGGTCACTTCTCAAATTACCCTGGGTGTCTGATGCAGGACCATCCTGGCTGTAAGAGCAATCTTGCATCACCCAAAAAAAAATATTTCTATTTTTATATTCAGTAAGGACTATTTTGTGCAGAGCTGCTATTTATGAAAAGTTACTATTTTTGGTAATTTTTGTATGTGCTCAGAATGATCTGATTTCTTTCTTGGAGGTTTATTTTGGTCATATAAGTCTGTCAGTAAAGTTTCATTTCCAGATCAAGTGTATATTGGAAGATATTGAAGATTTTTGATATTGGTAGCAGGGTACAAAAACTTTGAACTCAATTTTGAAGGCTTTAAAGGCCTCAGATGAGGTCAAAAATTTGGGTGATGGGTTTTTGCGTGCATCAAGCTTGTAGAGCACTTCGTGGAGTTTCTGAAATGGGGTTATAATAGCCAATCGGGTCAACTGGTGATGACTTATGGTCTTCGGAAGTTGGGCCACCTGAAATGGTAGAAAATAATTTTCTTCAAAATTTTTGTTCGGGTTTCAAAGGTTATCTTGAGCTGACTATGATGTAATAAAATGTAAAATAAAATAATTCTAAGTTTGGTCGGCCTTATTGGCTAAAATTCTCTAACCTTCATAGGCGGTGGAAAATTGCCTATATAAGGAAGGCTATATTATTGTCTTAGGTAGTTCATAATATTTCTAGGTAGTAGATCTAGGTAATAGTTTGAGACTTTGTCCTACAGAATATTGTAAGGGAATAACTATGTGGCTTTGCATATTGTAATTCTGAAAGTTTGTAATTCCACATTTGTGGAGATAATAAGAAGCCAATTTTCTGTTCTTGCATATTGTTGTTGTTTCTCTATATCTATTATGTGTTTGTGGTATTAAGGGGAGCACCTTTCATCAAGTGGTATCAGAGCAGGAGTTCCTGAGTGTGTAAACAGATCACCGACTGTGAGGCAATTTGCACCAGGATCGTGGTTAGGGTTTCAGCATGCATCACAAAAATGCCTCTACGAAGGGAACGTGGTGGAAGAGCTGGTGTTGTAACACCTGAGGTTAGGGCACTATAGAGACAACTGCAAGTACTACAAGAAGAGATTTGTAGAGGAATGAATCTTAATGTTAGAGATGAAAGCGAGGATGAAGCTGAAGAAGAATATCAAGGAGAAGTCAAAATTGTGAACCAGGAGGAAGAAAATTTTTTTTGACCCATTTCTAAGATTGGAAAAAGACCTAAGATTGAGGTTCCTACATTTTCTGGAAATCTTAACCTAGAAGAATTGATCGACTGGATCAATGAGTGTGAGGAATATTTTGAATATGAAGATGTTGAGGATCCTGATAGGGTCAAATTTGTGAAGGCCAAACTGAAAGGTCATGCGAAGATATGGTGGCAAGAGATTCAGTTGGAGTGAAATAGAAGGGGAAAAGAGAAAATCACGAGATGAGATTGGATGGTGGATAAATTGAAGTGACAGTTCATTCCTATTGATTATGAGCATGACCTACTGAAGAAAATACAGAGTTTGAAGCAAGCAGGAAGATCTGTTAAAAAGTATACAAAGGAGTTCTATCGACTTCTCATCAGAACTGGCCATGCAGAAGCTGATAAGGAGAAAGTTGCCTGATACCTTAATGGGTTAAGGCCAAGCATTCAGGAGGAGCTGAATCTGGTTCGAATGAATAGTATTGAAGAGGCATACCAGTTTTCCCTAAAAGTAGAGGAAAAGTTGAACAAGAAGTTTGAGAGCAGACAAAATGGAAGAGGTCACGGTGGCCGATCTGGTGGACGGTCATATGGTGGCCAAAATGAAAATCTAAAAAAGAAGGATGAGGCCAGTAGCAGGCAGAATTAGTGATGAAATAATTCCAATCGCTTCTAGGATCAGAATAATCAAGATCAGAGAGGAAGAGGAAGAGGACAAGGATCATGAAGAGGTGTTGAAGATGAGATCATAGCAGCGCAGTGGAGTTTTCCAGCAACTAGTTCAGACACTAAGGAGATCAAAGATATACTGGATAGTCATATTGGCAGAAGCACAAGGAACAAGACATATGAAGACTATCTGGTCAAGTGGAAAGGATGACCTGTTGAAGATTCATCATGGCTGACAAAGGAGGAGATTAGCCGTCTTGGTTTTCCTCTACACACCTGAGTCGTGACAGGGTCACTTCTCAAATTACCCTAGGTGTCTGATGCAGGAGCATCCTAGGTGTAAGAGCGATCTTGCATCACCCAAAAAAAAATATTTTTATTTTTATATTCAATAAGGACTATTTTGTGCAGAGCTGCTATTTATGGAAAGTTACTATTTTTGGTAATTTTCGTATGTGCTTAGAATGATCTAATTTCTTTTTTGGAGGTTCATTTTGGTCATATAAGTCTACCAGTAAAGTTTTATTACCAGATCAAGTGTATATTGGAAGATATTGAAGATTTTTGGTATTGGCAGCAGGGTACAGAAACTTTGAACTCAGTTTTGAAGGCTTTAGATGCCTTGGATGAGGTCAAAAATTTGGGTGACGGGCACTTGCATGGTTCAAACCTATAGAGCGCTTCATGGCATTTTCAAAATGGGGTTATAATAGTCGATCGGGTCAACTGGTGATGACTTATGGTCTTCGAAAGTTGAGCCACCTGAAATGGCAGAAAATAATTTTCTTCAAAATTTCTGTTCGGGTTTCAAAGGTTATCTTGAGCCGACTATGATGTAATAAAATGTAAAATAAAATAATTCTAAGTTAGGTCAGCCTTATTGGCTAAAATTCTGGAACTTTCCTAGGCGGTGGAAAATTGCCTATATAAAGAAGGCTGTATTATTGTCGTAGGCAATTCAGAATAGTTCTGGGTAATAGTTCGAGGCTTTGTCCTATAAAATATTGTAAGGGAATGCCCATGTGGCTTTGCATATTGTAATTCTGAAAGTTTGTAATTCCACATTTGTGGACATAATAAGAAGCCAATTTTTTGTTCTTGCATATTGTTGTTGTTTCTCTATATCTGTTATGTGTTTGTGGTATTAAGGGGAGCACCCTTCATCACAAAGTCTAAGGTGAAATGTTGGAACTATGATAAATTTGGGCACTTCTGGAAGGACTGCAAAGAACCAAATAAGAAGAAGAAAGGCTCAGATTTAGCTTTCAAAAAATCTCAAGAAGATGGAGATGCTTTTATTGTAGCTTTGGCAGCCCATGCATCTGATGATGTGTGGTTGGTAGACTCAGGTGCTTCTCTTCACATGGCATCTCATCAAAACTAGTTCTCAAAATATGAAGAGTTTGATGGTGGAAAGGTGTACTTGGGTGATGATTCTCACCTAAAGATAGTTGGATGTGGAAGGGTCACAATCAGATTTCCTGATGGACTAGTAAATGGAATCAATAGAGTTATGCACATTCTGGGTTTGGCACAAAACCTATTATCTGTAAGTATGCTGAATGATGTAGGTGTGAAGGTTGTTTTTTCAAAAGAAGGATGCAAGATGATGAGAGGATTGATAGTGCTTGCGAGGGGTACTAGGAGAGGTACCTTATTTCAACTAGATGCATGTATTCCTCTATGTAATAGTTCTTCATCCTCACCATCTGAATGAGCAATGAAGTCTATGGTTATTGGTTCCAATGGTAGTGAAAACACTTTGGAAGGTAAACTTCCTATAGAAAAGACAATGTTGTGGCATATGAGATTTGGCCACATTGGTGAAAAGGGTCTCAGAACCCTAAAAATAAAAACCTTGTTGAGGGGTTAAATTATTACAATCTTGAGTTCAACTTCTACGAACACTATGTCTATGGTAAACAAAATCATGTTTAGTTTTACTCTAGTTCTCACAAATCTTCTGATGTTTTTGATCTTATTCATTCTGATGTATTTGGTCCTGTAAAAGTTCCTTCAATCTCCAAGTCTATATTTTTTGTATCTTTCATAGATGACTATAGTAGGACTTGAATTTATTTCCTTAAAATTAAGACACAAGTCTTTAGTCGGTTCAAAGAATTTAAAGCTCTTGTAGAGAATTAGACTAGTAAGAAGATTAAGTGTTTGAGAACTGACAATGGTGGTGAGTTTTTCTCAGTAGAGTTTGAACAGTTCTGTAAAGAACAAGGTATCGAGAGGCATAAGACAACTCCTTATACCCCACAACAAAATGGAGTTGTAGAGAGAATGAACAAGACACTGATGGAGAAGGCTAGGAGTATGCTTAGTGGAGCTGGTTTAGAACAAAGGTTTTGGGTTGAAGCTATGGCCACTACTTGCTATCTGGTTAATAGATCTCCTACATCAACTCTTGTTGGTAAGACACCCATGGAGGTGTGGTCTAGTAAGAAGCCTTCAATTAGACATCTTCATGTTTTTGGTTGTGAAGCTTATGCACATGTTCCAAAGGAGAAAATATCTAAGTTGGAAAACAAAGTTGTCAAATGTATTTTCATCAGATACAATGTTGGTGTGAAAGGATACAAGCTTTGCGATCCTCTGACTAGTAAGGTGTTGTATAGAAGAAATTTTATTTTTAGAGAGCTAACATCTTCTCCTCTTGTGCTACAACTAGATGAAAAAGAAAAGGAAAAAGATGTTGTTTAGTTGCCTCCTACCCTTGAGAAAACTGAACAAAGAGACCATGTTGGGCCTAATGATGAGGAGAGCTCTAGGAACTCTGATAGTTCAGAAGAAGAGGAAGAACAACCTCAACCTCAGCCCTTGAGGAGATCCACAAGAGAAAGAAAGCAACAAAAAAGGTTTGGTTATTCTATGTTAGATTCTAGTTGTGCTTTTGCTTTGATTACTAACACTGATGAGCCTAGATCTGTGAAAGAGGATTTGGGCATGGAAGATGCAGATTCCTAGATTGAGGCTATGGATGATGAGATAGCTTCATTGGAGAAAAAAAAAACCTGGGACCTTGTACCTTTCCCTAAAGGGAGAAAATCTATTGGCTATAAATGGGTGTTCAAGAAGAAATTTTGTGCAGATGGGAGTGTTGAAAGGTACAAAGCTAGATTGGTTGCAAAGGTGTATTCACAAGTAGAGGGAATAGATTATGGTGAAATATTCTCTCTTGTTGCAAAGTTGACATCCATTAGATTTATGTTATGTCTTGCTGCATCATATGATTTAGAGATAGAATAGATGGATGTGAAGACAACTTTCCTTCATGGTGATTTTGAAGAAGAGATTTATATGTCCCAGTCTGAGCACTACATTGTTAAAGGTAAAGAATCCTTAGTTTGTAGATTCAAAAAATCTCTATATGGTTTGAAAAAATCTCCTAGGATGTGGTACCTTCAGTTTGATGCCTTTGTGTTGTCAATTGGATTTGTAAGATCAAAATTAGATCATTGTGTTTATTTCAATGTTAAAAATAATCACCTTCTTATTGTTGCATTATATGTTGATGATATGTTGTTGTTTGGGAAGGGTAAGGGTATGATTTCTGATTTTAAATCTCAGTTGTTAGCATAGTTTGAGATGAAAGATCTTGGGGAAGTACGGTACATCTTGGGTATGGAAATCAGTAGAGACAAGTCTAACATAAAACTTTGGTTGAGTCAGATTAACTATGTGAAGTCTTTGTTGGATAGGTTCAACATGCAAGATTGTAGACCACTATGTGTTCCTATTTCTATGGGAAAAAGATTATCTATAGATGATTGTCCAAAATCTCCTAGCGAGGTGGAGGACATGACTAGAGTACCTTATGCTAGTGTAGTTGGCAGTCTTATGTATGCTATGGTCTGTACTAGACCAAACATTGCCCAAGTAGTGGGAGTCCTGAGTTAGTTTATGGCTAACCCTAGACGGGTACATTGGGATGCAGTTAAGTGAGAATTCAGATATTTGAGGGGTAAATCAAATTACTCCATATGTTACCATGGTAACTCTTCTAGATCTCCACATTCAATTTGTATTCATGGGTTTGTGGATTCAAATTGGGCAGGTGATATTGATAGTAGGAGATCCATCAGTGCTTATGTGCTCACTATGTTTGGTGGTGCTATTAGTTGGATGAGTAAGTGACAACCTATGGTTGCTTTGTCCACTACAGAAGCTGAGTACATAGCTGCTACTCATGCTTGTAAGGAAGCCATTTGGCTTAGGATATTATGTTCTGATGTTGGTGTTGATGCAAAACATATTACTATTTGGTGTGATAGTCAGAGCACTATTTGCCTTGCAAAGAATCCAACTTTTCATGCCAAAACGAAGCACATTAATGTGCAGTTTCACTTTGTGAGAGATATGGTGGAAGATGGAAACATAAATTTGGAGATGGTAGATACTATGAAGAATGTTGCAGATGCATTAATGAAACCAGTGGGCACTAAGAAGTTTAGATGGTGTTTGGAGTCTATGGGCCTTTTGGCCTATAGCTGTTAGTTCTTGTTATTGCTCTTATAAGGTGTTTGACGAGTGGGAGAATGTTAGGAATAAGGTGTCTCAACCTTGGATAATTCTTATTCTTATTATTTGTTTTGTAAAATGTATTTCTTGCAAATAATGTAATTAAGTGTGAGTGTACATATCTAGATGGCATGTTGATGTGTCAGCATCTTGAATTGTGTGTAAGGAGATCATGGCTGAAATGGTTATGACAGATTCCTATGACACGTAAGATCTATGTCTAGAAGATTCAATGACAGGTGAAGACATGTGACAACTGATAAAATTGAGTATTGTACACTCTTCCCCAATCTTAAAATTTTTTGGGGTTCCTATTTTCTCAAAGAATGGTAAAACCCTAATATGGCTATCTTTGGAAGTTGTCCTAAAAAGGGAAGCATATGATATAAGTGTTTTTAGAGTTGAAAAGATAGGAGAAGTTAGTGTATTGTTGAAACATTTTATGCTACTATGATTTGTCTTCAAAAGTTGGAAAATCTTCTGAAAGAACTTGCATTGCAAGTGTATTATAAACTGTAATAGTTTTGATTAATACACTATGTAAGTTTTGGAGTGCTGAGGTTTTTATCGAAAGGTTTCCCCAAGGTAAATCATTGTGTCATTCTCTATTTTCTATATGCATGGTATATGGCTACAATATCATTGTTAAAGTAGTTAACGGATCTAAAATTGTAAGGATTTAAAAGAATTTGCACAATACTTTCCTTTAGAGATTAGTGTAGGAAGTTGTTTCAGCACCTGAGTTTCTTTACAGTATCATTCTTGATAATCTGATCTAGTTCCTCTTTCATAGCATCACACCAATCTAAATCATTACATGCATCTTCAAGACTTAAAGGTTTAATCTGAGATAGTAAACATACTACCTCATTTCTTTCTGAATTTTTTTTTTTATCTTGTTGTGACTTTGCTACTCTAATCTCCAATGATGTCATCCTTAGAGTGATATCTAGATGTATATTTTGGAGCTTTAGGTGAAAATGACTCATCTTCCTTCTAAGTTTCCTCTTCACTTGTTTCAGGGTCATTGAACAATACATTGATACTGTCAAACATCTCTTCAACAACTGTCTCACTAGTGAAAGGTATGGGTTCTTCTTCAATCATAGGTGAGTAATCATGATATCTTTCTTGAACCATAAAATTTTTATCAATCTTAACATGAGCACTTTCAATGATTTTCTTCAATCTCAAGTTAAAACATCTATAAGATTTACTTTTAGTAGAGTAACCAAGAAAAATACCTTCATCACTTCTTGCATCGAACTTGCCTAGTGCTTCATCCCTCTTGATGTAGCACTCTCTTCCAAAGATTCTAAAGTATTTTACTGTGGGAACATTACCAAACCATATCTCATAATGTGTCTTTTTTATACTAGACATTAATTGTATTCTATTGATTATATAGACTGTTGTATTGACCGCATCTCTCCAATAGGTGTGTGCAACTTTTCTTTCAATCATGATGGTGCATGTTGTATCAAGGATAATCATGTTCCTTCTCTCTATAATCTGATTCTACTGAGGGGTTCTAGGTGCACTTAACTGTCTCTTTATGCCATGTTCTTAATAGTACTCATAGAATCTATCAGAGGTGAATTCTCCTCCTCTATCCAACCTTAGACATTTTATCTTAAGTCCAGATTCATTCTCAACCTTAGCTCGGAATATTTTTAACTTAAATGCTTCTGACTTATCTTTCAAGAACACAACCCACATCATTCTATAAAATCCATCTACAAACAAAATGAAATACCTTTCACCATAGTATGATCTTGTTTGATTTGGTCCACATAGGTCTGTATGAATTAGATCCAGCTTGTTCTCTATTGAAATATGCTTGATCCTAAATGAATTCCTCACGTTCTTTCCCATTACATATTCCCTGCATAAGTATCAACCAGCTTTGCTATGTAAGGTAGGTCTCTAACTGCCTTTACATTACTTATCTTTACTATTTATCAAAATTGATATGACATATTCTTTTATTTCATAGCCAACTGTCATCTACTTTAGTGACAAAACAACTTACTTCTAGATTAAGCTGAAAAAAATTACCTTTAGTCTTTGATCCTAATGCAATCATTTCTCCTTCCTTGTTAGAAAGTAAAGTCCACCAAGATAACTAAGAGGGGGGAGGCGGGTGAATCATTTATTAGATAAATATAACTTTTATCAACTTCAATAGATTTTAACCATGTAAGCAATGTAACTAGCAACCATAGAAATATATACATGCACAATAACACAATGACACAAGATATGTTGACTAGGGAACCTCTTGATCAAAGAGTAAACCCCGGTGGGAATGATGCCCACAAATGATGCACTAATATGAATATTCCTTGTGAAAAGATAGACTTTGTTAGGAGTCTTATGAAATACATTTAGTACATATGAATCCTTGTTAGGAGATTTGGAATCCCTATTAAAAGATTCTAACTCTGTTAGGAGTTATGGAAGATAGAAGGAACCACTGCCCAAATAGCTTTGGGCTAAGATCACCAAAATCACTGTCCAACTGATCTTCTATTACTCAATAGAATAATACCAAAAGATTACTAACTTCAATAATTCAATACTCCTTCTCTGACTGTGCCAAACCTTACTAATTCCTTCTTCAGATCTCAATACCAGATCTCAGTACTTCACATATCTTCTTTCAAAAAAATTTCTTTCACAATACACTTACATTCATCACATTTCATATTACAACAAGGAATACATTCCTTCCTTTATACCACACTCAAGTAATTACAAATGAGTCGGCATACAAATTACAAAATAAAAATTTTCACATGTTACATCAAAATTACACAAAATTATCGGCTTCCAATCAATATAATTCTTCACTCGTGTGACCTCAGATCTTGTGCTATCAACCACATCACTATAAACATATCTCCAACTTCTCTCTAACTATGCATAACCAGATTCCATCTTGATTAAGAGATATTATCCAATTTCCACAAACCGCTACTCGGGAACACTTCTTGAATACTGCTTCCACTGATTTCCTCATAACTTCCATGAATAAATGAATTACTATTTGCACTCATAACCAAAATCTAATAACACATCATAGAATAATTCCTCAACTACGCATAGCTTCATCTTCAATATCCAAAGTGCGCTAACTCAAACACTGTCTACTTCTCTGCTAATCTTCAGTAGATCACTGTGTTGACATCAATGACAATCACAGTCATGAATGCAACAATAATTTCTATAGAATGGCTGCTAATACTCCCCTATAGGATATATTTAGCATTCATTCCTAACAATCTCTCCCATTGGCATTGATGGCAACATAGATGAAAAAATATCCAAGTTCCATAAATCCAATCACTACAACACTATTGTACTAAAAATGCTTCAAGTCTTCTTCATCAATAAAATATTGCTTTGTTTTCCTATTTAGTTCTCTCCAAAAGATGGTACAAATGGTTTTTCATGTATACTTCTCCCCCATTGACATCAATGACAAAAATTTCATCATTATGTCAACAACAACTTCAATGTCAAAAGACACTGTTCAAAAAACACATTCACTAGAGTCCTCATGACTTAGCTCAGATACACATACTCCCCCATAGAGGAAGTACCAACATCCAGTCTAGAAGAAAAATAGGGCTCATATACCATTGGACAGATGCAAAAATCTACATCACTTCTCAAAAGTAGGCTGGGGCATAACACCAAGCATACCTCTCAGATACTCAAATGTATCCTTAGGAAAAGGTTTTGTAAATATGTCTACAATCTGCTCCTTTTTGCTTATGTACTCAAGTCTAAATTCTTTCTCTACTACTTTCTCTCTCACTACATGATACTTTATCTCTAAATGCTTTGTCTTAGAATGTAACACAGGGTTCTTAGACATACTAATTGTGATGATGTTATCACAATGTATAACAATAGGTTCAACAAATTTTACTCCAATATCCTTCAGCATTTTCTTCATCCAAATTATCTGGTTACAATTGTTTGTTGCTGCTACATATTCTACTTCTGCTGTACTCTATGAAATAAAATTCTACTTCTTGCTTAGCCAAGAAACCAATCTTTCTCCAAGGAAAAATGCTCCACCACTGGTGCTCTTTTTATCATCAACACTGGCTCCCCAATGAACATTTGTATATGCACATTGTTAGAATAACTAAGAGGGGGGTGAATCAATTATCCAGTGTCCCAATTCAAAATGTATAATTCAAAACAACTTCTCTAAATTCTTCTCATTGCTAAACAGTAAAACTTTCATTGTCTGTGCTTCTACCGATTACTAGTCTAATACTATAACAATTTACTGATCAAATCTAACATGTAACATGTAAAGAATGATAACAAACAAATATCACAATCAACACATAACAGAAGAGATTTAATGTGGAAAGCCTATAAAGGGAAAAACCACCTAGGACCAGCAACCCAAAAATTTTCACTCTTCTGAAGTGAGGTCGGTTAAGACCCAACCCTATTAAAGGTTTACAAACACATTGTCAGGTGTGACCTTGTTAGAGGATTTTAGACTAGAAGTTATCATCCAACCAGCACTCACTATGGGGTTGACAGGATAACAATGTTCATTCTATGAATGATACATCATAAGACTTTTAGATTCCACTCGGTTAAGAGATTTTGACTGTATATAATGGTTAAATATGTAATAGTAAATGACCTACCTTAATACAACTTCAATTGCAAATTACAGATCAATATTTAGTCCATACAAATCCTTCTGATCAATATTTTACTTCAGATTTAATACCGTATCAACTTACTGTCCATCGGTAATTGCTCTCTATAGCTTGGTAGTTATTTTGCAGCTCGGTTCTTACTAACCAGTATGATCAGAATGCGTGAAAACCTTGTTCACACGATATTCTTGTAACTTCTACTTCTTTCAGGCATATTTTCATAAAGAAATTTTTTTCTCTTATATAGATGAGTAAATCATTTTCTTCTCCACCATTAGATTTTTCCACTTAACCACATTCATAGATTTTGCTGCTTCAAACTTTCTTGGTACTTATGTCAATAACATGTTTCAATCTTCTCTATTAGATTTTCCCTAAATTTCATCAACCGTCGATCTGTGTAACAAACATTATCTTTTACCTCGATGTCATACTCTTGCCAGCTCATCAATCTTATTGGCTAAACTAATCATTTAATTCATTTTGTTTCACTTGGTTGACAAAGAAATGTGTCAGTGAACACTGCTCGATTAATACTACAATCGGTATACACTACACTCCATCAATGTATACTAGAAATGCTTCATTTATCGGCAACACTGCTTTGTCTTTCAGCTCTATACTTCATCAAAGATGAATGCAACATAATAAAGTCAATATCATCAAGTCATAGACTCATTAACAAGTTACTTAGTGTATTCCTTATCCTCATCTGACATATACATCTTTCCTCATGTAGATTCCTCTGTTCTTCATCTTTTTCACCTTTCTTCAGATGTGTCGGTATAGTAACTTACAAGATAAGTGATGTCAAACTAGTTGACATCAATGCCAACATAATACTGATTTAATCATATTACATATCTAATCAGCAACTCCTCAATGATCTTGTAATCACAAATTCTTCAATCAGATTCCAAATCAGTTTTAGTTCAACACACATAGGGTAAAATCATCATTTTTTCATACCACAATCCATACTCAAGTGTACCTCTTAAGTACCTCAATATTCTCTTTATTGCTACATAATGTGATTCTCTAGGTTCAGCTTGAAATCTTGCTACAATTCCAATTGAATGTGCTATATCAGGTCTTTTATGAGTCAAATACTACAATCCTCCAATCATAGATCTGTACTTCTTCTGTTCCACTGTAGGAGTCTCATCTGTGCTAGATAACTTATGTCTAGTTACCATAGGTGTTCCAATAGGCTTACAGTTCTCCATTCCAAATCTCTTCAATAAATTATTTAAGTAATTTGTCTGACTTACAAAGATACCATCACTGTTCTGTGTTATCTACAATCCTAAAAAGTATTTCATCTCTCCAATCATACTCATTTCAAATTCAGTCTTCATTTCATCTACAAATTTATCATTGGTTTCATCTTCTCCTCCAAAGATAATATCATCAACAAAAATTAATACAATCAACAAACCATTTTAAATTTCTTTTGTATATAGGTTGCTATCAGCTGTGCCTTTTGTAAATCCTAATTTCAAAAAATACTTATCCAATCTTGCATACCAAGTTCTAGGTTCTTGCTTCAGTCCATATAAAGCTTTCTTCAATTTACATACCATGTCTTCTTCTTGAGTTAAATGGAAACCTTTAGGTTGCTCAATGTAAACTTCTTCTTCCAATTCTCCATTCAGAAACGTTGACTTCACATCCATCTGATATACTTTGAATGTCTTAAAAGCTGCATAGGCCAAAAATATTCTTACTGCTTCAATTCTTGATACTAGTGCAAAATTTTCTTCATAGTCAATTCCTTCTTGTTGTGAGTATCCTTTAAAAACCAATCTTGCTTTGTTCCTTACCACTTCTTCTTGTTAATTCATCTTATTTCTGAATACCAATTTTGTTCCTATAACATTCTTATCTTTAGTTCTAGGGACCAATTCCCATGTCTTGTTCTTTTCAATCTAATCTAGTTCTTCTTTCATAGCTTTAATCTAATGTTCATCTTCACAAGCTTCACTTTTATATTTAGGTTCAATTTGAGAAATTAAACATAATTGTTCTTGTGCCTTATTTTGAGTCTGAACTCCTCTATCTATGCTTCCAATAATCTTCTCAGTAGGATGATTCCTTGATAGATTCCTGTTAGGTGTCATTGTCTCAGATCTTACTTCAGGTGTTGGTACTTCAATTACCTCATTCTGACTTTCATTCAAAAAATCACTATCAGTTTCATAAAATAATTCAGCAGTCTCAGGGTTAGGTCTATGGTGAGTTCCTTCATCTGATTCATAATCAAGCATTCTTTCCTGAATTCTGAACTTTTCATCAACTTTAACATTTGCACTCTCAACAATAGTCTTAGTTCTCTTATTGCAACATCTATAATCTTTTCTCTTCAATGAATAACCAAGAAATATACCTTCATCACTTCTAGGATCAAACTTTCAGATGTCATCATCTCTCTTAATATAACATTTGCTTCCAAAAATTCTACAATACTTAATTGATGGTGCATGTCCAAACCATAGTTCATAGGGTGTCTTGTCTGTGTCTTCTCTAATTTGTACTTTTTTCATTGTATACATGGTTGTGTTCACTACTTCTCTCCAGAATATCTTTTCTAAGTCATTCTCAAATAACATAGCTCTTGCTACTTTAGTTACTAATCTGTTTCTTCTTTCTACAATACTATCTTGTTCAGGTGTCATAGGGGTTGAAAACTATCTCTTAATACCATTAACTTCACAAAATATGTTAAATTCTTTATAAGTAAATTCTACACCTCTATCTGATCTCAAACATTTAATCTTTATTCTAGATTCATTCTCAACTTTGTTCTTAATGATCTTAAACTTATCAAATGCTTCAAATTTTTCTTTTAGAAATGCAATCCACATCATTCTTGTACTAAAGTCATCAACAAGAATCATAAAATACCTTTCTCCATAGAATCCTATAGTCCTTGTGGGACCACTCAAGTCTGTATGAACAATCTCCAACTTCTCTGCTATTGTAAACTTTTTGTTGGGAAAAGAGCTTCTCTTCTACTTAGCCATCACACATTCCTTGCACATCATGTTAGTCGGCTTCATAATTTTAGGCAAATCTCTTACTGTAAGAGTAGTACTTACTTTCACAATGTTATCAAATTTTATATGACAAAATATTTTATGCCATAAAAAACTTTCATCAATCTTAGTAATCAAACATGTCATCTTAGTAGGATTTAACTGAAATACATTACCTCTGGTTCTAGATCGAGTACCAATCAGATTTCCATCTCTGTCTTTTGTCACACATGCTTTCTCAGTAAACCAAACTTGATATCCCTTATCAACTAACTATCCAACACTCAAAATATTATGTTTCAAACCATCAAAAAAGTAAACATAATTAGTATTAGTCTTTCCATCAATAGTAATAGATCCTATACCTTTAATCAAACAAGGTGCATTGTTTCCAACTCTAACAAATCCTCCATCATAATTGTTAAACTTTATGAACTTTTTCATGTCTCCAGTCATATGATATGAACAACCACTTTCTATAATCCAATCAGCTTTCTTTTCTACTTGAGAAACTAAAGCCTTTTCTTCCTTAATTTCAATTTCAGGATTTTCTTCTTTAATTTCTACAAATCCTATATCATCATTGTTCTTAGTATCACTTTCACTCAAACATTTCTCCAAACTAGTTTCAAATTCTTCATCATTTGCATAGTAAAATTATTTATATCTTTTAGGATTAAAATTCTTCCTATACTTATTGACTCTTTTAGGACATTTAGATGCAAAATGACCATATTCTTGACAAGTCCAACATTTAAAATTTTTCTTACCATTTGGTTCTCTCTTCACAAGCATGGCAATACCTTCTTCAATCTTCCTTTCTTCTTCATTTCTAGATCTACTTCTGCTAGCATAATCTCCGCTCACACTGATGCTTCTTGACAAAGTAGGAGGAACACTAAGAGCACTAAATGTTGTCTCCATTTTAGGTAGGTCTCCTGATAACCTTAGATTCATTTTAGCTACTTACAATCTTCTGAGAAGAGTCTCTCTTGTAAAGTTCATAGTACAAGGTATGACTTGTTCAATCATTTTTGTTGTCTACTTAAATGTAGGAGTCAATGTCCTTAGAATTTTCCATATCACTTCATTCTTTGTCTTTGTTCCACCGCAAGATTTTATACTTGCAACAATCTATGACATTCTACCAATATAGCTTCTAATAGATTCATCTTCCATCATTCTTATATCTTCAAAAGAACATATCCAATTATGTAATATGAATTTCTCTAGATGTTCATCACCTTCAAAAGTAGACTGTCAAGCTAACCAAATTTCATGAGATGTTTTCAAATATTTTACCTGACTGTACTCATTCTCCCGAAGGGCTGACAAGAGTACTTCTCTAGAAAATATGTTACACATGAATAGATCTCTTTCATCATTAGTACATGTTTCAATGTTATCCTCGTCAATGATATTCTTCTCATTCTTTGTAATCAACCAATAACCTAGTCCTAAACGTAGTAGATGTGTCTTCATCTTTTCTTTCCAACTGTCAAAATTTACTCCATCAAACTTAGGGCTTTCTTTCCTAAAATTCACCATGGATCTCCTTAATCTATTAAACTTTTATTTCAAGGACCCGTCGCTCTAATACCAGTTGTTAGAAAGTAAAGTCCATCGAGATAACTAAGAGGGGGGGGGTGAATTAATTATCAGATAAATATAACTTTTATCAACTTCAATAGATTTTAACCATGTAAGAAATGTAACCAACAACCATAGAAAGATATACATGCACAATAACACAATGACACAAGATATGTTGACTAGGGAACCTATTGATCAAAGAGTAAACCCCGATGGGCATGATGCCCAAAAAATATGCACTAATATGAATATTCCTTGTGAAAGGATGGACTTTGTTAGGAGTCTTATGAAATACATTTAGTACATATGAATCCCTGTTAGGAGATTTTCAATCCCTGTTAAAAGATTCCAACTCTATTAGGAGTTATGGAAGATAGAAGGACTCACTACCCAAACAGCTTCAGGCTAAGATCAATGAACTCATTGTCCAACTGATCTTGTATTACTCAATAGAATAATACCAAAATATTACCAACCTCAATAATTCAGTACTCCTTCTTCAGATCTCAATACCAGATCTCAGTACTTCACATATATTCTTTCAACAAGTTTTCTTTCACAATACACTTAAATTCATCACATTCCATATTACAACAAGGAATACATTCCTTCTTTATACCACACTCAAGTAATTACAAATGAGTTAGCATATAAATTACAAAATAAAAGTTTCCACATGTTACATCAAAATTACACAAAATTGACGGCTTCCAATCAATATAATTCTTCACTCATGTGACCTCAGATCTTGTGATGTTAATGATGTCACTATCAACATGTCTCCAACTACTTTTTAACTACACATAACAAGATTCCATCCCAATTAGGAGATATCATCCAATTTCCATGAACCGCTACTCAAAAACACTGCCTGAATACTGCTTCCACTGATTTCCTCATAACTTCCATGAATAAATGAATTACTATTTGTTCTCTTTACCATGATCTAATAACACATCATAGAATAATTCCTCAACTATTCATAGCTTCATCTTCAATATCCCAAGTGCGCTAACTCAAACACTTTCTACTTCTATGCTAATCTTCAGTAGATCACTGTGTTGACATCAATGACAATCACAGTCATGAATGCAACAACAACTACTATAGAATGACTTATAATACTCCCCCATAGGATATATTCAGCATTCATTCCTAACATTATTAGGTTATGTTTCAAACCATCAACATAAAGAACATCACCAATGTTATAAATAGGAAATACTGAGGGGAGGGTGAATTAGTATTTCACAAACTTTTACTTTTGCCCACTTATGGATATAATAGATTACTTTAATGCATACAAAGCATAAGAAACTAAATAGAATACATAAAAGTAAATGTAAAGAACTCATAACACATGATATGTTCTCGAGGAAACCCTGGCCAAGGGAAAACCCTGGTGGGGATGGTACCCACAAAGATCCACTACTCAAAAGATATCTGGTTAAGGATGTTGACTATGTTAGGAGCTTGTTACAATCATATAGTGTATCAGTCCTAATTAAGGGACTATAGGCCTTGTTAGAAGCCTCAACCCTATTAGGAGTTGTAGATAAAAAAACCTGATTACCAAATTAGATCACTACCCAAACAAGTAATAAAAATGTTTATTGATTACAATATGGTACTGCTTACAACTTCACATCAACAACTTTCGCTGCTATAACAATTTACATATATTACATGTTACATTTCAAGTATGTTCGGTACATCTTTATTTATACAAGATATAAAATATAATATCTTTCTCTTGTCAGCTTACATATCTTTATCCAAGAGTAAACATCTAGGATGTCATCTTTTTATAATATTAAGTCATTATTTTGACAAGAAAAATAATCCCTTAATTCATTTACTAGTTCTATCTTCAAAATTGCACTGTCAGTTGTACTCTGTCATTGGTAAAATAGTCATAAATTTGTTTGTACTATCTATACTCTTTTGTGCACTGAGATGGGGTATCCTTAGACACCATAGAGTCTATATTCAACTACACAAACTCTGATCATGCTCCAGTGAACATTGCCAAAATAAACTGTATCAGGTGCTCTGTCAAAATCATCGTTTCATACTTAGACAATTTTAGTCTGCGATCTTCCATACTTACTTTCTAGCTTATGTGCTCTTCGTAGGGAACATATGTTTCCATAATGACAACATCTATGTACATACCTCAGCCAAATTACCAACAATCAATGTTGTTATTTCCATCCAAGGTGATAGCTCCTGTACCAATGATGGGTTTAGGATTGTTATCTCTGAATCTAACCATGCCTCCTTTATATCTATCTAAATGAAAAAATCAATCTTTGTCTCCTGTCATGTGATGTGAACAACTGTTGTCAATCATCTAGTCTATCCTGATGTTAGCTTGTGAAATTAGTGCTAACTCTTGTGAATTCTTTTCATCTTTAAGAGAAATGAATCCAATCTCCTCTCCTATTGATTCTTCATCTGATACTCCATCTCCAGTATAATAGCATTCCTTTGTATGCTTAGGATTGTAGTCATTCTTGAACTTTTTAACTCTTGTACGACACTTAGATGCAAAGTGACCAATCTTATTACATGAAAATCATTTTAATGGTAATTGACCTTCATATTTTCCTTTTCCTTTATTTTATTTTTTAGAAATCATAGCAATGAAATTATCTAGGGCTTCTTCTTCATTATCATCATCAAAATTACCAGAGGTGTTCAAGGATTTCTTACCATGGACTGAAGCTTTGAAGGTTGTCTCACTTTTAGGCTCTGTCTTCAAACTTGATATCTCAAATGCAGCAATCCTGCTGATTAAGGTCTCTCTTTTGAAATTTTCTTAGAATTGCATAGTCTCATCAAGGATGTTTATCTTGTTCTGATATTCTGGTGTCAAGGTAGTCATCACCTTATCTATGATGTCTTCTTTTGAGATTTCTCCATCATTGTTTCTGATTCCAACAACTGCTTCATTGATTCTTTGGTTGTAGGCTCTTATGTTCTCTTTAGGTAGCATCTCCAATGTATTTTACTTTTTCTTCCATGTCTTTCTGTGTGCATTCTTTTCTTTTTTATCTCCTTCAAACATGTCTTCTAGGTGTTTCCATATCTTGTAGGTTGTGTCTACTTTTTTTATCTCTGAAAACTCACTATTAGATAGGGCCCTGATAAGGGTTTCTTTTGCTATTGCGTTCTAATGGAAAAAATACTTTTGTTTTCTAGTAGCATCATCTTTTGCAAGATCTGCTAGAGAGGGGATCTCAACTTCCTTGATAGCCACTTCAAAAACTTCAAAAGCAATGCACTACAAATGTGTCATCATCTTATTTTTCCAATCAAGATAATTCTCTCCATCAAACTTAGGATTGTCTTTTCTAAAGAATGCCATTTGATCAACCTCAAGTTGTTAAACTTTCTCTTTGAGGCACTTGGCTCTGATACCAATTGTTAGGAATGGTCCCAAGAGATAACTGAGAGGGCGGGGCAGCGGGGGTGGGGGGTGAATTAGTTATCTACAAGTTTCAATTCTTTATTCAATTAAGTATACTTAAACATAAATCATAAAAAAAATGAAAGAACACTTGAACACAACACCAATATTTTGGTTAGGGGGAAACCCAAATAGGTAAAAACCCCAGTGAGAATTGACACCCACTAATAATCTTCACTAGTGTTTTATGATCCTTGTTAGAAGATCCTTAGCCAAGTTAGGAGTTGATTTACAATATATTTAGTATAGTGACTTGGTCAAGGGTTGGACCCTATTAGGTGTCTTTTACAATTAACTCTATTATGGGTGAGGATGCAATGTCTGAGAGCACACTGTTTAAAGGGGTGAAGGCTACAACCTTGTGAATAATAGATACACACTATATCTAGATCTTAGTGAAATGTGCTTTGACTTGCTATCTGGATTAGTTCCAATGTATAGCACATACTCATTACTTGGTCACATAGACCTTCTGCTGATGGCTCAACACTTCGCACACACTGCTCTACTCTTCACAAATAACTCTGAAACATACATTAGAAATCACAAATGATTCCTATAAATATATTTACTCTAAATGATATCATCAAGTTGGCCTATTCGAACCTCCTTGAAATCATATTAGAGAAACAATAACATACTCCAATAATAATTATGTTGGCTCTACTAAGCATGCAACACAATCTAGGACATGTCCAATATTAATAAATGTAGATGCACACTACACACTATCAGCTCGACCAAAGCAATTGAAACTTTCTTCTCAAGATGAATTACATCATCCACTCTTAACCAAAAATTCATAACTCATCTCCAATATATAATCCAAGGGAACATACCGAGATGATAGGTACAACTCCAGAACCAATACAATCTCTATCAACTCTTCTGAATAAACATAGGAAACAACTAATGGTGAATAGTGACTACATAACCTCATGTCTACTAATCATCAGACTCTACATCCATGATTGTAACACCACTAACATGTCTTCATCACATATCCAATGGTGTAAGGCTCCATAATGATTATATGGACAATCACTCATAGAACACTGCTTGTACCTTTGTGAGGAACACTACTGACACAAGATGTTGTATAACTATTTGTATTAACAGTTAACCTCTACATCCATGATATCATGCTAATAACATGTTCATGCTAAATATACTCAAGGCTTACTACATAAGTCTTCCATGCATGCTTCTTACCATATCTTGTCATCTATGACAAACATACAATCAGCACTGGCTTATTGGCAAAATTCCAACAAGGTGTGACCTGGTTAGAGGATTTATCGCTAACAGTTCTCCTTTGACCATGCATTCACTATGGGGTCAACAAGAAAACAATCAACATTCATTGAATGTCATATTGAAATACAAAATATTGTTAATTCTCACACGGTTAAGAGATTTATTTGTAACAATGGTTAAACTGATACAGTAATGATTTGATTGAAATATAACTCTATTTTGCTTATTTTCATATCTATGCTAAGCTCAAAATACCTCCTCTAATCAATTATTAATTAAATCCTTCATATTATCCAACTTATTCAACTCAGTGTATGTGTTCTCTAATGTTTGATGTTGTCTATAGTTATGTTTGGTTCCATCTTCAACCTATTTGATCAATGGTGCATGAAAGCAATATTTTCACGCAAATTCTCCTGCAACATCAAAATTCACCAAACTCAATAATGAATCTCATATCTCCTTAAATAGACTTCATAAACCATTTTATTCTCATCCATCAATTTTTCCTCTTAATCTTCACCATTCATTTTGTCTCTTTAACCTTCCTTGGTAGTTGTGTCATTAGCACATTTCATTATCCTTCATTCGACCAATCTGGAATTTTGTCAGCTATTAGATCACCACAAAAAACATTATCTCATACCTTAGAATCATAATTTAGTTGACTATTATAGAATTTATTTATTTCTTTCATTCAGTCAATACCATAATGTGTCAGTAAATACTAGCTCAGTTAATACTATACTCAGAATACACTACACTTACCCAATGTATATTAAAAGATTCATTTACCAACCACATAAACTTATATAGTTTTGATCTTCAATACATAATAGAATCATGTAAAGTAATCAAGTCAACAACATGATTTCATAGACTCCTCAATAAGTTACCCAATGTATACCATAGCCATATCTTTCATATCCATCTCATCTTCATGTAGATATCTCATTCCTTTACCATTTTCTTGTTTTAGATGTTTGTAACTATCATGATAAGTATAGTAAAAAATAGTTGACATCAAGGACAATACATTGATTGATTTAATTAACTTACATATAATTTAGTAGCTCGGTGATCAACAATCACTATCTCTCACTTGTCAAACTTCTCTTCAAGATATTCTGTTTTGACCCAACTTTTTCATGGAGCTTAATTGGTGTTCCTATAGCATCCTTTATAGACCACATTGTCGAGGTTGTTTACCTGAATCATTGTAGCCTCGTCGTTGAACTCTTTAACCCGCATCCTGTTTGTAGGAACTTTATCACTTTTTTAAAAAATTTGTTGGTTGTGTTTTGTCCCAACTTTTGGGCATCACATATTCAATCAGTTGTAGGTCATCAATCTCTCCCTTTGGCATTAATGGAAACACAAATATGAAATATACCATAGAATACCAAATATTTATTCTACAACTTTGTAAGAAAATGTTGTAACTCAGTAAGATCTCCCTAGCTTGTACATTTTATATGTTTAATCACTACACAACATTCTATGCAGACTCTCCCTGCAGATTTGATCTTCTTCTTCTCTTGTTTCTCCTTTCTTCTTCCTTAAAGTCTTCTCTCCCTTTGGATAAATAATATTGTATTGATTCTTCTCTCACTTTGAGAGAAATGCGAAAAATACTATGCAGCTCTCTAGTAACCAAAAATATTATCTCTGGTGTTCGGTTCAGATCAAGTACCTTTCATGTACTGATATACAGTGTTAGTTTGTTCTCCATCTTCTAGCTTTCACAACCTTAGGAAACCTAAATCATGAGAAATGTGCATCAACATCATCTAATATTCTGATGAGTATAGGTTGATGGAACTTCCTTAACACCTTAGTGACTGAAAGATAGGGGATGGACCCCTAGTCTAGTCCCCAAGTACTCAAATGTATCCTTAGGTAAGAGTTTTGTAAATATATCTGTATCATCTTAAAATGGAAGCACTTCCATGTTAAGAGCATTTAGCCCTCTGAGTAAGTGGTTTTGGGTCATCTCAAACACCTTGAATTGATCTTAGCTTTGATCTGGCTTTCTCCCCGCTTTCCACTTCTTTTCAGCATAAGTTTGGCATCCTGAACTAAAATTTTGAGATTCTTGACTTTTGGGTCAATGACTACATTTTGGGGTCAAGGACTACATTTTGGGGTCAAAGACTACATTTTGGGGTCAAAGACTACATTTTAGGGTCAAGGACTACATTTTGGGGTCAAAGACTATAGTTTGGGGTCAAGGACTACATTTTGGGGTCAAAGACTACATTTTGGGGTCCAAGACTACATTTTAGGGTCAAGGTCAACCTTGACCCTGACCTATTCAAGGTTGACCTTGAGGCTGACCTAGTCAAGGTTGACCTCATCTTTAACCTTGGGTTCAAATTTCAAGGTCTTGGGATCTCCGGTTGTCGAGTTTTAGAAATAATTGTTTTCCCGCTTCTGGGTCTGCTGTTTTGATCTCTAAAATGGTAAAATCTTAAATTATATTTAATTTAAGTCCATTCCTATAGGGTTGAGGCCTAATTGGGATTTAATTCTCCAAGGTGGCCCATCTAGAGGAGTGTGCCCTACATCACTATAAAAGGAGGCCTTCCTCTCTCATTTTCTCCATCTCATTCATGCATCAAGCACTCAATCTTTCAAGAAAGGTCAAGAAACCATCTCCCAAGCATTTTCAAGGAAGCATTCAAGTCCTTTTCTCCATCCAAGTTCTCCATTGAAGATCAAGGATTCAATAATTCAAGCCATTGAAGGAATTTGGTTCAAGTATTCATGATTCATCATTCAAACCCTAGATCTAGCCATTATGATGGTGTGATCTTCCTTCAAGATCCTTTTTCTCTTCTTCAAGATCCATTTCATTCTTCCCTCAAGGTGGATTCCAAGCATACAATCATGGAGGTTTGATGATTTTATGTTCAAGCTTTCATATCAATATATTTGATTACATTCCAAATACATTAGCATATCTATTGAATTGCATAGCTTCATTGTTAGATTCATTCTACTACTTCCTAGCATTCTCCTATTTCAATTTCAATATTAAGGTTGATTCCAAACTGGGGTTTGACAAAGGCAAACCTCCCCCCAAAAAACAAAAAAACCATTTTTCTTGTAGGTACAGGTGTGGAATCTTGGATCTGAAAGTGAATTCGGATACCCTTTTTGGAAATCTTTTAGGATCTGCGATCAGAATCAGAATCAGACTTCAAAATAAAAATATGGTCTTTGACCTTTTAAAAGGTCAAAGTCGACCTGTGTGAATTTGGAGAAAATATTTATGGGTTTTGTAGATCTCGCAGTTTCAGTTCAAATTCGCAAAAATTGATATTTTTTAGATCGTTTGATAGGGTTTTCAGCTGATTCTTTTTAGGAGGTAAGTACCTTTGTTTCTTAATTTCAATATCAATCATCTATATTTACTTTCTATATCAATACAATTCAAATGTAAGTGTAAAATATTGGCTTTGGGGTCTCTTTTATGTGCAAGCCATTGCCCTAGGACCCCGTCCATATTTTATCCTCTACATTTTGGTGAACCCACGATAGACAACTCTTTCTTTTTGGTGTTAGATCATTTGTTTTCTTGCATTAAGATTAGGTTTCTTTTATGCCCTTGCATTTATATTTTAAAAATCCAAAAAAATTGCAAAATTTCTTTAAAAATATGAAAACATTTACATTTTCATGCTTTTAGTATTCAACATGTATGACTCTTCTTTTGAGTACTTTGATGAGGCTTTTGTTGTTCAAGATAATAGATACCTTAATGAGGTACATGGAAGTGAGGATGAAAATTTTGTGAATGAGATCTTTATTGATTCTATTCCTATTTCATCTTCATCTACAACTTCTTCAATTGACCTTTACAAAGATGAGTTAGGGATTGATGATTATTCTTCTCCTAATATATGTCTTTTCTATGAGCCTAATTTCCCCTTTAGGGATCAAGCTTTAATGACTTATGACACTCCTACAATGCACTTTATGGATAGGGATGATAATCCTCCTATTTGGGATGAACCTTTGGATTTTGATGTTGATTACTCCCTTCCTCATGAAACCATTAAGGATAATCCTCCTATTTGGGATGAACCTTTATATTTCGATGTTGATTACTCTTTTCCTTATGAACCTATTGTGGATAATCCTCCTATTTGGGATGAACCTTTGGATTTTGATGTTGATTACTCTCTTCCTCATGAAGCCATTGTGGATAGTTCTACTTTTTGGGATGAACCCTTGGATAAATACATTGATTTATCTCCTCCTTGTGAAGAATTCTTAATACAAAAGGATGACATATTCTCTAAAACACACTCCCCTTCTGTGAAAGAAGATGACATTATAGATATTTCATCCCCATTTATGATTCCTTCTAGTGATGAGGCATTAGTAGAGAAAGATATGAATTCCATTAATGCTCTTCCTCTTAGTGATGACCTTATGGAAAATCAAGATCCTACCTCACAACATTCTTACCATAATATTACTTATATCTATTCACACCCTTTTCCAACTATGGTTCCAAGTGTTCCTCTGGTTGTGTCTTCCATTCATATCACTTCCTACACTTTTATTGGTGTTCCTAAACTTCCTAATCATAATCCTATCTTTCCTAATCTGATTCCTAATTCTTCATCTTCCATTCCTAGTTGTTCCCATGCTTATGTTGAGGTTCAAACTATGTTTCATGATGTGAAAATAATCTTCAAAGTACCTTCTCCATATTATCCAATCCATAAATATAAAAGAAAAGAAACTTCCCCTTTGAGATTTATTCATAATTTTACCCCTCACTGGGGGGCAAGACGTATATTTCTTCTTGTCTTCTAGAATCTACTTTGAGCTTAATTGGTTATTCTTTCATTTATCTCAATGGTTTATATTATGATAGTTTTTCATCTATTGTTCTCTTCTATTATTCTAGATATCTTTTCTAGAACATGTGTTTTGCAAAGGTATCCCTTTCCTTTCATCCTTGGGGGCCAAGGTTCTTCCTCTTCTCTCTTTGTCTAGGGAACTGCTTTCCTTATCTTAGTGGTATTTGTTTATATTGCAATATTATTTCATCATATTGACAGATATTTTGACTTTGGATATCCTTCTTACATGAGAAGTTGTTGTCCTAGGTCATCACTTCTTCTCTATGTTGCAAATTATGTTCTTTATAAACTCTCACCCTTGCTTTGGTGTTAGAGTTGTTTCCTTCATTCGAAGGATTCCTCTTTCTCTTCTTTTTAGGGGGCTTGATGATTGAATCTTTGTTCCCACTTTTGGAAGATGATATTTTATCTAAAGCACTCCTCTTCAGTGGGGGTCTTGTTGATAAGATCTCTTTCATTGAGGATCCTTTTTCCATGAGTGACATATTATTTTCATGATTATCTATATTCTTTCATGTAGGGTTCAATATCCCTCACTAAGAATATGGTATACATTGTTTCTAAATAGGATATCTCCTTGCATTGTGAAGTCGGTATCCTCTTCCATCTTTGTCCTACACTTGGAGGGCAAGGATGCCTTATCCTTATTTTCTATCTTCAAGTATTCACACATAGAGTAACAAATACGGATCGTGAGTTTGATAGAAGTGCTTTAGCATCAAGGGCTTGGTATGATTTTCTATCTTAGTCAAATCTATGCATTGTTATTTCATGCACATATTCATGCTATGGTTTTGATCAAGAGGCTCCGATCTTAGCATTATTGGCATGCAGTAATAAATATGGATTGTGAGTTTGATAGAAGTACTTTAGCCTCAAGGCCTTGGTATGATTTTCTATCTTAGTCAAACCTATGCATTGTTATTTCATACTTGTTCATGCTAGGGTTTTGGTCTCAAGATTTTGATCTTAGCATTGCCAGCTTTTCACACATGGAGTAGCACATGCAGATTGTGAATTTGATAGAAGTACTTTAGCCTCAGGGGCTTGGTATGATTTTCTATCTTTTTCAAATCTATGCATTTTTATTTCATGCATATCCTTATGGTATTATCTTCTTCTCTTCTTTTCTAGGGATTCACCTCTTTCCTTGGTTAAGTAGTATTTATCTATTATGTGATATCCAATCATACATGAAAATTATGGTTTGCATTTTAGGACCTATGTCCTTTATACAAACCTTATTTGTTGTTTGACATTGGGTTTCCATGGTTGATACATCTCTCACCTTGGAAAGTGAATAGTGTGCTATCCCTCATTAAAGGTTACTTCCTTTTCACTTCTTGCATGATATCTCTTTGCATTCGTCTCTTCCATGGCCTCATAGGAGCTGTGACCTTCTTGGCTTGGACTGGGAGTTATCTATGGATATTGTCTTGATGTTGAAGAAGGCTTTATCCTTGTTCTTTTTCTTTCCTTAACATGACAAAATAGTTTGTTTTTTCCATCTTAAGGAGGGGGGCATTTATAGGGTCTCCCTTGTAATATAGTTTTTTATTTTTATATGCTAAATCTTGGAAGGTAATGCACATAAGTTGCTAAATCTTCTAAAGGTAACACACATAAGTTGCTAAATCTTGAGGAGACATGCATTTTTCAAAATATTTCAAATATGCTAAATCTTGGAAGGTAGCACACATAAGTTGCTAAATCCTAAAAAGATATGCACCTAACTCTTTCAAAGGTAATGCACATAAGTTGCTAAATCTTGAGAAGACACACATTTCATATTCATAGTGATATAAGAAAGTGGATCTATGGATACTCCAGAAGCCATAAAAAGATGCATTATAATTGCAAGCATAGTTTATGGGTGAACCTATTGGGCTCTCCCTCCAGGGTGATTCACGGTAAGGTAGGCATCTTACCGGGTGAGGTAATCACTTTCTCTTTTCTCTCTTTTTGCTTTCATGCGAGTAGGATTGGATCATGAAGCTATGTTGTCTATAGTGTTTCTCTTGTCTTTCTTATGTAATCATTTATGCTTTTATGATAGCTTTCCAAATATGATATTGGTATGAGAAATATTTCTTAGCAAGGTTTCTTATGCTAATTGATTTGGGTTGTTTAGTACTAACCCTTGTTCTTTTGGTTTTATTGTTTCACACCCTCATGCATGTATGTCAAGTTAGAATCCTTAGTCTAGGGGATTGTGTCCTTAATTAAGTGATTATTTTATCTCATTGTGAATCCACTAGGATCTTCTCTTTCTTCTCCTTTACCAAGAGTTTGCATCGAGTCCATACTCTTGCTAAAGTGGGGGCTTAATGTATCATTTTAAAATGGAAGCACTTCCATGTTAAGAGCATTTAGCCTTCTGAGAAAGTGGTTTTGGGTCATCTTGATTGCCTTGAATTGATCTTAGCTTTGATCTGGCTTTCTCTCCGCTTTCCACTTCTTTTCAGCATAATTTTAGCATCTTGAACTGAAATTCTAAGATTCTTGACTTTTGGGTCAAGGACTACATTTTGGGGTCAAGGACTACATTTTGGGCTCAAAGACTACATTTTGGGATCAAGGACTACATTTTGGGATCAAGGACTACATTTTGGGGTCAAGGACTACATTTTGGGGTCAAGGTCAACATTTTTGGGTCAAGGTCAACATTTTTGGGTCAAGGTCAACCTCAACCCTGACCTAGTCAGGGTGAAGCTCATCTTTGACCCTAGGTTCAAATTTCAAGGTCTCGAGATCTCCAGTTGTCAGGTTTCAGAAATAATTGTTTTCTCACTTTCGAGTCCGCTATTTTGATCTCCGAAATGGTAAACTCTTAAATTATATTTAATTTAGGTCCATTCCTATAGGTTTGATGCCTAATTGGGATTTAATTCTCCAAGGTAGCCCATCTAGAGGAGCGTACCCTAGATCACTATAAAAGGAGGCCTTCCTCTCTCATTTTCTCCATCTCATTCATGCATCAAGCACTCAATCTTTCAAGAAAGGTCAAGAAAGCATCTCCCAAGAATTTTCAAGGAAGAATTCAAGTCCTCTTCTCCATCCAAGTTCTCCATTAAAGATCAAGGATTCAAGCATTCAAGCCATTGAAGGGATTTGGTTCAAGTATTCAAGATTCATCATTCAAACCCTAGATCTAGCCATTATGATGGTGTGATCTTCCTTCAAGATCCATTTCATTCTTCCCTCAATGTGGATTCCAAGCATACAATCATGGAGGTTTGATGATGTTATGTTCAAGCTTTCATATCAATATATTTGATTACATTCCAAATACATTAGCATATCTATTGAATTGCATAGCTTCATTGTTAGATTCATTTCTACTACTTGCTAGCATTCTTCTATTTCAATTTCAATATTAAGGTTGATTCCAAACTGGGGTTTGACCAAGGAAAACCCCCCAAACAAACAAAACACCATTTTTCTTGTAGGTATAGGTGTGGAATCTCAGATCTGAGAGAGAATTTGGATACCCTTTTCGGAAATCTTTCAAGATCTGCGAACAGAATCGGAATCAAACTTCAGAACAAAAATGTGATCTTTGACCTTTTAAAAGGTCAAAGTCGACCTATGTGAATTTGGAGAAAAGATTTTTGGGTTTTGTAGATCTTGCAGTTTCGGTTTAGGTTTGTAGAAATCAATAGTTTTTGAGATCGTTTGATAGGGTTTTCAATTGATTCTTTTTTAGAGGTAAGTACCTTTATTTCTTAATTTCAATATCAATCATCTATATTTACTTTCTGTATTAATACAATTCAAATGTAAGTGTAAAATATTGGCTTTGGGGTCTCTTTTATGTGCAAGCCATTACCCTATGACCCCAACCATATTTTATCCTCTACAATATCTGTAAGTTGTTCTTTTGATTTCACAAACTCCAATTTCACTTTCTTTTCTTGTACTTGTTCCATCAATTAGTGATACTTTATAGATATATGCTTTGTTTTTCCATGCATCACAAGATTCTTTGAAATATTTATAGCACTTGTTTTGTCACAATATATTATCACTGAGTCAGTGATCTATTCATTGATGCCTTTCAAAAGTTGTTTTACCCATGCAATGTTTCAACAATTAGCAACAACAACAACATATTCTACTTCAGAAGTGGACTGAGAAATGCATCCTTGTTTATTGCTTATCCAAGTAACTAATCTTTCTCCCAAAATGACTGCTCCACTAGTAGTGGTCTTTCGATCATCAATGTTTCCATCCCAATCCGCATCTATGTAAAATTTTAGTTCAAAATGGCCCTCTTTCTTATACCATAAACCATAGTTCTATGTGTTTTTCAGGTATCTCAAAATTCTTTTCACTACAGTCAAGTGTGATTCTTTAGGATTGGTAGAAAATATTGCTAAAATTCCAACTGCATGTGTAGTATCAGGTCTACTATGCACAACATACATCAATTTTCAAATCATTGATTGGCATAATGTATGATTTACCTTGGTTGACTTATCATCCTTCGTTAATTTGCATCCGCTAATGATGCAGTCAAGGATGGCGGATCCAATGAAGGATAGTCCAAACCTTGCAGCCAACATAATTATATAGTGGAATACTCAACATAATAGATAACACCATAATTGTTTCAAGTAATTTTCATTAACATACCTGGTTGTAAGGCCTTCTAGGTTAGGGCTAATTCCAAATAGAAACAACTCTGCAAGATCCACAAATAGATCCAATACAATCTCAGCTAGTTTAGCTCAAAAGATAATTAGAAGCTGATAGAAACCCTAAGGAAGATCTAAACTTGAGCTCACAAGCCTCCAAGCAATCTCCTTGTCTCCAAGTGTGCAAACCACTAGCTCTGCTACAAACAACTATCAAATAACAATTTGATCTGGAAGATCATGCAAGATCTTTTCCACAACTTTGCCAATTCTAGCTTTCAGAACCTTAGATCTAATTCACTAAGCCTTCAAGTCATGAACTTCTATGATCTCTTAATGATCTTCCTGATGATCTCCCCCTTCTCTCTAAACATCTACCCAAAATCCTATAAATACTAGTCATCAGCCACAAGTTAGCTGGATGAAACCCTTAACTTCCCAAACAAATAATTAAATGCCATACAAGTCAACTTACAAATGTATAAAAACATTTAATTCAGCATCTCAGCCTATAAAAATAGCTACCAATAATAAATACACCAAGTCAGCTCAACAAATCACACAGAACTCTAGTCGGTAAGCTAGAACTACCGAGCGATAGTGAATTAATCAAGCACACCAGTCATCATCGAGCACTAGTGTCAACCAAGTACCATAGGCATGAATGAGTACCACTTTCACCAAGCACCAGAGACTACCAAGTTCCTTTAGTGACCAAGATTCCTTCAATGACTAAGTCCATTGGTCAAGGCTGGAACCGAGTAACACCGGCCAAAGACAAACACCCCATGTAGTTTCACCAAGGACAAGAATGTCCCTGCCTGAACCTTGGATGCCCCTGCATCAGACACCCCAAGTTCCAAAAGATGTTCATATGTGAGAATAACATCTTCTAGTATTTAGCACATAAATCCTGAACTGGTTCTTCACATACAAGTCCTCCACCTTTTCTACTTGCAAATTCTTCCACTTTAGTTTCCTCTATCTCTTCAAGTCTTTTCTTGAAAATATATAGGTTGGCTCTCCAAACTAATCATTCATTTTCTTTGGAACCATAATCTCAACTCAGCTACCAATACTTAGGGTTCTCCTACCGAGCATTGTATCCATCAAAGTAATTAGTGAAAACTTCCTGTCATCCTTCTCAACACTAAACACATTTTGGACATAGTCATAAATAGCTCTACAATCATATTGTGAAGGTCTACCAAGAAATATATCACGAACATTCATCTTCACAATGTCACATAACACAAGATCCTTGTACTGGCCAATCTAAACATCAATGAAGCATTGTTCTCTTACTTCAAAAGCATGGACATCTTGTAACCAGACAAGCCTATAAGGACAAGGATGCTTCATTCTATTCAAACCAAGTTTCTGAACCATGTCCTCAGCAACAAGGTTATTAGTACTACCACTATCAACAATAACATCATAGAGTTTACCTTTAGACTTGCATCTGGTTCTAAAAAAGTTACTCCTCTGACAAGGTTCCTCCTTTGTACCAAGCAATGTTTTCTAAAGAAGCAAGTTCTCTGATTTAGGTTCATTCTAAATGTTCTCATTCATCACAATAGTTCATTAGTCAACCTTCTTCTGTGTACACTCAAAATAATGGTGTCCTTCCTCTCCACAATTATAGAAAGTACCCTTAAAGATAACTCTACCCATCTTCTTCTTCGGTTCCACAAGTTTCTATTCATCTTCTACATCAATCAGTTTAGCCTTCACCGAGTGATCAATCTTTTCCTTCCCTTGAGAGTTACTAGGTTGTTTCCTCTTCAACTTATCTTCTTCCTTCAAAGGATACTGAGAAGCATCTTCAATAGAATCAATCTTCATCATACCAAGCTCATCCTAAATATTGAATCTCAGACCATTCACATACTGAGCTACCTTTTCCTTACCAAGCTCTTGGTGTCTAGACTGAATAGTAAGTTTGTAGAACTCCTCAATATAATCTTCAATAGACAAATACTTCTATTTTAGATTCTACAACTTCTTAAACAAGTCAAGCTCATAGTCATAAGGTATGAACTTAGCTTTCAACTTAGTTACCATCAACCTCCACCGATTGATCTTTGTTTTGCCTTCATCTTCTCTATCTCTTTGTACTTCTTTCCACCAAAGAGCAGCATGTCCTTTTAACTTTGTCTCTGCTAATATCACCTAAAGAGGATCTTCGATTTCTTCTGTTAGAATAACTAAGAGGGGGTGAATCAGTTAATCACTGTCACAATTCCAAATGTATAATCCAAAAACAAATACTTCAACTTCTATTGCTTAGTAACTTAAAATACTTTTATTCTTTGTGCATTTATCGATTACCAGTCTAAAACATATAGTAGTTACCGATCAAATCAAATATGCAACATGCAAATATGACATCAAACAAACATCATAATCAACACATAAAATAAGAGATTTAATGTGGAAACCCTATGAAGGGAAAAACCACCTGGGACCGGCAACCCAAAATATCCACTCTTCTGAAGTGAGGTCAGTGAAGACCCAACCCTGTTAAACGTTACAAACACACTGTTAGGTGTGACCTTGTTAGAGGATTTAAGACCAACCTTTATCATCCAACCAGCAGTCACTCTAGGGTTGATAGGATAACAATGTTCATTCTATGAATGATACATAATAAGACTTTCTTAGTCCACTCGGTTAAGAGATTTAATTGTGTACAATGGTTAAATATGTAACAGTAGGTGATCTAATCTATTACAACTTCAATTATAGATACACAGATCAATATTCAGGTCATACAAATCTTTCTGATCAATGTAACATTTTTGATTCAACAATATATAAACTTACTATCCATTGGTAATTACTCTCTGTCACTCGATAATGCTTTGCAGTAGGGTTCTCCTTTAACCGGTATGATCAGGATGCATGAAAACTTGTTCACGTGATAATTTTGTAGTTTCCTTTTCTTCTGACATCACACTCCCTTATGAAATCTCCAGTTTCTTATATAGACATGTAAACCATTTTCTTCTTCTCCATCAGATTTTGCCGCTTGATCATCTTCGTTGATTTTTCCTCTTAAACATACCTTGGCACTTGTGTCAATAACACATTTGAATCTCATCCTTTAGATCTTTCCTTAATTTTGTTAGTCGTCAATCATCATAATAAACTTTATCTATTACCTCAAAATCATACACTTTCCAGCTCATCAATTCTTATCAGCTAATCTAATCATTTAATTCATTCTATTCTTCTCAGTTAACAAAGAAATGTGTCGGTGAACACAAGCTTGGTTTACATTGTGCTCAATATACACTACACTCCGTCGGTGTATACTGAAATGCTTCATTAACTGACAACATTGCTTTGTATCTTTAGACTCTTTTCCTCATCATAGATGAATGCAACATTATCAAGTCAATAACATAAGGTCATAGACTCATCAACAAGTTACTCAATGTATTCCTTATCCTCATCTGTCATATCCATCTTCCTCATGTAGATATTTATGTTCTTCATCTCTTTCACTCCTTTTCTACAGATGTTTCGGTATAGTAACTTACAAGATAAGTGTTTTCAAACTAGTTGACATCAAGGACAACATAATACTAATTTAATCACATTAAATATCTAATCAATCAGCTCGGTGATCTTAAATCATAGTTTCTTCAATCAGGTTCTAAATCAATTGTAGTTCATCAATCTCTCTCTTTGGCATTGATGGAAACTCAAGTAATATGAAATATCCCATACACATACCAAACATGTATTCTAGAACTCTATGAAAAAATGTTTTACAAGCTCTCCCTAGCTTAATATGTTTAATCACTACGTTACTCAATAGAATTACAAAAAACAACTTTAACATTCTGCAAATATGATCTTTTCAGCTTTCAGATTCCTTCTTTTGTTCTCAGTAATTGATCTTCAGTCCTCTCCCTTTCTTCAATTTGTCTCTCCCTCAAATAGTTCTCATTGGTGCATATTGTTTCATATTGTTTATCTCTCCCTTTGACAACAATGCCAAAGAAACAAATAAAAAATATCTCTTTAATAGCGAAGTAACTCTCTGTTGTCTAATGCATTCTCTATATCTCTATATAATGATATGCCAATCTATTCCTATACTTTTCATAGCTTTAGACATGATCCAAAGTGTGAACTATGCTACATCAACATGAATGATCTTCTGATAAGATTAGGCTGATGCAACATCCAGATTACATTAGTGACCAGTAGATAGGGGATGAACCCCAAGTCTAGTCCTCAAGTATTCAAATGTATCCTTCGGTAGAGGCTTTGTAAATATGTCTGCAAGTTGTTCTTTTGATGTAAAAAACTCTAACTTCACTTGCTTCTCCTATACTTGTTCTCCCAAGTAGTGATACTTAATTGATATATGCTTTGTTTTAGAGTGCATCACTGGATTCTTTTAAATGTTTATTGCACTGGTGTTATCATAGTATATAATCATCAGCTCAGTGACTATCTCATTCATACCTTACAGAACTTGCTTAATATATGCAATATTTGAATACTTTGTAGTAGAAGCAACATGCTTTGCTTTGGCTGTAGACTGAGAAATGCAAGCCTATTTCTTACTTGTCCATGTAAAAATTCTTTCACCAAGGAAAAATGCTCCTCTGATGGTACTTTTTCTATCATCCACATTTCCAGCCCAATCAGCATCGGTGTATACCTTTAGTTCAAACTTGCCTTCCTTAGGATACCATAATCCATAATCCTTTGATTTCTTCAGGTATCTTAAGATTCTTTTAGTAGAAATCATGTGTGATTCTCTAGGATTAGCAGAAAATCTAGCAAATATTCCCACAACATGTGCTATGTCTGGTCTACTATGAACTACATACATTAACTTACCAATCATAGATTGGTACAGTGTCTGATTTACCTTTGTAGTTTCATCTTCCTTAGTCAGTTTACATCCAGTAGCCATCGGTGTTCCCATAGATTTAGCATCTTCCATGCCAAATTTTTTCAATACTTCCTTTATGTATTTAGATTGTGTGATGAATATCCCATCACTCTGATGAATCACTTGTAGTCCTGGAAAGAACTTAATCTCTCCAAACATAGACATTTCAAATTATTTTCTCATTTCATCAGCAAAGGCTTTACATATGTGATCTTGACCTCCAAAAATAATATCATCCACAAATATTTCAGCAATAAGAATAGTGTCATTAGTATCTCCTTTCATGTACAGATTGTTGTTCTCACTTGTTCTTACAAATCCTATACTTAACAAATAAGTATGAAACCTTTCATACCAGGCTCTTGGTGCTTGCTTCAAACCATATAAAGCTTTATGTAATCTACATACCATGTCTTTCTTTTTTGGATCAATGAACCCTTCGGGTTGCTCTATGTAGACTTCTTCTTCAAGTATTCCATTCAGAAATGCTGACTTGACATCCATTTGATAAACTTTGAATTTCTTGTGTGCAACATATGCAAGTAGCATTCTAACACCTTCTAATCTAGCAATAGGTGAAAATGTTTCACCATAATCAATGCCTTCCTCCTGTGCATATCCTTTGCATACCAATATAGTCTTATTTCTTGTTACTTCTCCATTCTCATTCTACTTGTTCCCAAATATCCACTTAGTACCGATAACATTCTTATCTTTAGGTCAGGGTACTAAGGTCTAGGTTTTTTTCTTCTTTATCTATTCTATTTCCTCTTTCATTGCATTAACCCATTCATCATTTTCTAATGCAACTTTTACATTTTTCAGTTCATAATCACAAACTAGACATGTACCTTGTCTTGCTTTGCTCCTTCTTTGCATGCCAACTTGTCTGTCTCCAATAATTTGTGTTTCAGGATGATGTCTTCTGAAAAAACTTTCCAGTACTCTATCTCTTCTTTCTTGTTCATCCTATGCAGGTTCATTTGCTTGCTTGGTAGGTCCATCCCACTTGTCAATTTCCCTCTCCTGTTGTTCGGTATTATTTTCCTACTGACCAGTTATCATAGGTTGTAGCTTTGGTAGATACTCTAGTTGTTCAATGTAAGTGAATCTACCATAGTCTTCTAATTCCTTTTTACTTTCCTCTATGTTATTTTCATCAAAATCATCAACTCAGACGTTAGTACTTTCAATCATTTTATTTGTAACCTTGTTAAGACATTTATATGCTTTACTTTAGTGGATTTAAGACCAACCATTTGCTAATCCAGATTTATATGCTTTACTTTAGTGGATTGAAGGGATATTTCAAGGATTTAAGACCAACCATTCTCATCCAACCAGTAGTCACTCTGGGGTTGATAGGATAACAATGTTCATTCTATGAATGATACATAATAAGACTTTTGTAGTCCACTCAGTTAAGAGATTTGACTATGTACAATGGTTAAATATGTAATAGTAGGTGATCTAATCTATTACAACTTCAATTGCAAATATACAGATCAATATTCAGCTCATACAAATCTTTTTGATCAATGTAACATTTTTGATTCAACAATATATAAACTTATTGTCCATCGGTAATTACTCTCTGTCACTCAGTAATGCTCTGCAACAGGGTTCTCCTTTAACCAATATGATCAAAATGCATGAAAACTTGTTCACGTGATAATTCTGAAGTTTCCTTTTCTTTTGGCATCACACTCACTTATGAAATCTCTAGTCTCTTATATAGACATGTAAACCATTTTCTTTTGCTCCATCAGATTTTGCCGCTTGATCATATTTTTTGATTTTTCCTCTTAAAAATACCTTGACACTTGTGTCAATAACACATTTGAATCTCATCCTTTAGATGTTTCCTAAATTTTGTTAGCCATCGATCATCATAACAAACTTTATCTCTTACCTTAAAATCATACACTTTCTAGCTCATCAATTCTTATTGGCTAAACTAATCATTTAATTCATTCGGTTCTTCTTGGTTAACAAAGAAATGTGTAGGTGAACACAAGCTCAGTTTACACTATGCTCCGTATACACTACACTCTATTTGTGTATACTGAAATGCTTCATTAACCAACAACACTGCTTTGTATCTTTAGACTCTTTTCCTCATCATAGATAAATGCAACATAATCAAGTCAATAACATAAGGTCATAGACTCATCAACAAGTTACTCAATGTATTCCTTATCCTCATCTGTCATATCCATCTTCCTCATGTAGATATTTATGTTCTTCATCTCTTTCACTCCTTTTCTATAGATGTTTCATTATAGTAACTTACAAGATAAGTGTTGTTAAACTAGTTGACATCAATGACAACATAATACTGATTTAATCACATTAAATATCTAATAAATCAGCTCAGTGATCTTAAATCATAGTTTCTTCAATCAGGTTTTAAATCAATTGTAGTTTATCATCTTCCAGCTCAAAGAAATCTTCAAGTTCACCAATCCAATCAATCAGATTGTTAGGCATTAAAGTACCAGAGAAAGTAGAAACTCTCATTTGGTAACTACTACTAGACTGAGCTCCAAATCTATGCAACTGAGTAGTTCTATCTTCATCATATCTATTCCTCTAGTCATCACCACTAGATCTAGTAGTTTCAAATTCTTCAACAGCTTCCTCATAGCCATCTTTAGTACCAACATTCTGAGGTACACCAGCAATAGCTCTCATGATCTTGGTGACCATGTCATTCTTCATCAATTCTATCTCAAATCTAACATCTAATCTAACTTTATCAAAAATCTTTGATTCCACAGCATCAGAAAGATCTACAATAGTTCTAGGGTTGAATATTCTTAGAGGCATCCTTAAAGATATGCAAAAATAATCATCTACAACAAACCCTCACCAACAACCTTGTGGCAATCTCCAAGTTGTGTAAAAGTCATATCTCAACCTGCCACCTTGAACAAACAACTAGGGAAAGATCCACAAGTTCAGTGCTCTAGATCTACAATCTAGATTGTGCACAATCTCTGCTCCAACGGGATCAACTTTGCAAGATCAGCCTTGCTAGGTTAACCTTTTCTCCACAAGATCAACTATCAGCTCCAACAAGAACAAAACCTCAGCTCTGATACCACCTGATGCAGTCAAGGATGGTGGATCCTATGAAGGATAGTCCAAACCTTGCAACCAGCAAAATTACATAGTGGAATACTCAACACAATAGATAACACCACAATTGTTTCAAGTAATTTAGATTAACATTCTTGGCTGTAAGGCCTTCTGGGTTAGGGCCAACTACAAATAGAAACAACTCTGCAAGATCCATAAACAAATCCAATACAATCTCAGCTAGTTAAACTCTAAAGATAATTAGAAGCTGATAGAAACCCTAAGGCAGATCTAAACTTGAGCTCACAAGCCTCCAAGAAATCTCCTTGTCTCCAAGTGTGCAAACCACTAGCCCTTCTACAAACAACTATCAGATAATAATCTGATTTGCAAGATCATGAAAGATCTTTTCCACAACTTTTCCAACTCCAGCTTTTAGAACCTCAGATCTGATTCCCTAAGCCTTCAAGTCATGAACTTCTATGATCTCCTAATGATCCTCCTGATGATCTCTCCCTTCTCTCTAAACATCTACCCAAACATCCTATAAATACTAGTCATTAGCCATAAGTCAGCTGGATGAAACCCTTAACTCCCTAAACAAATAATTAAATGCCATATAAGTCACCTTACAAATGTATACAAATATTTAATTCAGCATGTCAACATATAACAATATCTACCAACAATAAATACACCATGTCGGCTCAACAAATCATATAGAACTCTAGTCAGTAAGCTATAACTACCGAGTGATAGTGAATTAACTGAGCACGCCAGGCATCGCCAAGCACCAGTGTCGACCGAGCACCATAGGCATGACTGAGTACCACTTTTAGTGAACACCAAAGACTACCAAGTTCCTTTAGTGACCAAGCTTCTTTCAATGACTAAGACTATCGGTCAAGGCTGCAACCAAGTAACACAAGCCAAATACAAACACCCCATATAGTTTCACTGAGGACAAGAATGCCCCTACATCAGCTAACCATAAGTGTACTGACCGGTTTTGAATCTTCCATACCAAAGTTCTTTAATACTTCTTTTATGTACTTTTATTGTGTAATGAATATATCTTCCTTTTGTTGTAAAATTTGCAAACCAAGAAATAATTCAATCTCTCCAAACATTGACATTTCAAATTCTTTTCTCATTTCATCATAAAATGATTTGCATAGATTATCATGTCCTCCAAATATGATATCATCAAAAAAATTTTCAGAAATAAGAATCTTATCATTAGTTTCACCTTCCAAGTATAAATTATTGTTGTCACTTATTCTAACAAATCCAATACTAGTAAGATAGGAATGCAGTCTTTCATACCATGCTCTCAGTGCTTGTTTCAAACCATATAGTGTTATTTGTAACTTACATAGCATTTTTTTTTAATTTTGATCAACAAAACCTTTATTTTGTGCAATGTATACCTCTTCCTCAAGTATTCCATTCAAAAATATAGATTTGACATCCATTTGATAAACTTTAAATCCTTTACAAGTAGCATATGCGAGCAATATTCTAATTGCTTCAAGTCTAAAAATTGGTGCAAAGGTCTCACCATAATCAATACCTTCTTTTTGTGCATATCCTTTGCACACAAGTCTTTCCCTATTCTTAGTGACTTCACCATTTTCATTTAACTTGTTTTTGAATATCCATTTGGTTCCAATTACATTCTTATCATTCGGTCTCGGTCCCAATGTCCATGTTTTGTTCTTTAGTATCTGCTCCATTTCTTCATTCAAGGCTTTAATCCATTCATAATTTTGAAGTGCATCTCTAACATTTCTTGGTTCAAATTCACAAACTAAACATGTGTTATTTATCAACTTACTTCATGTCATCATGTCAGCTTTCCTATCTCCAATAATCTGATTCTATGGATGGTGTCTCCTCATAAATTTTGTAAGCACATTCTCAATTCTTTGTTCTTCATTGTGTTCTACATTCAGTATATGATCATGATCTTCCTTGATAATAATTTCTTGATTCTTCATCTGTATAGGCCAATGATCGATATCATTATCCCGTTTCTTGGTAATGCCAGGTTGTTGCTCAAGTAGAGTGTTAGTAGCTTAATCTAGGTAAATCTAGCGTAGTCTTCTAGTTCCTTTTTAATTTCTTCATCATTTTTCTTAGAAAACTCATCAACCCTCACATTTTCACATTCAATCATTTTGTTAGTAGCCTTATTCAAATATTTGTAAGCTTTTCTCTTACTAGAATATCCCAAGAATATTCCTTCATCACCTTTTGAATCAAATTTCTCATTTCTATCATTTTTTAGAATGTAACGTCTACTTCCAAATATTTTGAAATAACTTACATTCAGTGTGTAACCATACCATAACTCATAAGATGTATTTTTTGAATCTTTCTTTAGTTGTACTCAATTCAGTGTGCATACAAGAGTATTAACAACTTCTCTCCAATATACCTGTGCAACATCTTTTTCATTCATTAGTGTTATATAACAATCAACAATAGATTTATTCCTCCTTTCAATAATTCCATTCTACTGTGGTGTCCTCAGTTTAGACATCTATCTTTTAATTCCATGTTCATTAAAAAATTACTGAACTCATCAGAAATAAAATCACTACCTCTATCTGATCTCAAGAATTTTAACTTTTTACCACTTTCTCTTTCAAATTTAGCTTTAAACCATTTGAACATTTTAAAAGCTTTTGATTTTTCTTTCAAGAACATAATTGTCATCATCCTAGAGTATTCAACAACAAAAAATATGAAATATCTATCTCCATAATAACTCTGAGTTCTCATAGGACCACACAATTTGGTATGAACCAACTCCAAAATATCATTAGATGAATATTTTTTGCTCTTAAAACTAGATTTTGACAATTTTCCCATTTGACATTGTTTACACATGACATGGTCAGGTTTAGATAAGATCAGTAAGCCTCTAACTTTTCTTTTCTTACTAATTTTAACCATGTTGTCAAAGTTCACATGACATAACCTTTTGTGACATAACCACACATCTTCATTTCTAGCCAATAAACAAGAATTTTTAGCATTATCAAGATAAAATAGATTACCTTTCGATTGTTCACCAGTATCGACCAATTTCTAGTCTCATCATAGATTTCCACCTTTCTATTGTCAAATGTAACTCAGTGACCTCAGTTATTCAGTTGTGCTACACTCAAAAAATTATAATTAACTCCCTTCACCCAATATGCATTCTCACATCTAATATTATTGTTCAACAAGATAGATCCTTTTCCTTTTACTAGACAAGGTGTATCATTTCCCATTTTAAAAGATCCACTATTATAGTGTTCAAGGTATTAAAATTTGTCTTCATCGCCAGTCATATGATGTGTACAACCACTATCAATAATCCAAGTATCATTCTTGCTAACTTTGTAAATAAGTGTTGTTTCTACATACCTTTCTTCTTCTTCTAAATCTTCTTTCAAAGCTATGAATACCACCTCAAATTATTTATCAGTGTTGGTGTTGGTGTCATCATCATCATTATCAACAAGGTAACATGCCTTCTTACCTTTGTCTTTGTAATATCAGTTACTTTTGTTGGTTTTTTTTCTTACAACCCCTTTTCCATGGTGGGAAATTGAGGACCAAATTGTGGGAATGAGAACTTGGAACACAGACTTGGCACCATCAGTAGAAAAGGGACAAGAAAATTCCATTAGCACAAGGTGAAAATACCTTCTTTGCTTTGAGCTCCACATCACTCAGGTGGGTATACCGTATCTGCACGTACATGAATTCTTTTGACAAATAATAGGCCTGTAGATATATGACTATGGAATAGCTTTCAGACTCATTTGGGTAACAAGTACCTCAGTGAATATTGATGATATCTTGTGCAATATCCCTCTTGCATAGAGTAATCCTGAAAACTAGAGACTAATCATAACTCCTCCTATCAAACATGAAAGGGAAAATGATTTTATTTAAGCTTTTTAGGTGGAATGGATCTCTGGGATACTCCAAATCTACCATAGACCAGTGCCTTATCCCTTGGGCAACAAAGTCAAATAAACATTGCAAAAGAGAGCTATGAAACAAGAAGAAAACAAATTCTAATATGTTGATGCCTTACACTAATCGTACACCATTGATCAGATTCTACTTAGAAATCTACCTGTGTACTCAGATATGTAATCACCTATTCAAAAGACTTTAACCCTCCCCTTAGAAGAGACCTAGAAACAAGCAATACATTAATCAGCATCCACTGAAAGACAAGGTTGAGATACCCTTGATATCCCAACTCATACACATATAAAAACCAGTCCTAAACTCAGTTATTTCTACAAAAACAACTCTATTTCAGACATTTGTAGACATATAATAGAAAGACTAAAATACCCTTGATGCTCTAATCAATAAGATCAAGAACCAAATGGAGACAATTTGATAGTAGTATGAATATGCTAAAATATTACACATAAGATAGACTTGTTACAATAAATTATCCTTTGAAAAATGAGAAAAGATAAAAGAACACCCTATATGAGAAGAATAGGGTAGTATATACAGAAGGAACCACTCAAGGAACCAACCCTAAAAATTATAGAGAAATTGGAACCCTTTCTAAATGACCTTGGAGATCCTTATAAAGGATTACAAAAAGCTTGGGATCATTTAGGTCAAAATTAGTTCTACAACCACCAGCCTCAACAAGAAATGAAAGAAAACAAGAAAGCCTAGAAACCCGAGAGGATTAGATCAAATCTGATTGTACAATTATTTAGGCTTTATCATCAATAGGCTAACTACAATTAAAAATTACTGATTTCTTGTTGTAGGCAACAAAATTAAATGCTAGAACCAACTTGGCAAACTTGCATGAATCAGAGCATGGAAACAACTGACAATTATCAATCAAACCCTAGTCACTCTTATCTTACATCAATCCTCTACATTAAACTAGCATGGCACCCTCAGGGAACAAAATCAAATCAAGATAGCTACCCATATCTTCTTCTCACCAACATGCACCTGTAACTATCCTTGGAACAAATAAATTTGATCTGGCTTTGTCATTTCTGGCTCACTGTAACAAACCCTACAGAAACCCCTAATCAGTTTTAATTCTTGCAGCAATGGCTAACTGATCAAATTTAAAATATGGTCAATGATCATATCCCTTCTCAAAAAATTAGGTGGCTCTTGTTAATTGAAAATAGTCAATTAAGCTTTGAAAAATATCTGGCCACATCATCATTTCCCTCGGCCACCAATCGAGAGCGAGCACATCATCACACCTGGTACTATCTTTATCTTAACTTTAGAAAGCCTCCCTTAACCATAAGTCATTCATAGATTACATGACTAAAGGCTTTTCTAGGTCTTGAAACATTTTATTTAACCCAAGCTCAGTTTGGAGATCATACGAATAAAGATTTCACATGATCGCATAATCTTTTTTTGATTTTTGGTTTCATCCAAGGAACATGCGACCACCACTTGATCCTGACCACATCAATGGTTCACATTGAGTCTCAAATCCTTTAACTTGAATCATCATTTATCTGGCAATCAAACAACTAAAGCCATCTCCAATTGGCTGAACACTTTACTTAAGAGGGGTTTCATCAGGAGAACACACAACTAAAGGCATTCGCTAGGTCACTCAACCATTCTTAACCTTGAGTTCCATTAAGAGATTAAGCACCAACCATTGATCTTTCCCTCATCCTAAGGTCCTCACTGATTTGCCAAATATTTCCCGACTTAGCATTTTCATCACAAGATCTAGAGATAACCATGTCATTGGATCACTAAAATTTTAGCACTTAACTATCAAGATCAAGAGAGCATGCGAACACTCAGTCACCAAGTCATTGAATACAAGACTTAATTTCCATAATCAAACCTGATGCTAACTTTGACTTAACCCGGGCCCATGTAGAGATCATGCAACTAAATAAAACTTGGAGTCATTGGATATTTTTCTTAACTATGGTCCCATTTTGAAAACAAGCACCAGCCATCGATCTCAATCTGCATCCACGACTCATGTTTTAACTCTGAGTGCCAGCACATTTGATTGCATTATTTGGAGATTCAGGGACTGAAGGAAACCTAAACCACTCACTAGATCACTTGATGTTAGGACACTAACTACCAAAATCAAGTGAACATGCGACCACTACATTCGTGGAGTCCCTAAATAGAAATTAATTGTCCAAGCTTATAAAAAAAAAATGTGCAGAATGGGGAATTTAAGTGACTAGGAAAAGGTAACAAAGAAATAGAATTGGCTCAGGTTTTTTTTTTATGGACTTAGACAAATTCTTGAAACCCTTATTCATGGAAAAGACCTATTTCTTAGACCTTCAAGAAACCATAGCTCTCTGGTCTTTGCACCAAAATGCATGTGATCAGAATTGGAGCATACACACACCTTGAACTATCCCTGGCTAATTTCACAAGCTACAAAACACCATAAATTTTCTTTGTTGATCAAAACAAGTTTGCAATAGCACATGGCAATTTCTTAGGGTTTTCTTAGGAAAAGACCATTTTCTTTAGATTTTTGGCAATGATAGGAAAATGGGCTAACAAATTATCCAGTCATACTATTGGTTACTTTTGTGTTCTTGATTATCTCTTCTGTCAAATTTCCTTTCACCTGATCTTTCAAATTTCCTTTCATGTGATATTTCAGTTCCTTTGTCATCTTATTTCCTATTAGGACATCTACCTGCAATGTGGCCAATATCTTTACAATTAAAATAAACCAAAGGTACTTTCCCCTTATATCTTCCTTTACCTTTTGCATTCTTCTATCCATTAATGCTTCAAGCTCATCATTGTCACTATCACTCTCATTTATTATCATGTGTTTATTTCTTAATTTACCATATTTCAAGGATGACATAAATGTAGACTCAACATTAGGAACAATACTATTATCAAAGCTACACAACTCAAATGTAGTTAGTCTACCAATTAGGCTATCAAGTATAAGATGAGTACTCAGTACTGATCTCATTTCATGAATTGAAAAAACTCTAATGGCATAAGTATGCAACAAGGTTCTAAGGATTTTACTTACAATAGTTTCTTTTTCAATAATACCTTGTACTCCTCGGATAGCATTGACAATCTCCTTAATTTGGTTATTGTACTATGAAATTTCTTCTCCTTTCATTTTTATGTCACCAAACTTTCCTCTAAGACTCTCATCTTTAGCCCTTAGCACATTTACATCTCCTCTGTGAACTAGTGCAAGTTTGTCCCACATCTATTTAGCAATAGTACATGTCTTCACATATTCAAATTTGACATCTCTTAAGGAAGCAACAATCTCTATCATTGAGACATTTTGTTCATGTCTATCTCTCATCTGATCAACAATCAAAGTTCTGGTAGGTTGGATGTAGTCATTGGTCAAGTACTATATAGAAGATTCTCTAATTCTAGATAGATGCAATCTCATTTTTCTTTTCCATGTCGAGAATTTTTCTTTGTTCAACTTTGGAACCTCTCTCTTATAAATTTTTTAATCTTTATCTTAAGTCCTTCAAACTTTCCTTTCCAAGAACTCTATGCTCTGATACCAATTGTTAGATAAATGAGAGGGGGGTGAATCAGTTACAATCCCAAATCTCCCAGATGTATGTAACAAAACTTTTCAATCAAATAATCAAATTGGTAAGCTATCAATTGTGCCTTTCTCTTCATCTACCGATTTCTAATAAATTAAATACTATTTTTACCAATCTAACCAGTTATGGAAATGTGAAAAGTAAAATAACAATTCAACATATCAAATACACATACCATAAATATTTTTAATGTGGAAATCCTATTAGGGGAAAAACCACCTAGGAATGGTAAGCCAAAATAATTCACTCTTTTGAAGTGAGCTAGGTTAGGAGTCAACCCTGTTAAAGGTTACAAAACACACTATGAGGTGTGACCTGGTTAGAGGATTTATCACTAATAGTTCTCCTTTGACCATGCATTCACTATGGGGTCAACAAGAGAAAAATAAAAATTCTGTGAATGTCATATTGAAATACAAAAGACTGTTAAGTCTCACTCAGTTAAGAGATTTATCTGTAACAATGGTTAAACTGGTACAATAATGATCTGATTCAAATACAATTCTATTTTGCAGATTTTCAGATCTATGCTAAGCTCAAAATACCTCCTCTGATCAATAATAACTTCAATCCTTCATATCATCCAACTTATTCAACTTGGTTTATGTGTTCTCTAATGCTTGGTGTTGTTTGTAGTTCTACTTAGTTGTATCTTCAACATATTTGATTAGTTGCATGAAATTAATCTTTTCACACAAATTATCCTGTAGCATCAAAATCTAGTAGACTCAATAATGAATCTCATATCTCCTTAAATAGAATTCATAAACCATTTTCTTCACATCCATCAATTTTTCCTCTTAATCTTCACCATTTATTTTTCCTCTTTAACCTTCCTTAGTAGTTGTGTCATTAAAACCTTTCATTCTCCTTCATTCATTAATAATAAAAATTATCTCATACTTTGAAATCATAATTCAGCTAGCTATTATAAACTTTATTTATCTCTTTCACTCGGTCAATACCAGAATGTGTCAGTGAATAGTATCTCAGTTAATACTATACTCAATATACACTACACTTACTTGGTGTATACTCAAATCCCAATTACCGACCACATAAACTTGTTGAGTTCTGATCTTCAATACATAATAGAATCATGTAAATCAATCAAGTCAACAACATGATGCCATAGACTCATCAATAAATTACCCAATATATACCATAGCCATATCTTTCATATCCATCTCATATTCATGTAGATATCTCATTCCTTTACCGTTTTCCTTCTTTACATGTTTGTAACTATCATGATAAGTATAGTCAAAACTAGTTGACATCAATGACAATACATTGACTGATTTATTTCACTTACATATACTTTAGTAGCTCGGTGATCAACAATCACTTTCTCTCACTTGTCAAACATGTCAAACTTTTCTTCAAGATATTCAATTAGTTGTAGGTCATTAGGATGAACTTGGACCCATGATGGTGTAAGTAACCCAAGGCAACATTCTTGATGTTCCTTATAATTTATTTTTCTTTAGATCTATAATAAGTTGTTTGTATCCTAGGGATCATCCCTCTTTTGTATGGATCCAATTTGTGTGGTCAAGGATCCCTAAGACACACCTATAAGCCTTAGGATGCCTTAGTCCACTTGGATTATAGGTTTCTAAATGATAGGTGAGATAGGTAATTAGAGTGATTTAGATTTTTTAGACATGATTTATATGACTATCAATCATTTCGAGCACATTTTATTTGTTTCATAGGCTTTGATCATGTTTTAATTCATTAAGTGTGCAAGATTGCAAAAGTTGCAAAAGTTACAAAAAGTTGTAAAACTTGCTCGAGCAACTTTTCAAAAGTTGCTCAAGAAGTTCAAAATAAGTTTCCAATGGTCAAAACTGATTATGGACTAGTTGGAACTTATTTTTGAGCTTATTTAACCATGCTAAGACCTCTCCAAGAGGTTATAAATTGTAATTCAACATTTGGAGGCAATTTGAATGAGAAACCACCATTTTCTTGTGATATATCTATCATATATGATCATGTATGGAAGGTTATAAAATGATAAATGATATTATTGCAAAGCATTGTGAATCTACATTCTAATTAAATTGGATTGATCTTATTTGGATTTGTGAGGACAAAGTTACAAGCAAGTTTATGCAAGCAGTGAAGAAAGAGGTCTAATCTAGGCCTGTCACATAAATGGAGGCCTAAATTGAAATGCCACTAATGGAATTCTCTAACCACTTGGAAAATGAAATTTAGGTTTGTAATATACATTATTCCTAAATCTTTAGACAAGAATTGGCAGTTTGAAGGGTTTTGCACCAAGCCCTGGGTTGAATATCTCAATGTATTCAACCTATCGGTTTAGTGAAAGGGTGTGCAATAAATTGATCTATTTGATGTGATCATTTTGGAAGTAGATTTGAAGTTTTTGGAGGTGATTGAAGGTTTCTAAAACCCTGTACCTATCATATGTACCCATCCTTAACCACTCATAGAGTAAACCAAGCATAATCTAGCAAATTAGGTCTATGTACCTTGTGTGGGTTAAGTGATGCATGAGTCAAGTCAGGACATGTAGTCTTGGGGATATTTGAAAAATCCAAAAGAGTATCTAAATCTATCCTTTTTTTTCTAGGATCATCAGGAGTCAAAGATTTTACACCAAAAATTAGTTGAGAAGACCTAATACGATTTGTAGGTGAAGTTGTGTCTAGAGCATTGTAGGTGTTGGGGGATCAATTTAGGAGTTTATTCTCTCTTCATACAAACCAAATAAGATATTCCAATCCTTAAGTTTGATACAGGACATCACTAATGAATTTTTCCAAAGTTTTCCTAAAATAGGGAAAGTGTCCCTAAGTCTTCAAATTGGTAAAGTCAGTGAAAGACCTTAAGGTGTTGAGAAAATGTAATGAAAGGTCTAGACATCCCTACTTGGTTTATATATTCCATATACCAAGGTTAGTGGGATTGGTTAGTGCCAAGATCAAATTGGAGGAGTTGTGTAGGAGGTAGACCACTTCCTAGTATTCTTGTTTTGCTCTCTACATCAAATGGTATCAGAGCACTAGTACTTTTCTTGGGGAGGAACTTGAACCATGGAGGAGTAGGGTGATGATGAAATCCCATCAAGAGTGACTAATGTGGAATTGGCAAAGATTGTGAGAGAGGAATCCGCTAGGAGTAGAAGTCTTGAAGGAGAATTAGAAAGGTTAAAGAGAAACCAATAGAAAAGTGTTCCTGAGGAGTCTAAGGAAGAAGGAGAGGCTCCAATAATAGAAAGAGGAGAGGTTCCCATAGATCAAAGAATTGTCCTAGAAGCCCTAAAAAGTGTAGGAAGGAATGATAAATGTGACACTCCCATGTTTCTTGGAAAGATTAATCCAAGGGATTGCATGGACTAGATTGAGGCACTAGAAAACTAATTTAAATGTGAGGAAGTGTTTGGAAGCCAAAGAGTGAGGTTGGCTAAATCTAAGATGAAGATTCCAACCCTTATTTGGTGGAACTTCTTATAGAATGAGAGATTAGAAGAAGGGATGAATCGAATCAAGACTTGGAAGAAGAAGATGATGGAGATAAAGAATCAATTTATGCCAAAGGACTATGAAGTCACACTCTACAAAAAGTTACAAAATATGAAACAAAAAGACCTTGATGTGAGTAGCTATACTGAGGAATTTCATAGGATGACCCTAAAAGATAAATTCCTTGAGAATGAAAAGAAAAAAATTTCAAGGTATCTCAATGGGCTTAAATATAGTATACAAGATGAGTTGAGTTTGTTTAATCCTAAATGAGTGCACAAGTGTTTCCAAATGGCACTTAGAATTGAGGAAAAATAGAGATGGAAAGGAGATCAAAACAATAGAGGAGGAAGAGGCAATAACTTTATAGGAAGCGGTAGGTTCCAAGGAAGAGGTTCATCACCAAGACCTCTAGGAGAATCAAGCCATCACAAATCAAAGAGAGACTCTAATACTAGAAGCAATTTTAGAGGTGGTAGAGGAAATGGTAGAGGAAGATCTAGATGGAGAGGTTAACACATGTTCATAGGTAGATGTTTCAACTATAATTAGATTGGTCACCAATTCTTTAGGTGTCTAGAGAAGGAAAGCACCAGTGTAAGTGGCCAAGGAGGAGAAAGGAGAGTGCAACTTTCTCAAGAGGAAGACTATCAAAGCATGCCATCATACCAAACTACCTCTTCAAGAACTACAACACCCAAACAAGGAGATTGTATCATGTTCAACAGAACCCTCTTGAAGATGCCTATCAACAAAGAGCCACCATAAAAGAAGTCCCTCTTCAAAACTTCTTGCAAGGTAAATGGAAAGGTGTGTAAAATGTTGGCAAGTTGGCTATACTAGTGTATATGACTTAGTATAGTGTTGTCATTATGGAAACAAAGTCATATAGTAGTTTGGAGTCAGCACACTTGATGAGAAGATCATAAATCAGTTAAGTGTTAAAGACTAGATAGTGTACAGAGTACCTGAAGCTTAGAGCATCAACGCACGTGTGTAAAAATAATTTTTAGTGTGTGACCAAGAAGATAAGTTGTTTAGAATATATTCATGCTTAGTCTATGAGCACATGATCAGAAATGCAAGTATGAAAAAGTTACAGACAGTTGAAGTTACATAGCCAATGTGTGCCAGAGAAGAAGAGAGTAAGCAGCCGATTGTTAGCATTTTGATTTGTAGTTATATTATAATGTTGTAAAGGCTATGAGCCTATTGTAATTAGGTTTCCAACATGTAAATATGTTTGTTTGTAAACATACTTGAGCCAATTCAATTGGAATCATTGTATGTAATCGATTGAAGGGTCTACCTAGTTATTTATTTTGTATGCACATATAAATATGAGATGCACCCATTGTAATTAGTATGGAAGTTGATATAGAATTGTGACAAGTAGAGAAGAAGTGTTCACATAGTCTATAAGATGTATTAGAGCTTTGGAAGAGGTCAAAGCATTAGTGCATCAAAGGATCTAATCAGACAATCAGTCTCATAGTGACAGTTCATCCAACAGATATAGTGTGTATCTAAGATCTGAAGGTTGTAGCCTTCACCACTTGAGCAGTGAGCTCTAGGATAGTGCATCCACACCCCTAATAGGGTTTATTGTAAAAGAATCCTAATAGGGTCTGACCCTTGACAAGGTCTACTATACTTAATGCATTGTAAAGAAACTCCTAAAAGGGTTAAGGATCTTCTAACAAGGATCATAAAACACTAGTACAAAATATTAGTGGGTGTCAATTCCCATCAGGGTTTTTACCTATTTGGGTTTCCCCATAACCATATTGGTTTTATGTGTTGATTTCATGTTTCATGTTTATGTGGATGTTCATTTAATTACTTAAGAATTTAATTTGAGTTTAAAGATTAAGTGAAAAGATAAAATACAGTGAACACTGATTCACCCCCCCTCCCTCTTAGTGTTCCCATTCTTAACAATTGGTATCAGAGCTCTGGTCCTCAGCAAAGAATTTTAACCACTTGAGGAGATCATGGACAAAGTAGAAATGAAACATCTAAAAAGAAATTTTGAAGAGGCTCTTGAAGACCTAGACAAATCAAAAAAAGAAATTGAAGAACTAAAGGACAAACTCAATGATGCTCAATTAGTCATCAAAAGGATAAGAAAAGATTTGAAAGAATGCTCTACAAGTGATTTAGGGATTATGATAAAAAATATCAATGAAGAAAATTCATCTCTAAAAGAACAGATTGAAGAATTAGATGATAAGCTGACTAAAAATCATGAAGTCTATAATGAACAGATCAAAGAGAACCTTCAACTGAATGAAGAATTGAGGCAAGAAGACATGGAAATCTTGGAGCTAAGGAACAAAAAAGAAAGCTTGGAATCTAAATTGAAAGATGCTAAGAATCACATTGATAAATTACACACTAGTTCTGATTTGATAGAATCTTAGTTGTATACAAGAAGAGCTAAAGGAGATACTAGTTGCATTGGATACAATGAAGCACAAAATCAGATTGACAACATGCAAGCAAGAATGAAAGCATCAGAAGGCACCTCAAATGCTAAGGATACTGGAAGTCAAACTAAGGATCATATTGAACCACCTAATAATGAGTGCAAGCTAGTAGACTGTACCTTTTATGCATGTAACAAGCATGGACACATAGCAAGGAACTATACAGAGGTAAGACCTTTCAATGGTTACTGTTATTCATGCAATAAATTTGGTCATAGAGCTATGAATTGAAAAACAAGTCAGAAGAATAGGACTTACCGTAATCATAGGAATCATAATCAATCTAGTGAAAGAAGTTCTCATAATGTTACATGTTAGATATGTAACTATAAAGGTAACTCAGCTAAACAATGTAAAATGGTGACCCATGTCAATGCGCCTAGGAATATAAGGCCTCTAGTCATTTTTCACTCTTGTAACAAGGTTGGACACATCTCAAAGTTTTGCAGATCAAGGATGCAAGGTCAGGAAAGCCCTAAAAAGCCAGAAAAACTAGTATTGGATACCAAAGGAGAAGTCATGTTTTTGAAAGCTTCAGAAGATGCAAGCTTGATTTAGTTAGAAGAAAAGAAGGACAATGTTGATGAGAATGTATTGGATGCTTCCACAATGGACGCACCCTCTATATCTGGATGAATGGCCCTTGGGGTCATAGGGGGAGCTAATTTATCTCTAGACCCCTGTGTGGCTGGTATACTCACACTCAGAGTATGTGCCTTTGGACTTAAGCTTTTGGAGACTAGAAGAACCTATGTAGAGAAAACAAGAGAAGTTGATTTAGTCTTGAACAATGTAGCAACTAAAAGGAAGGTTTCCAAAGTTACCTTAGAGATCTTGAGAATTCATGGAGTGTCTCAATTAGACCTAGAAAAAGCAAGGGAACAAAAGATTGCTTTGGAAATTGAGAGCACAACAACAGCAAAGATTGAATCAGAAGATCCTAAGATGAAGAAGGTGAAGATAGAAAAGTCTAATATTCAGAAGGGTAAAACTCATGTTACTCCTTTTGCACCCAAGGAAACCATTGACCTTACTGCTCCTCCTGAGTATAAGGAAATACCTAAGAGGAAGAAAGAAATCAACATTGGTCATCCATCCTCAATAGTAACAAGGAACATAAGGACTACTCAAAACCTCTTGAATTAATTTTCAAACCTAGTCTCAGTGTGCTAAGTACAAGAATTGTTAATGAAGGTAGAATTGATCAAGTAGAAAAGTTTTATGAGAAATACAGTGAGATTGAAAAATTAGAGATACATGGAATGATTGTTAAACACATGTTGAAGTTTAAGAAGATAGTCTTAGAACTTTAGAATATGATCCCTGATAATGTGTGGAACATCCTAGAGTTCCAAAAGAGACAGGCCATTGAAGAGGATTTAAGGATAAGAGAAAATATTCTAGATGAAACCCTCCTAGTATGCTCTTTAGAAGAAAAGTCATTGTTGTTAGATCTGGTAAAGCCTCATCTAAGAAAAAAGTCAAGGACTTTGCACATTATGGACAAGAACTATGATCTTTTTGCTAAGGAAATAGAGAAGGCATTTGAGAAGGTCTTCATGAATAGGCACATGTATCTAGCTATTGTGCCCAAAGTTCAAGTTCCCACAATGGTTGCAAAAGAGCTAGAGACTACTAATGTACCTATGACAGGTCCCCAAGACTCAGCGCCTACAGTTGAAACAATATATGAAGAAGATAAGACTGCGCTCATGATAGAGACACCTAAGGATGATTCAATTTTCATTTATAATGTAAAAGTTACTATGGTGGCCACATATATGGATCTAGACAAGTTTGACGAGGCATTTGTAAGAACTCAAGAGGCTAAAAAATTATGCAGTAACACTCCTATTCATCAAGAAGAAATATTGATTGAAGATATAACAGATGAAAAAGAAGAAGAAAAGATGGAAGAAAAGAAAGAAGAAGGAAAATAAATAGAAAAAGAAGAAGAAAAGAAAGAAGAACAAACAGAAAAAGAAGAAGAAAAACAAAAAGAAGTAGAGAGAAAATAAAATGGACCATCAGTTGAGATAATCAAGGTAAAAAAAGAAGTGATGGATAGCACTCCTATCACTCCCTTAGTAGCATTGTTGTCAAGTTTGAAACCTAACACAACCAGTTTGGATTGTTGGGGAGAAGAAGACCTGATCAAGTTTAGCATCTTAGCTATGGAGAAAGCCAAGGAGAAATAGGTGATGAGAAATCCCCTCTTTTTAGAATAAGTAACCATCCTAAAAAAATTTTTACCAGAAGATAAGAAAGTGTCCAAAGTACACTCCATTGATGATGTAAGTGTAGTCATTTCATAGTTCAAGAATGTTTTCTCTAGCCTAGAAGAATCTGCATCCCTAGTTGCAGAAGAGAAATATTTGAAGAAGAGGCTTAGTGAATTGGTTAGCAACTATGCACTTGACCTGAGCTCACTAAAGGCTGGTCAAGCATCCTTGAAGGAGTTTGCAACAAAGGGCAGAAAGATTATTACTGATTGTATAAACCAAGACACGCTGACTAGTGATCTATACAAAATGATACAAGAGGATGAAGCTATAATAGACAGCATAAAGAAATCAATGGAAGATCCATTAGTTGAAGTGAACATGTGCAATAATGTCTACCAAGGATAGATAGATAAGATTGAGAAGGCAGAAAAGGAGATGTCCAAGATAAGGGCTAGGTAGACTCAGCTAAGGAATGCTCTTGCACCCTCATTAGACATACTTAATCAGAATATCAAGGAAATTGATGCCACGATGGTGACATATGATAAAGTTCCTAGCATAGATTTGGAGAAGATGGAGAAGCTATAGTATGCATTATGTGCCCATCTACAGATTGTAAATTCATTGATCACATTTTGGAAGAAGGAGATCCAAAACCTGCAGATAGCATATCTGAATGTTCTCTCATAGTAAGTAGTTGTATATATAGTTTTGAAGCACCTTTGTCATTAATTTCAAAGGGGGAGTATGTATAGACTATGGTTATAGATATGTATAAGGAGATATAAGATATAAATTTATGTATAAGGGAGATATAAGACAAAATTTTTTTATTAAGGATCAGTTAGCAACTTGGCCATATTCCTTTGTTGCCATCAATGAAAAATGGGGAGATTGTTGGAAAGTTGGCTATACTGGTGTATATGACTTAGTATAGTGTTTTCATTATGGAAAACAATTCATATAGTAGTTTGGAGTCAACACACTTCATGAGAAGATCATAAATCGGTTAAGTGTTGAAGACTAGACAATGTATAGAGTACCTGAAGCTCAGACCATTTGTGCATGTGCATACAACCAAGTTATAGTGTGAACCCTAGAAGATAATTTTTTTAGAATATATTCATGCTTATTCTATGAGTGCATGATCAGAAATGCAAGTATGACAAAGTTATAGACAGTTGAAGTTACACAGCCAGTGTGTGCTAGAGAAGAACAGAGTGAGTAGCTGACTGTTAGCATTTTTATTTGTGGTTATATTCTAATGTTGTAAAGGCTATGCACCTATTGTAATTATTTTTCAGACATGTAAATATGTTTTTTTGTAAACATGATTGAGCCAATTCAATTTGAAGCGTTGTATGTAATCGGTTGAAGGGCTGACCTAGTTATTTATTTTGTACATGCACATATAAATATGAGATGCACCCATTGTAATTGGTATGGAAGTTGATACAAAATTGTGACAAGTAGAGAAGAAGTGTGAAAAGAGTCTGTAAGATGTATTAGAGCATTGGAAGAGGTCAAAGCATCAGCGCATCAAAGAAACTGATCAGACAATCAGTGTCATAGTGATAGTTCATCTAGCAAATATAGTGTGTATCTAAGATCTGAAGATTGTAGCCTTTACCACTTAAGGAGTGAGCTTTAGGATAGTGCGTCCACACCCCTAATAGGGTTTATTGTAAAAGACTCCTAATAGGGCCCAACCCTTGACAAGGTCTACTGTACTTAATACATTTTAAAGCAACTCCTAACAGGGTTAAGGATCTTCTAACAAGGATCATAAAACACTAGAACAAAATGAATAATGGTAATTTGGAATCACCACTATTTGTGTATGTGTGTGGGGAAAATGTAAGATTCACTCCTAAATCCAAATTCCCAAAAGAGAGATCCAATTTGATCAACCAAGACGTTAATACACAATTGAATCAATCTATGAAGAATATGAAAGAGAGAGAGAAACCCTATACTTCCCTATAGTTGGATTAAGCTTGAAATCTAAAATAATTGAAGTGAAAATACTAACCTTGAATTAGGGTAGATCTGGAAAAATGCTAAATTCTGGCTTCTGTATGAACTTTTTGAAGATTCCATCACCTATTCTGGACTGGAAATGTCAAGGTGGACAAAACCTAGAAATCTTTTCTCCAAATTCACATAGGTCGACTTTGACCTTTTAAAAGGTCAAAGACCACATTACTTATTTGAAGTTTGATTCCAATTCTGTTCATAGATCTTAAAAGATTACTGAAAAGGGTATCCAAATTCACTCTTATATCCGAGATTCCACACCTATGCCTGCAAGAAAAATGGTTTTGTTGTTTGTTTGGGGGGTTTTCCTTTGTTAAACCCCAGTTTGGAATCAACCTTAATATTGAAATTGAAATAGGAGAAAGCTAGCAAGTAGTAGAAATGAATCTAATAATGAAGCTACGCAATTAAATAGATATGCTAATGTATTTGGAATGTAATCAAATATATTGATATGAAAGCTTGAACATAATATCATCAAACCTCCATGATTGTATGCTTGAAATCCACCTTAAGGAAACAGTGATATGGATCTTGAAGATGAACAAAGGATCTTGAAGGAAGATCACACCACCATGGTGGCTAGATCTAGGGTTTTAATGATAGATCTTGAATGCTTGAGCCAAATCCCTTCAATAGATTGAATGCTTGAATCCTTGATCTTCAATGGAGAACTTGGATGGAGAAGAAGACTTGAATGCTTGAATGAATGCTTGCACTTGAACACCTTGAGAACTTGAGAGCTTGATTGCTTGATCGCTTGAGAATGAGATATGAAAACTTGATGTGAAAATGAGAGAGGAAGGCCTCCTTTTATAGTGATCTAGGGCACACTCCTCTAGATGGGCCACCTTGGAGAATTAAATCCCAATTAGGTCCTCACCTTTATAAAATATACCTTGGTTAAATACCATTAAAGGATTTATTGTTTCAAAGCCTGAAACAGCCGACCTAGAAGCAGGAAATAACTTTCCCGAAAGATAGATTAGCAGGAAATGAAACTTTGAAAATTTGGCAGGAACACGTCAAGGTCAAGGTTGACCCTGACCTGGTCAGGGTTGAGGGTTACCCTAACCTAGTCAGGGTCGAGGTTGACTTTGACCTCAAATCCTAATTTTTCTAGATTCTACAACAGGAGTTCCAGGGGTGCTAGAAATGCAGAATTTGATGTCTGAGCAGGACCCAGTGTCAGTGATAGACAAAAAATACCTAGAATGATGTGATGAAGGAATAGGAGGTCTCATTTTTTAACCCTACCTAGAAAATAGAGCCATAGAAGAAGGAAAATCAGGAAAGTCCTTAAGACCTTAACCCAAATTTCACCTAGAATGAAGAAATCAAGTGCAGAGAAGTGGAAGACAAGGGAGAATGCAAAGATGCCAATCATGACCCCAAAACACTTACTCAAAGGGATAAACACTCTTAACATGGAAGTGCTTCCATTTTAAGATGATACACAAAATATTAGTGGGTGTCAATTCCCACCAGGGTTTTTACCTATTTGGGTTTCCCCATAACCATATTGGTGTTACATGTTGATTTCATGTTTCATGTTTATGTGGATGTTCATTTCAGTACTTAAGGATTTAAGTTCAGTTTAAAGATTAAGTGAAAAGATAAAATATAGTGAACACTGATTCACCCCCCCATCTCAGTGTTCCCATTCCTAACATAAAATTATTGTTGATTCTAGTTCCACTAAAAATTTGGTTTCCATAGAGATGATAGAAAATATTGGCTTGAAGAGATTACCACATCCAAACCGTTATAATGTGTCATAGCTAAGTAGAGAGTTGATGAGAAATGTTGGGTATATTTTTGTTGGAAAAATGGTCAGTGCTCCCCTTAGGATTCATGAAAAGGATTAATCACCTCCTGTGTCTTCTATAAGTCTAGTGGTTGTATCAGGCATAATAGGTCTATCTTTTGGTTCAATGGAAACTACTACTTGTAACAACTGGTATCAAAGCTTGGTCATAGGTTTGAATCCCCTCAAGTAATGATAAGGGGGAGATTGTTGGAAAAATGATCAGTGCTCCCCTCAGGATTTGTGGCAAGGCTTAATGACCTCCTGTGTCTTCTATAAGTCTAGTGGTTGTATTGAGCATTAAAAGGTCAATCTTTTGGTGCAAAGACAACTACTACTTGTAAAAATTTTCAGATTGGGGAGTATAAGAATAAGGTTTTGTGTGAAGTTGTGGCCATGGATGCATGCCATCTCCTATTAGGGACATCTTGGATATATGAGACCAATGTTCAACATGATGGAATGAGAAATGTATTTACCTTAGTTAAAAATGACATAAGTTTTGGCATGACACCTTTATCAGATGAAAGTAAAGATAGGGCCTTGATTAGTAGTGTAATATTGGTGGGTGAAAAGGAGTTTATGAAGGTTCTTAAGGAGAAAGAGAAACCATGTTTTTCCATTATTGTGAAGCCTAAAGAGAAACCCCAAAAGAAACCAAAAGGTGAGGAGCTAAGGAGAAATGTTGTTCCTAGGGAAGTACAAGAGTTGTTGGATAAGTACAAGGGAATAGTTGTGGACAGTAGTACATAATATTTTATACCAAGGAGGGAGATTAAACATTGTATTGCCCTCATCCCTAGTGCTACATTTCCTAATATGGATTCCTATAAGTTAACCTTTAAAAAAAACATAGAGGTGGCAAGATAGATCCAAGGATTGTTGGAGAAGGGCTTCATTAGAAAGAGTATCGGTCCTTATGTTGTTCCATCAATCCTAGCCCCTAAGAAAGAAGGCACATGGATTTTGTGCGTAGACTCTAGAGCCATAATAGGATCACTATCTGGTATAGGTTCCCAATGCCAATAATGGAAGATTTAATGGATTGTTTGGGAGGGGCAAGGTGTTATTCTAAAATTGACTTGAAAAGTAGCTACCACTAGATCCGAATCAGAGAGGGAGATGAGTGGGAGACAAATTTCAAGACCAATGAGGGATTAGTTGAATGGTTTGTTATGTCTTTTTGTCTTTCTAATGCACCAAGTATATTCATGAGACTCATGAATGAAGTTCTCAAACCTTTCATTAACCACTTTATTGTTGTTTATTTAAAGATGACATTTTAATTTTCAATAAGAATGAATATGATCATCTAATGCACTTAGATATGGTGTTACAAAGGTTGCATGAAGAACAATTGAGGATAAACTTGGAAAAGTGTGTGTTCCTACAAGAAGAGCTTGTGTTCCTTGACTTTGTTATCTCCAAACGTGGCTTGAAGATGGATCCCTCCATGGTAGAAGCCATTTTGAATTGGCCAAGTCCAAATTTTACTAGTGAGGTAAAAAAATTCATGGACTTGCTATTTTTTACATGAAGTTCATTAACAATTTCAATGGGGTGAGTGCACCAATGATTGATAACATAAAGCGAGGTAGAAAATGTAACTTTTTTTGGACTGATGATGCACAAAAATCTTTTGAGTACTTGAAAACAAGGGTTTCACAACAACCTATCTTAGTTCTCCTCAAGTTTCACAAGAATTTTACCATAGAGTGTGATGCAAGAAAGAGAGCCATTGGTGGTGTCTTTAGCCAAGAAGGAAGGCCCATGAGATTCTTTAGTGAGAAACTAAATGAGGAAAAGAAAAAATATTCTACCTATGATTTAGAATTTTATACTATGGTCCAATCTTTAAGGAAATAGAGGAATTATCTATTGCCACAAGAGTTTTTTGTTTATATTGATAACCATGCCTTGAGTTTTTTGAATACACAAGAGAAACTGAACCATAGACATTTTAAATGGATGGAATATCTCCAAGCCTTCACTTTCACCATCAAGCATAAGAAAGGAGCAGCTAACAAGGTTCTTGGTGCCCTCCATAGGATAAGTTTGACCATTCAAGAAATCCATTTAGAGAGTGTGGGTATCTCTACCTTAAAGAACATGTACTTGGTAGATGAAGACTTCAAAGAACCCTATCATGTTTATAAGGAGTTGGGGGATAGGTATCAAACTGATATTGCATAATTTATCATTCAAGAAGAGTTAATTTTCAAGAGAAGTTATCTTTTCATACCTATGTGCTCAATGAGGGAGAATATTATTAAAGAAAAATACTCTGTAATTTTGTTAGGGCACTTTAGGATAGACAAGACACTTGAGTTAGTAAAATGGTTCTATTTATGGCCTAAAATATAGTCAGATGTAAGGAGATTTGTTCAGAGTTTTTTGATCTGTCAAAGGGCCAAAGGACATACCTCAAATGCAAGGTTATATACACCACTCCCCATCCCTGCCAAGGCTTGGAATTTTGTCAGCATGGATTTTGTTGTAGGATTGCCAAGAAACAAGATTGGTTTTGATAGTGTGTATGTAGTTGTTTATAGATTCTCAAAGATGACTCCCTTTATTCCTTGTAAGAAAATCCATGATGCTTCTCACATTGTACGCTTGTTTTTCAAGGAAGTTCTCAGACTTCATGGTTTCCATTGTCTATTATCTCAGACAGAGATCCTAAGTTCCTTGGACACTTTTGGAGGAAACTATGGAAACATCATGGTACAACTTTGTCACTATCATCTACCTACCATCTTCAATCACATCGTCAAATGGAGGTAATCAATAGATCCCTTGGGAACTTGCTAACATGTATCATGTTGGTACTCTCAAATTTGGAGTAACCAATTGAAATTCTTCTCTATGGCAAAATGGGTACTCCTAAAAGGTTTTGTGAGAAGGCTTAACCGGTGTGCAAGTAAAAAGATAGCCTGATGATTTTCATGAGGTACAACTTGGGTAATAGGTTCATAATCTTTCATTTGTCATATATAGTGGGTTACAGCTCCTAAATTTTAAATCTGACATGTTTAAGGAATAGCCATTTTGAGGTTTCCACCGAGTCTGCATTTTTACCTAACTGTCAAATCATTGTTACAGGCCCTTTTGTACTTGAATATCTCATGTCCTGTTAGGTTTCATGGATTGCCATTTTGGGAATGTTGAACATGTATATCAAACAGCTTATGTTTCAGAACTCAAGCCATTTTGAATCCATCTGATAGGTTTTTGGATCCCCCAAAGTTGGTCTTCAAGAGTAGTCTTGTTTCTCTGTTTTGCCTAGTTTTCTAAATGGCCCTATTTGATTGATCATAAATTTTGACCATGTGACCCAATTGAAAAAATTCATTTTATGCTACATTCCAGTGGTCAAATACTCCTTTTGTTTCAGTTTTTAGGCCATGACGAATCCATTTGCCCAGTTTGCCAATATAATTCCATATGCAGTTTCTAACAATTTGGTGAAGGATAGTTGCATACTTTAGTCGAAGGCCCTGTTCGGATGATTGCATCTTTTGTCCCATGATTGATCATAACATGCCAGTTGTTGCATCATGATGTAGACATGGGAATGAACCATCTTTCCAAATTTAAGCCTCTCATATGCCCATCTATCCTGTTTGCTGAGGCCATTTCATTTGCAGATTGTGAAGTTTTCACAGGGTGCATTGTTCAGAATTTGGAGTGGCCTACTTTGAGGCTTTGTAACATGTTCCCTATCTAAGGTCTAGCATAATTGAATATGGTTCCATACTAAGGACATGGGAGACAACTTTCCTATGGATTTTGAGGTCCCTGCCAATCCATTTGATCAGTTTTCTAGGTCGTTTCCAAAACTGATTTATGCATATTTCACTATTTTTGGTCCTAAATGTTTCTGATAGGATGACTTTTCTGATTAATTATGATTGACCACTTGATCTTTCGAGTGAGATGGTTACTGATTCATGTTCCTTGCATGTGGGTGAATCAATGCCTAGGTTTTTAAATCTTCAAAGTTTCAACAAGTAAGTTTTTTAGGCTAGTTCCAGAGGTGACTTGTGCAGATTGACAGTGCTGAACAAAATAAAGTTTACAGAATGATCATTTTCATAAGGTAATAACCTTTTGTCTGAGAGTTGTTTTAAAAAACCAATTGAGGAATCATTCTCATGGCATGTAAGTGTACTGCTTGGTCTGATGGTGAAGTCTCAGAGCTTGTCTTGATAATTTTGCTATGATATTGCATGGAGTTGTTTATAAGGTCTCATGCCCGAAATTGTACAGGCTATGCCAAGGATACTAATTTCAAGGTTTCCATTTCCTCATAATACCCAAGCAATTGGGCATGCTCAAAGAATATATGTTATGGATTACCCCTTATTGACAATTATTTGTATGTTGCTGCATTTCTTAGTTGGGTACGTAAACTATCAGTATTAGTGATTCATTGGCTACTTGTGTAATGTTAAAGTCAATCGATTGCAAGGCAAACTAGCGCAAGTAAAAGAAATATGCTTAACTACCTACAGAATTGTGGGGACTCATGCAATTTTGGAGGGCAGAGATAATTAGAGTCTTGTGTGCCAGGTAGTATGTTCTGGATGCCTCATGCAAGTAGTAGGAAAATCATGCATGAGAGGGGTTATTTATTGATTGGAGGATTGTATGTATAAACAGGGAGGAAGCCAGGCCCTGCACCAATGAAATGGGAGGAAAGATTTTTAGTGCATGGAAAAAAAAGAGATGCGCACTACCAGGCTACTTATGCAGTGTCTTAAATAAGAAATGGAGGGGGCTCACGTTAGATTTGAGGGAGTCCCCTGCCCAAATGCATGTGATGGATGGAGCTCACTCAATGTTTTGGTAGCCGATGCAAATAGGAACTACCTTCTAACTTGGAGAGGCATGTTTTGAAGCTTGGGGCCTGCGCAATGCTCATAAGCGAGTCTTGCACATTGTTGGAGGCTTGTGTATAGATGGAAGCCCACGCACTGGCTTGCGTAAGATGAACCAGGCATTGTGTGTTTTGGGAGGTTCAGGCCAGTGAATTGGTAACTAATGCAAACAAGATCATTATGCAAAGACACTGACAAATAAATAGAGACATGCCTCACAAAGATGAGCATTGTGAGCCGCTAGTTTGGGAGGAGCATCTCATGCAATGACAGGCCTATCCTGCACTAACTGTGGAGGCATATTTATGGGCCTTGCACAATGGGAATGAACAAGCTAGCAAATTCAAATAGACGTCTCATGCATATTATAGGCTATCTATGCATTAAAATGCTACTGGTCATGCCAAAGAGTAAATGGGATTCATGCATTTGAGGAGGCCAAAATGTATGTGGGAGGCTCTGTCTTAGAGTCCTCGCACAAATTATGTGAGGTTTTTGTTAAATAAATGAGTGCCAGCAAAACAGTCAAAGGGGGGAAAGTCAGAACAATTTGGATATGGATTATCCCACATGTATTAAGTTTGGGAGTTTTATAGTTCTTTTATACACTAGAACTTTGTAGTAATATAAGTTCAAGTGGACTGTGGCTGTCTCTTAAACTTGTGGGCCCGTACTTCTGTGTGCGCCAGCTGGGCGCATAGGAAAAAATTTTTAAGGTCTTTAAAACATTCAAATTCATTAGTTCCACATTGATCCCACAAATGAAGATTGAGATGTTTAAAAGCAACTCAACTTGCATATGAACTAAGTCAAGGTAGTGGAGGCTCTACTCACGCTAGCCTGTGCGGCCACCTTGGTTTTCATGCTGGCGAGTCTGAAAAGAGAATTTTTTATAGAGCACTAATGGTAATAGTAAGGATGAAAGTGGACACATGTTACAAGGTTACGAGGAGAAAACTACTCGAAAAGATAACCGCTGAGACCTGGAGTTAACCGCCAGTCACCCAATCGCTAGATGGAAATAGTCAGCAAACCACCAGTCATGAAATCTCATGATGCTAGCGGTTCAGTACGAAAGGTTCCAAGATTATGAGATTAGCCTAGTCATAGGGTCTCGTAATATTACCGGTCAGAGGTTGAGGATTCGAAGATTATGAGTTAGCATTTGTCGCCAGGTCGCTGGAGGGAAAATCTAGAGACTTGGAGATCTAGAGACTAAAGCTAGTCATGGGTTCTCTCAATCCAACTACAATTAAGGAGGTCTTTATGACACTTAGGGACTAAGAGGTTTCTCCAAGTCTCTGAAGGTAACCGCAGTTAAGAGTTGACTCCAGAGATTTGGAGATTAGTGTAGTCTCCAAATCTCTAGATGACCAGGGTTAAAGGTGAGTTAGTCCAAGCAGGGAATGAGAGGATGACAAGTGGTACTTTCTGGTGGCCTGTGCAAATTTTAAAGAAATATAAGATTTAAAAAGTTACAAAGTTCAACATTAGGGATAAACTTGAATTTATTTCATGCCAAGAGCTTGCATAGAGATTTGATTGCTGTAGATTCATTTTTTAACCAAATATAGCAGTATAATATCTTTTCAAAAATGCCAGAAGATGACAGATATGATGGTGGTGGATAAAATCTGATTTGATTGAGTTGCTGAGAGTAGTAAAGGCTTTTTCATCCACGATCAGATTTTGGGGAGACTTTTTTATTCCGTGTATATTTGATTTTGCAAATCCGGCAGAGGGAATGTCTTGTCTTTTGCAGAAAATAAAGGATAGAATGAATTAGATTTCTAGCAGATGAGCAAATTTTGTGCAAGCAAGGAATGTTATCAAATTTTGAGTTGCCCGAGAAGATCTTTTTTTCAGAGGAGAGAGGATAAATGAGATTAGATTGCAGAGCGGATAGGTGTTGATCAAGAAGAGATTTTAGGGTTTCTTCTTCTTCTATTTATCTTCTTCTCTTGTTTGTGTTAGGGGTTCTTGTTCCTATTTTTGGGCGGTTCCTATGACTGCTCAGTTGTGAGCATGTCTCTAAAGGATGAATCTTGAATATCTTTAGTGTAGAGCAGATTTTTCTTTCCTATGTCTAGGTCCCTGAATTTTAAAATTCTGTGTGTATTGAAATAGGATTATGGTCAAAGAAATGCATTGCAATTTCTCTCAGATTCTGTTGTTGTCTTCTCATTTTTATGTTATACTCTTGTATGTTTTTATTTGTTAGGCATGTAAAACATACCAGTTGCAAGGCAGCTTGTCTGATTATTTATGAGTTTCTTTCAAGGAAAGAATTAAATTTTCATGAATAGTCTCAGAGAGTGAACATGATTATCAAGATTTTGATGATAATAGTATAGGAGTGACATAATGGTTTGTAAGGCACTCTATTCAAACTGCAAGTAATCTACAAGGCATTTCACTATATTTGTTTTGATCTCTTCCTGTGGATTTAAATACAGTAACTATTTTCCCAATGGAATAGGCACTGGCTAGATGCCTGTTGAGTAGTTATGTTTCTATCTACAAACACTAAATTTTAGTACCATTCTTTTCTATTTCTAAGTTTGTGCATATTGTAAAGGGATTATATCCAGGTGATATAGTTTCAGTCTACTGATTCCTTGAAGAGAGAATTGAATTGAAAGGTTAACCTTCCTTAAGTTGTACTCATAAAAAGAAGAAGGATTTACGTCCTTATCCCATTGTCTATGCTATCACATTTATAGTTTCTATTGTCAAGCTCTGTATCAGGAGATTCTCAATTGTCTACAGAGTGATCTTTTGTTTAAATAATCTCAAGCCTAGATAGCATAACAGTGAAGACCCTATCCACCATTAGAATGTTTTCTTGAAACATATTGAATCATTAATAGGCAATATGTTGGTGTTCAAAATGGATGTATGCTCTTAGGCTGCCAATATACCATCCGGGTGATTTTAGGATTGGTTAGTTCCAAAATGTATAAGGATCTTAGGGTAACTGGACCAACTAAGGGACAAGACTACCCTCTTCACTTCTGGCTCTGCAAAACCAAGGTGGGTGCACCTAACCCAGTGAAAACTATACTTCACACACCAAAGACTAGGTCTAAACAATAGATTGAATAGTAAGAAAGTGCTAAATGCTAACCTCACATTCATTGACTCTCCATTACTATAGGGTGTTACTACTATCAACCAAACACAATTAAAACTTGAAAAGGTGTTGATATATGAAGATGGAAAGAAGTAAACAAGAGCCAATCAAGCACTGAACTCAACTGAATATACTAATCCCTGATCAGTGCCATTATGCATTGGGAAAATCTCAAATATAGACATTGAACATAAATGAACTACTATCTAAGACTCATAGCCATAAATACAAACATTCCAACCCATCCACTACTTATAACATCCTTCTATAGACAAATCAAAGTGAATCTATGTCCTATCCAAAGTATATTTCACTTGATCCTAGATCAAGAACTGAAGACTAGAACATATACAAAGGTAATCCTATGCAATAGATCAAAAAATCTAGAATTCACAAGATTAACACCAAGGAGAGACTTGAAAGCTTGAAATAATTATATTAAGTATAATGAATCATGTACATGTTCAAAGCAAAGAAGAGAGAAAACCACTTCAATAACCTGCAAAAGACTACAAGGAAATTCTATTCAATCTAATACAATATGATACCACCTGCTACAACTCCCTGGAACTAATAAAGATCAGAACCCTTTCAAAATAAAACACTTTACTTCTTATACCCCTAGTCACCTTGGAATCCTCAAAAAGGATGCATCAAGCTTCAGGTGACTAGGGTTAGGGTTTCAACAACTCAACCAACCAAAAACTACATCAAAATTTATTGCAGGGGAAGAGACATAGGCGACTCAGAGAAAACAAATCTCAAATAGATTTGCAATCATGAAAATCTACAAGGACAACATAGTAAACCAAGGAATTTCCATGAACACCAGTCAAATTGGCCACCTACAAACACTTTTTGAGCACAAAACCACACTTCACGATATAACAGAACCCCAATAATCGATCATGGCACCCTGGATCACACTACAACCACTAGAACCACCAACCAAATCAAATCTGACTGAAGAAACCATAAAAACCAGTCCTTTCTATCACTAGAAACCCTCATAAAATTCAAATTTGAATTACAATGGTCACTTCATGGTGCCAACAGCAAATCGGCGGTCAGCATTTGAAATTAGTTCAACTTTAAGTCCTGATCGTCAGATCCTTTTATTTCATGGGCTTTATGATTTACCTTTTAAAAGACCCCAGTCACATTTAGCGAACTGGTGACCAAAGATAGTTTCTAGTTAGCAAAAAACTTTATCTCTCTACCATTTAGTTTAGCGATTACGCGAATGCTTGTTCACTGAATCGCCAGTCAACTTGGAGCACCGCCACTTTTCTTTGCGAATGAGCGAAGCGCATTGAAACCTGTCGGGCTACTAAACATATTTATCCAGACTGCTAGACCTTAGACCCCCACCTGGGCCCACTTTATGCCACATGTGGTTACCTCATTCATGGCTCATGCTCAGTCACATTGACATAGGACCCACTTTCTATAATCCTTATAATCGAATGGCAGGCATAAGATCTTATAGCTCTGACAAAACTCATGAGAACTTATGCTGACCGTAGATCATGTCCTCATGACTAATCTCTCTGACAATGACCCCACCTTGCCACATCATCCACGTCAACCAATAAAATTTGAACAATCCTACACCACTTGGAAAATGGCCCCACTAAGAACATTAAGCCACTTGGAAGATCAGACAGTTGGCACAAGATCTGAAAGGCTCAAAAGATTCTATGCGCTTACATGCTAACCATCAATTAGGAATCCTCTGATTGAGATACCGGGCCCGCCTGACAACATGTCCAACTCACATGACATGAACCAATCACAGTACAAAAAATCAACATATATGGTAGATGGACTCGCCAAAAGAAAAGGTTATGTCATACAAAAGAATTAATGGTTGTTTCAAAATCTCATACGTCTAACACATCTCATAAGAATTTACACTTGCCATTGATTCACTACAAGTGTCAGGACCCTCTAACAAGCCGGCAACCTAGGACCCACTGACAACTGCCAATGTGTTAAAACATGGACCAATAAGATGTCACCATTTGTTCATACATGTCAATGGACCCACCTATTTGAGAAGCTCTATCATAAAGGAGAATCAAAGACCAGCGTAAGATCTCAAGCTCCTGAAAAATCCTATAAGAACTTATGCTAACCGTCAGATTGAGATGTTGTCAGAAGACCGGGCCCAAGAAAATATTAGGCCAGTACATAGGAAAAATTAAAGTGTAGAACTTAGGATTTTAGGAAAAATTAGGTGTTGAGGACCTTAGGAAATATTAAAGGCTGCCAGGGGTTGGGGACTTAGGAAAAGTTAACACTGGGGCTGACAAAAATATAAAGCATGTGCATACTAGGACCCTTAAGTGACCCATGAAAAGTAACATCAAAATAGAAAAGGGCTAGGATTTTCAAAGGGTTTTAAATGTAACGGCTAGTTTTTTGAATATTTGAACTAGGGCTAAAGGCAAAGACCTAAAAATAACTGCAGAGACCAGGGGAAAAGGGCTAGAGCCAAGAAATGTTTTGCATGTGCTAACAGTGGCTCATACTTAGGGACGTGTAGCTCCTATAGATACAACAAGCAAGCTAGAATCTCCTCGAAGAGCAGACCAACTCAAAACTTTGACACACAAAAAGAAAAAACAAATGACTGCACAAGGGAAAACCTAAACTACTACTCATGGAAAAGATACTTTAGGAGAAGTAAAACTTTAGGAATTGTCCATGAACAGGAAATTCCAAAGTACCACTAGTTAAATCTTTCAGAACATAAGAATCTATCCCCCATTTGCTTTCAATAAGATAAGGGCCCAACCAAATTGGATCAAACTTTCCATGCTTCCTGTTATCTTCCAACCTTGCATTCCACATCAAGATGAGGTCATCAATTTCAAAACTTCTTTGGGTGGCCCTCCTATCAAAAAAATTCTTACATTGTCTCTGTAATGCCTCATTTCTTTCATGTGCATCCCTCCTTACCTCTTCCAATTGGATCAGATCATCCATTCTTACTCTCATTTCATCATTCAAGTCTTCATCATATGCTTGGATAAATTTGTACATCTGCAATAGATTATTTTGAGGCAATCTAGCACCTATTCCATATACCAAATCAAATGGAGCACAACCTATGGCCCTCTTTATAGTTACCCTATCAGTCCAAAGTGCCCACCATAACTTTGAGTCCTAGGCTTTCTTATTTTTTTCCAACACTCTCTTGAGAATCTTAATCTGACTTTTATTACTGGACTCAGCTTGGCCACTTCCTTGTGGATGATATGGAGAAGAAAATGAAATGTGTATCCCATACTGCTAACAAAAATCACTAAATTCCTATGATCTAAAACACATTACATTGTCAACCACAATTACCTCTGGGCAACCAAACCTTGTAAGGATGTTTTGCATCATAAAATTTGTCACCAGTCTGCTAGTAGCCTTTCTAGTGGGGATAGCTTCAACCCACTTAGTAAAATAGTCTGTTGCCACTAGTATGTAAGAATGTCCACCACTAGACTTATCTGGAATTTCCCCAATGAAGTCAATACCCCACTTCTAGAATGGATCTTGAACTACAACAGGTCTGAGTGGTAAATTCTTATTAAACTTCAACTTTCCAGCAAATCTCTGACATGCATCACATTTTCTTACAAATTGATGGGTATCCTTAAAAAATGTAGGCCAGAAAAATCTAGACCTAAGGATCTTATGGGCTATGGTCTTTTCCATATAATGTCCTCCACACACACCTTGGTGCATTTCCTTTAACAGAGCCTTAGACCTCTCATGGTTTATGCATTTTAGCAATACTCCTTCATTGCTTCTCCACCACAACTTACCATGTATAATGGCATACCTTGCAGATTGCAACTTGATAGTTTTCCTTCTATTTTCATCCATCTCAGGGGGAAGGACCAATTTATGCAAGTAACCAATAACATCCTTGTACCAATCACAATAATCCATATCACAAATGTATGACCTTTGTTCTTCTTCTAACACATTCACATGATTTGCAACTAAATTTCTTTGTGCCATTAACTTTGCAAGACCTAGGCCTCTTACCAATTTTGTAATTTGGATATCAATATTAAATTCTTGGATCCTATTGATCCATCTACATCTTTTTCTTGAAACTTCTTGTTGCACCAATATATCCTTAACTGCAACACTAGGAACATAAGCAACCACCTTAGCTCCTACAAGATAACATCTAAAAGCCTTAACTACTTTGACTAAGGCATAAGCCTATTTCTCAGTAATATCATATTTCAATTATGTTGCTTGTAAGGATTTACTAAAAAATGATATGGGTTGTTCATATCCATCTGAATTCTTTTGTAATAAAACTGCTGCAATTGTATGATAAGAAGCAAAAGAAAATATCTGCATGGGCTTACCATAATCAGGTGTCCTTAAAACTGGAGCATCCTTGATGGCCCTTTTGATACTTTTGAAAGATTCATCTACTTCTTCATTCCACTCAATCTTTGCCTCCTTTTTCAACATCCTAGAGATAGGGATACTGATTTCTACAAAATTTCTAACAAATCTCCTTAGAAAATTTACCTACCCAAAGAAAGACTGTATTCCTTTAACATTTCTAGGTGGTGAAAGTTTATCTATAGCCACAACCCTTTTAGGGTCAATTCTCACTCCATCCTTGGACACAATATGTCCTAAGATCTTGCCTTCCACAACACCAAAAGAACACTTCTTTGGATTCAAAGAGATCCCATACTCCAAGGCCCTAATAAAAATTTTCTCAAGATGTTCACAATGTTGACTTTCCTTATCTGAATATGCTGTGAGATCATCCTGATACACCACTAGAAATTTTTTTATAAAGTCTGCAAAGGCTACATCCATAGCTCTATGAAAAGTAGCTCCTGCATTTGTCAGACCAAAAGGCATTCTAACATAAACATATGTTCCCCAAGGGGTAGTGAATGTAGTCTTCAATTGTTTTGATTCCTTGACCATGACCTAATTATATCCAGAGAAACCATCAATCATGGACATTAACTCTGATCCAATAACCTTCTACAACATATTCTCCATATTAGGAAAACCATAATTATCCTTCAAAGAATTCACATTCAAATTCCTAAAATCAACACATAACCTAATGTCACCATTCTTCTTCCTGACTAGAACCAAATTTGACACCCAAGTAGAATGTCTGATAGGCTTAATAATGCCAACATCCATCATCTTTTTAAGTTCATCTTACATTTTTGGTGCCAAAGTAGGGTTCATAGGCCTTAACTTTTTCCTAAAAGGTTTGGTTCCTTCCTTCAATGGTATTTCATGCTAGAATAAATCTTCTCTATAGGCTTTCAAATCATCATAAGACCATGCAAAGACATGTCTGAATCTTTTGAGAAGATCAATCAGATTATTCCTAGTTCTTTGGGGTAAACATTTACCTATGTAAAAAATTTTGGGCATTTGACTTGTTCCTAAATTTATTTCCTCCAAATCATTTATCTTATCAACAAATTTAGGAAAACAAGTCCTTTCTTTATCATCAAATGCCCTCTCAAGAGAAACTAGTCCCCTTGGGATCCTATTTGATTTTAATTACAAAACTTACTTCCCAAGAACATTCTCTTTTCCATTTCTGATGTCAACAAAAGTGCTGAAATCCATCTCCTGACCATCAAAATGAGATTCACATTCCCAAAACCTTAGTATATCCTGATCATTAGAAAATACCTGCCAATTCTCAACATTATCTGGGATAGAAGGCCGAGACTTGCACTCAATCCTAGATATCCCTGCAAAGGTAATATCCTCTAGCCTTAATGCTATGTTTGCTAGTAAGTCAGCCATCCTATTTTGGCTTCTATCCACCCAATCAATACCAAAGGCACTGAAACCTTCAATTTCATCCCAAACAACATTTCTATATTGTTTTAGCCTTGTTTCTTTGATGCATACTTTGATCTAATCTGAGAAACTATTAACTCAGAGTCACCAATCACCCTAAGATGTTTGATCCCATGTTTTGATGCTTGTCTCAAACCAATCAGTAGGGCCTCATATTCAGAAACATTATTTGTTCAAGGGAACAAGAGAGTGAAAGAAAATTTAAAAGTCTTACCACTTGGGGATATCAATAGCACTCCTACTCCAGCACCTTCCTTTGAACTTGCTCCATCAAAATATAGGGTCCATAATACATTACCTTCTGCCATGTTACTCTTATCATTAGCCAAAAAGATAGGCTTGACCTTCTCTTGCATCTCTCTCTCTTGAACTTGGATTGAACCAATGTCAGTGTCCATAAAACAATTCATATTGTCCTCTTCATCCTCCTCAATCATATGTGGAGTTCTAGCTCCCCTTGAAACTTTCACACTTTCACCTTCAATGCTAAAAGTGGCAAAGGACAAGTCACATTGAATACTTCCTCCCATGGAGGCACTCCACTTTCTAGATAACAACATTCCATATTGAGGGCGAATGTCAACTACAAGAACACTCATAGTTAATTGTTCTTCAAGAAATGCGGCTAATTTATAAGGCAAAGCCTTAATGGTACCAATAATTGGCACTTCTCTTGAGTCCATAGCTTGGCATCTTCCATGAGGTGTATCAACCTTTAGACCCAGTGACTTCATGATTTCTATAGGCATGATAGTGTTTGATGCTCCAGAATCAATCATGCAATTCTTCAATAATTTTCCATTTATCATAAGGGACAAGAAAAAAGGATCGACTATCCCTGATGTAGTATTTACAATGTTTTCATCCAAATACCTTTGAGGAATCTCATAGACAATTTCTTCATTTTTACTATTAGGTGTGTCATCTAAAGTAGCCACATGCTTGTCACCTCTGTTCATTTCTTGGACCTTTATGGAAGAGGCACCATTTACCCAATCCAAGGCCTTGACCTTGTGGTCTTCTATTCTCATCATTTCTAACAATGGAACCTTGATAGTTATTTGTGAAAGCAATTTAGTCATATCAATGGGAACATAAGAATGGTTGCCCATATCTTCCTTAATGTCACAGATACCCTTATCCTCTTTTTGGACAATCAAGTCAAAGTTACTCTTTTGTACAAATTCATCTTCCTTTTGAGGTATGGGGACAACTACTTCTGATGTCCTTACTTTACCCTTAGGTATTGTAGTAGGCCCACTCTTCTTTTTTATTTTAACCTGACTGACAACACCAGCACCCTTTTCCTTTTTTTCATGTTGTTATGTGTTCCTTTCAGAATTCTTGATAAACATGCTACCTAGTTTACCACTTGTGCCTCCGACTATCTTGCTTCTCAAATTTTAATTACTCCTAGCTTGAGTGACCATGTCTATAGTGATTTGTGCAATTTCCTCATCAGAGGGTCTCCTTAAGGAAACATGTTCCTCACACTTCACTACACCACATCCAACATCATCAAATTATTCCTCCTCATCATCAATAGAGTCAACCTCATCCCATGCATGTGAAGAAGTCATTCCACAACCACTCCTATCATATTGCTCATCTTGTTCTTGGTTATCAAGTAAATTCAAAGCAATAACACAATGTTCTGGACTAAGAGGAGACTAAAAAATAGTACACCATGGGATATCATCATTCAAGTTAACTGAATTTCTTTGCAAAGGATCAAGAATCCTATCATCAGGCCTATCCCTTTTAACTAGAAAAATGGGCTTGCCATCCTTCCACTAAGTATTGTATGGGTAATTCTACATTCTTGGTTGCCTGCTAGAATTACTTGAAGCTTGTCTGTCATTTGTTGCAACCTTATTGTTTCTTTTTTCATCAAGCTTTAGACTCTCTAAAGCACTTAGAATCTACTTTAGATTGTCCTCCTCCTTAGGCTTAAAATTAGCAGACCTTCCCATTTCTTTCTTGTTTTGCATTTGAGGCCTATAATCATCTCTTGTCCCTAATTTTCCTGATATTCTTCTATTACTTTCTATGTTGATAGCCAACTTGTAAGCCTCCCCAAGATTTCTAGGGTTCTTATCCCTTAAGAGGTAACCCATCTTTGCATCAAAATCATTTAAGTATGTCACAAGACACACCCTATCATCTAATCTGATAACTTGCAGTATCCTATGCATAGCCTTTTGGAACCTTATATTAAATTCAAGGACCTCTTCATTCTAAATTTTTTTTTATGTTATTGAATTCATTCAAAATAAAACCCTCATTTGTTTTATCTCCATAATGCTCTTTGAAACAATTCTTAAATTTATTCCAAGATCCTATACTAGCATGGGGCAATCCTCTAAACCAATCCCTAACATCCTTGGTCAGAGATTGTACAAATAACTTCATTACAACATCATCAGGCTCAACATTATAGTCATCTATTACATCCATAAATTTTTTTAGATGTTCTTCACATGTAATGACATTGTTTCCAGTAAACTTACAGATTTTCTTTCTAATTTCATCAGGAATAACATTAGGATAACCAGGAATACCAAAAAAAATAAGTTGTTTGTACCTTTCATGAACAGGAACTCCATGTGGCGGATCCATTCCTTGAGATGTAGATGTCCTTGTGTTTGAACCATTAGGAATTTTAGCAGCACCCAGAATACAATTTGTTTGAGCTATAAGGTTACCATGATGTCCACCTTGCCCCAAGAAAGAAGTAGCAACATTTGAAGGTCCTGACATATGCTTGAGAAAATCAATCTTCTTCCTCATTTTTGTAGTAGTAGCCTCCAACTCTACCTTATCTAGTTCTTTAGCCCACATTTCTTTCTCTTTTCTAGCCCTCTCAAGGTTTGCATCTAATCTCAACCCTTGATCTAATGGGTTTTCCACATGAATCTGTTCACTAATATACACTCCAACAATTTTTTGTTTGCCCTTATCTCTAGGCCAAGTTATCTCATGTTTTTTATACACAATAGCTTGTTCCTCTACTCTTTCAAGCTTTGGGACAAAATTAATTGCCTCCAAATCTAACAACTACCTCTTTAGTTGATCATCCCTTATCATTGCTTGTCTTACTCTATCCTCTTTGTCCTTTTCTCTTTGTTTCTTGATAGAAACTTGTTCTTAGACTCTCCTTTCCAATTCATAGACCTCCTCAAAGATCTCTTCTAATTTAGGGAGAGTAGTCTCAGACTCATCATCTCCCACTTGAAATTCATCCTCATACTGGTTCAATCCCAAATCAACAACCTCTTCATATTCTAAAATATTTTCTTCTTGACTAGGTTTGGTTTGAGTTTCTTGTCTTGTATAATTTTTATTTCTCCAAGCATGAGAAAGATTTCTTTTCTTCTTTCCTCCCATTATTTGACTAGGCCTGGAAGTGCTTGGAATACCTTCTTCCATTATGTTTTCAGGATGTTCGTTCCTCCGGGACCTAGTACCTCTATAACTCATTTGATAAAAATCTATTGACTAGCACTGCTGCAGAGATGTTTGAGTCACCACCCAAGTATATTGGGAATCTTACAATACCACTTAACAAATATCCAAATAAGACTATAAGACAAGGGACAAGAATAAACCTATTTTTCAATGATGACCTATTGGTTACTATAGACTTGTGTAACACTTCCCCAGCAGAGTCACCATCTTGTTGGTGTTTAAAATGGATGCTTATGCTCTTAAGCTACTAATATACCCTCAGGGTGATTTTAGGATTGGTTAGTTCCAAAATGTATAAGGATCTTAGGGTAACTAGACCAACTATAGGGACAAGACTGCCCTCTTGACTTCTGGTTCTGCAAAACCAAGGTGGGTGCACCTAACCTAGTGAAAACTATACTTCACACACCAAAGACTGGGTCTAAACAATAGATTATATAGTAAGAAAGTGCTAAATGATAACCTCACATTCATTGACTCTCCATTACTATAGGGTGTTACTACTATCAACCAAACACAATTAAAACTTGAAAAGGTGTTGATATATGAAGATGGAAAGAAGTAAATAAGAGCCAATCAAGCATTAAACTCAACTGAATATACTAATCCCTGATCAGTGCTATTATCCATTGGGAAAATCTCAAATACAGACATTGAACATGAACCAACTATTGTCTAAGACTCATAGCCATAAATACAAACATTCCAGCCCATCTACTACTTATAACATCCTTCTACAGACAAATCAAAGTGAATCTATGTCCTATCCAAAGTATATTTCACTTGATCCTAGATCAAAAACTGAAGACTAGAACATATACAAAGGTAATCCTATGCAATAGATCAAAAAATTTAGAATTCACAAGATTAACACAAAGGAGAGACTTGAAAGCTTGAAATAATTGTATTAAGTATAATAAATCATGTACATGTTCAAAGCAGAGAAAAGAGAAAACCACTTCAATAACCTACAAAAGACTACAAGGAAATTCTATTTAATCTAATACAATATGATACCACCTGCTACAACTCCTTGGAACTAATAAAGATCATAACCCTTTCAAAATAAAACACTTTACTTCTTATACCCCTAGTCACCTTGGAATCCTCAAAAAGGATGCATCAAGCTTCAGGTGACTAGGGTTAGGGTTTCAACAACTCAACCAACCAAAAACTACATCAAAATTTATTGTAGGGGAAGGGACACAAGCAACTCCGAGAAAATAAATCTCAAACAGATTTGTAATCATGAAAATCTGTGAGGACAGCACAGTAAACCAAGGAATTGCCATGAACACCAGTCAAATCAGCCACCTACAAACACTTTTCGAGTACAAAACCACACTTCACAATACAACAAAACCCCAACAATTGATCATGGCACCATAGATCACACTGCAACCACTAGCACCACCAACCAGATCAAATCTAGCCAAGGAAATCATAAAAACTAGTCCTTTCTATCGCTGGAAACCCTTAGAAAATTTGAATTTGAATTACAACGGTCACTTCATGGTGCCAGCAGCAAATCGGCAGTCAACATTTGAAATTAGGTCAACTTTAAGTCTTGACCATCAGATCCTTTTATTTTGTAGGCTTTATGATTTACCTTTTAAAAGACCCTAGTCACATTTAATGAATTTGCGACTGAAGACCTTTTGCAGTTCACAAAAAACTTTATCTCTACACCATTTAGTTTAGCAGTTATGCAAATGCTTGTTCACTGAATTGCCAGTCAACTTAGAGCACCGCCACTTTTCTTCATGAATGAGTGAAACCCATTGAAACCTATCAGGCCGCTAAACATATTTATCTGGACTGCTAGACCTTAGACCCTTTCCTAGGCCTACTTTATGCCACATGTCGTTACCTCATTCATGGATCATGCTCGATGACACTGACACAGGACCCACTTTCTGTAATCCTTATAATCAGACGATAGGCATAAGATCTCATAGCTCTGACAAAACTCATGAGAACTTACGCCTATCGTAGATCATGTCCTCATCACTGATCTCTCTGACAATGACCCCACCTTGCCGCATCATCCACATTAACCAATAAAATTTGAACAATCCTGTACCACCTAGAAAATGGCCCCACTAAGAACATTAAGCCACTTGGAAGATCGGAGGGCTGGCGCAAGATTTGAAAGGCTCAAAATATTCTATGTGCTTACACGCCAACCATCGATTAGGAATCCTCTGATTGAGATATCAGGCCCGCCTAACAGCATGTCGAGCTCACACAACATGGACCAATCATAGTACAACAAATCAGCATATCTGGCAGATGGACCTGCTGAAAGAAAAGGTTGCGTCATACAAAAGAATCAACGGTTGTCTCAAAATCTCATACATCTAACACATCTCATAAGAATTTATGCCTGCCATTGATTCACTGCAAGTGTCAGGACCCTCTGACAAGCTGGCAACCCAGGACCCACTAACAACTACCAATGTGTTAAAACATGGACCAATAAGATGTCACCATTTGTGCATACGTGTCAACAGACCCACCTATTTGAGAAGCTTTTTCATAAATGACAATCAATGACTGGCATAAGATCTCAAGCTCCTAAAAAATCCTATAAGAACTTATGCTAACTGTCGGATTGAGATGTTGTCAAAAGATCAAGCCCAGGAAAATATTAAGCCAAAACATAAGAAAAATTAAAGCGCAAGACTTAGGCTTTTAGGAAAAATTAAGCGCTAAGGACCTTAGGAAATATTAAAGGCCGCTGGGGGTTGCAGACTTAGCAAAAGTTAACACTGGGGCTGACCAAAATATAAAGCACATGCAGACTAGGACCCTTAAGTGACCCACAAAAAGTAACATAAAAATAGAAAAGGGCCAGGATTTTCAAAGGGTTTTAAATGTAATGGCTAGTTTTTTGAATATTTGAACCAGGGCTAAAGGCAAAGACCTAAAAATAACTATAGAGACTAGGGGAAAAGGGCTAGAGCCATGAAAGTTTTTGCACGTGCTAACACAATACTTGCCTGAGTCCTATGGAGCTCGAAGTAGAAGGAGGATCTTATCCAATCCTCATCAATTAGGCTTTTCTTGCAAACTTGGAGTCCTTTAAATTGAGAATCAAGTCTATATCATTGCCAAGTTTGATCCTACAAGAAAAATGCCTAACAAATTGGCGACTCTGCTGGGGATTAGTTTTGCAATTAGACAAGTGACATGGGTTCCAAGTTGAGTTTAAGTCCTGGCCTATTTGTTCATAAATCCAGTCATCTACCATATCCAGTTGAGGAAAGAGTTATAAATCTTTGTAAATCTGAAGGTCTTTCAGATCATATTAACCAGCTTGGTTGTAGTTGTTATTAAAAGAGTCTCTAGATATCTTCTTGGTGAAAAAATGTGTCAGATCCCATTGACTTGCTGAAAACTTGCTATCTTTGTTGAAATCTAACTTGTCCTTGTTCTATTAAAGTTCTATACATCCTCATAGCGGTGAGTGGCGACTCTAAAAGATCTCTGCACCAATGTGCACTTAGATGAAGGAAAGTTTATGATCAATTCCGAAAACTTGCAGCAAGGATCTAGTTGATGCTCGAAAGATTCAATGTTGAATGACAAAAAATAGGGAGAGGTTCAGAAGGACAACAATAAAAGAATTTTCCCAGGTATTCCTCAAAGTTTTTTGAAATAAATTGTTTCCTTGCCAAGTGAAGAAGTCACTAAAAGAAGGAATATAGATTTAAAGTCTTTGGTCATACTTCGGGTTTTACATTTTCCAAACATCAGATTCAGAAGTATGGTATAATTTTATGTGAAGTGATTACATGATCAGATGGAAATATTTGTGAATGAAGAAGATGTGTTGTTGATAAATAGTGTAATGGAGATTTTAGATCCAATAGATCAGGATATGTTGTCCATATCTAAAAATTGTCTAGTAAATCTTGGAGAAATTCAAAAGGATATTGCATTGTTAAATCAAAAAATACAAGACCAAGTTGTATTATTTTTGAAAAGACATGTAGGAGGAATAAGTGAAGAGTCCATATATGTGTTTTTATGAAAATTTTTCCAATGCATATGATGAATTGCTGAAAGGGATGGAACTCCAAGAGTCTGCATATTTTCATTTATTCTTAGAACTTTATATGCCTAAGTCAGTAGAATGGTCTGCAAAGTGTAAAGAGGAAGGCATTGAACTTGTCAAAAAATGGATAAATGAGTTTGAAGAATGTGAATCTGAAAATATTAGTGATGCTGACTCTATTCATGATGGAAGTGCTGACTATGATGTTGATAGTGAAGAGGATGAATATCAAGATGTCAAAGATGAAAACCTAATTGCAGATGTTTCCATTGGATTCAGAGATGTTTTTTATTATTAGCATGGTAGGACATACTTCTATTCTCAGAATAGGGAAGAGTCTTGTGACCAGCAAGAGAGCAATTATTATGCAAATGAAAGTGACTATGATGATTCTTTTTCTCAAAATAGTGTGAGCCGAGAGACTTCAATCTTTGTTCCTAATGAACAAGATATTTGCAACAACAAAGAAGAGGTTAAAACCAATGAAAGTGAAGTCCAAAGTTCACTGAGTAGTGAAGAAATATCAGAACTACTAGCTACTAATTTTTGGAGGTATGCATCAAATGTAGACCATATTTTGCAATGCTCGGTTGATATATGCTTTGATAGTGAAGACATGCAAGTGGATACAAAGTATGAAACTTATACTAATTTTCTTTTTCCTACTTCTGAGGTAAACAATGTGCAAGATGGAAATGCATATGAATGGAAAAAATCTGATTATGTTAAGTATGATGAATATGATGACTCATATGCTTTTGTGGATTTTGATTTTGATGAGTTTGATGTGGATGATTCTTGTGTACATCAGAATACTAACTATTCTCTTGAGGGGAGTGAGAAATCTACATGTGTGTTTTCAGATTTGCCAATGGCAAGTGAATTAATATCTAATGATTCATTTTCAAATTTAGGGGATGCTTGTAAAGGCTCCGGTCAACAAGCTACATCGGGTCTTTTGCAATCAAATATTTGTGTGGAAGAGTTCTATTGGTGTTTGAAAATGCTTATGCCAACTAGGGATGCCAATATGCCTTGAGACTAATATTAGGAATGGTTAGTTCCAAGTATGAGAGCTCTGCAAGACAACTGGACCAACTATAGGGACAAGAATGTCCTCTTCACTTTTGGCTCTACAAAACCAAGGCGGGTACACCTGATCAAATTTGTTTTAAATCTACCCCTTACTAATTATTGGATCTTACAATAAATAATAGGAGAAAGTACTAAAAAACAACCTATTATTCATTGACTCTCCATCACTGGGTAGAAAAATACATATAAAGTAAAATAAATGTAAAAGACTGGTATTAATTCAATGTTTTTTTTTAAAGGATTACAAGATTCCAATCATTCCATACAAAGATAAGATAGGAAGATCAAGGCCAGTGCCTTATCCATTGGGCAATATATCAAAAAATAGAATGAATACAACAGTGTTTAATGAAAGGTGGGTCTTCAACATAAACACAACCTACTTCAAATCTTTCCTACTTTCAGAAATCCTTGAATAGATTCAGTAAACATGCATCCAACTCAAAGCAATTTTAATCCAATCCTTGATCATAACTCAAACTTTAAACACATAAATATAAACCTCAAAGAGACTTAAAAATTTATTGAATACACTCATAGGAGAGACAAAGATCCAAGATTCCTATTAAGTTCACCCTTTAAATGTTGCATAGATCAAATCTTGAACAAAGCTTGCAAAATGACAGTAGTAACCTATACTTCTTCTCTATTTCTCTAATAAAATGATACAAAATTTACAATCCCTGACTGAGTGTTAGGTTTTCATAATTTCTATCTTTTTCTCCAAACCTCTCAAGACCTAGAATGATCATGAAAAATCCTTTATATGTGAGGAAATGCAACAACCCATCGATCATTTTAGGGTTACAAATTTTAATCTAGAAAAACTTTATAACAACTTTTACATATTTACAATAAATACACTATCGAAGTAGATGAGATATTGTAGGAACACCACCCTATTTTATGCTTCTTTTGCTCTATCTAGTTGCCTTCATGAAATCTATCCTATGCTCCTCATTGTTCACCTAGCAATATCTCACCAACTATTGTTACCAAAAAATATCTCACCAACTATTGTTACCAAAAAATATCTATCTATGTCCACCCTAAGAAGTTGGTGGAATAATATCCTTTTGAACATGAGGTATATATTGATACCTCCACCTATTATATATGTCTTCGCCAGGAAATTCAAAATTAACAAAATCAACCTTTTCCTTTCATAACTACTCCCATTCATTTTCTATCTGAGTCACTCGCTCCTGAATGTTATCAAACATTGACCTGACATTTATTAACAATCTAATTACATTATTAAGAGAATATGTGTCATCCAAGACACTAATTACCTTAACTGAGAGGAGTGCATCCATCTCTTCTCTCCACTGATATGCTTCTTTGATTTCCCCTTTATCAGAAAAAACTGTGTGTACTATTTCATAATTTCAAAGCATTAATTCAGCCTTCAGCATGTGTGACTTCCTGATGAAATTATCCACCACAATATCATATTGTATTTTTTTCTTCATAACTTGATGCACTAGTTTTACTAATGGATCTGGATCTTCTTGCCCCTTTGACAGCATTCAAAAAAGCTTTATGTTTGAAGCCCTTTCAATCCATTTAAAAAAAATTGGGGACATTTCTATCTTTTCCTTATTTAAAGCTATAAACAAATTATTCAACTTATTTACATGATTGTGAAAAATTGAAGGCTTTAAATCAATGGAAAACTACATGATGGAATCAATCATCTTCTCTTCATACTTCCTGGTTGCCAAAACTGTAGCCTTTTTGTTCTCATCCTTCTCCTTCTCAAGTCGCAATATGGTTTCTTTTAATCTATTTGTCTCTTCTTCTAATCTTTGTTTCTCCCAGCTAACCCTTGAATCCAAGCTTGTATCTGGCAGTGGTGAAGGTGGAAATTCAGCAATTGGGCTAGAAGATGAAACTACTGCAGGCTTATTAGCTATCGCCAGTTGAGGAGATTGATGGTCTAAGGGTCCTGACAATTGTGCAATTAATTTGTCCTTCTAGATTAGCTCAACCTTAAGCTCATTGGAGGATTTGAGAACTATTTCAAACTTGATCCTAAGCTCTTCCTTCTCTCTAGCATCTTTCTCTACCACTTGGGCATTAAATTTGGTAGTTTCTAAAATCAAATTTGATGCTTCAACTCCAGATGTCTCTCCTACTCTTTGAACTAACAAACTACCTATATATCCTGTAGAGAGATTCTTTCTCTTTCCTTTATTTTCATCTTTATTTAGAGACCACATTACAAGAGAAAAATGATCTTCAGAGAAAGAAAATCCTCTTGTAGCCTGTTCAACCTATTCTGCTATAGCAAGAGTCTTCACTTTTCTTTTTCTCACTTGGTCAAAGACAATTACATCAACAATGTCCCACTCTGGTAAAATTAAAACCCCTATAGCATGCACCATGGTTCTCCCCTCTTCAGGAGTGATCCTTTCAAATTCTTTGGCCATTTCTACCTTGATCTTAGTCTCTATTTCTCTGATATCCCTAGCAGGGGATTTGTTTTTCTTCTTTTCACATATCTCCTTAAATTGATTTATTTTCATTCTCCAAAGAAATTGGGAGAATGCCCTGGTCTTAACAAAATTATCATCAGAAAGGAAAGAATCTGTGGCCTATTTTAGAATAGGATCCATCTGTTTACACTCAAACTCTTCAATTGAAAGATCCATGGCCACCTCGTTAGGTGCCTCAGGCATTCCTTCCTGCAAATCATCACTAGAAACAAAAATGTTTCCTTCATTTCTTACTTGCACAAGCTGTTCTGTCACCCCATGTTCATCCAATTGAATAGGGGATTGAGAAGGGGAATAAGCCTCCTCTCCTAGTCTTATTTCCTCTTGTTTTTGCCTCTTTTGAGAGGGCTCTTACTTTGTTTGTTCATCAATGGGTCTTTTCCCTCTTGAAGTAGAAGGGATATCTTCACTTCCTTGCTATGGTGTTAGGAGAACAGTGTAACCACTCCTTCTTTGCATTGTATAAATTCCACTTGGGGTCAATTTCATGTATTTAGGCTGGTTAAAAATCTGTCTAGCCTTCTCAGGGTCTATCTTACTCACTCCTGCCCTTTTTTCATTAACTGCATGCATGATGCCTTCAAAATGTTCCATAAGGGCATCCACTTTTCTTTCCCATGGTTCAAATCCCTTCAATGGGTCATATGCCTTGTCAAAATTTTGAATGAAATCAAGAGTCTTCTTATAGATAGAGCTATAGTCCACAACTGCACTGGAAGAATTTCTCCATTCCTTTCTTTCACAATATTTACTGTTGTACCCAAATATCCATCAACCTTGTACAAAAACATGTGCATGAGCATTGAGTACCACCCAAAAGGTCTAGATACCTTCATATTTTTTATTCCCATCAACCCTTCATGGATTAGATCAGCTAAATGAGATGCAAAGTCAAAAATAAGGGCTAATTGGTGGTGCAGTGATTGTACCATCATGAACATGTATGGTATTGGAATATGAGTTACCTCATCATACCCTAGAATCAAAGTCAAAGATTTATAAACATCATGTGCTCTTCTATTGAATAAGTCTAATCTAAAAGGCTCTAGTGTGCTTGCACTGATAGCACACATTGATCCAATTTGATCAAAAAATTGCCTCAAAGGCCCTATCCTTAGATAATCTTTTTGTGCTTCATAGATTTCAATAAAATCTATGAAATCTATCTTTTCTAACCCCACGGATGGGTTATTTAATGAAAATACTTCCCTAATCTCATCCTTTGTGATGTTGATTAGGTCTCTACCATTTGTATCCTTGACACAAGTTGTCACAGGATCATAGCACTTAGCTATTTGAATTAATAACTCAGCATCCATAAAAACACCAGGGACAACCAACTTGCCAATATCAAATTGCCATATATTACTTAAGGGGGCACAAGAATTCCTTTGTGAATAAGCTGCCTTGAAAAGAATAAGCCCATTATACTTGTCACCCACCTTGGCATCTCTCATCTAGTTTCCCCTATCATGGAGACCATCTACAACTAAATCTCTAGGGTTTCTTCAAACTAGTTCTTTCATCCTAGCTGCCCCATTGTCTGAATGTGGAAGTAACTGCATTAAATCCTCAAAAATACCTCTCTTGATATACTCTATTTGACCACACAAGTTCCTCTTAGGTAGCATCTTGAAACTAGGGCTTTGAAAATAATATATTAGCACTTCAAGAAAAACCCTAAAATACTAACTAGCAACACAAATTCTTTACAAATTCTTCACAAACTTCAAGCAATTATTTTAAATTCAGAAAGTAGACCTATGAGGCACTTGTAAATTCTTCTCTTGAAATCACTCAAAGAGAGAAATCCAATCACCAAAGAGCTTATGAAAATGGTAATGAGAAACAACAGTTGATTTGTGTTGTATAGCGTAACCAACTACCTGTAATTCATTCGCACGTAGCACAATAAATCCACCATTACTAAAAAATTGGCAGCCTCTGCATTCACAGGACGTGAAAAATGTCACTAAGAAAAATTTTGAATTTTGACCATTGATAAATCTCCATTTCGACACATCAGACGGTTAGCAAGTCGAACAATAAAGCCCTGTTTACTTTTCCCTAAGTCAGTTCTCGACCAATGAGAACATTTCAAAATGCCAGGTGGAAAGACTTTAATAATAATCTTTATTTTGCCTAGAACATATAGGTGTCATCACATCACTAAAGCACAACTAAAAACCTGTAAGAGATACCAACCCCAGATATAATGACCACCCTAATTGCTTTGATCGAACGAGCACCAGAATTTAATAAAACCTCAGCCCCACTAAACACTTTAAAAACCCTCAATGAATCAGATGACGACACCTTGGAAAAACCAACAAGCCAAAAAATCTCGCATCATCTATGGTGTCAAAAACACCTGGCAATCAAAACTCATCATTAGCACTATGGGCCAATAAAAAAGAAACACATTATTAAAAGTTATGACAATCGAGGACCCACTGAACAGTTCATATCCCTAGGCAAGATCGATGGTAATCACTATACCGCGATGCATAAAAGACATACATCTCATCTTAATAGTATAATGATAGTCATAAGATATTTCCACACTTTAATCTTCATACTACTCAGGTCCCACGATGACACATCATCCAACTAAAAATCGAATCAAAAGACAACACATCATAGAAAAATGACAAGTGGAAGACCTGTCATCTTTAAAATCAATTTCGAAAGAACCTGACAACCGCCACCTCAATACTTCTAATAACCAATAAAAATTTGACACGATAATACGACCTGACAGTGTCAGGACCCACCGTAGACTTTATTCATCAAAAGGTAATCTGACGGTTATCGCTATATCATGATGCATAAAAGACATGCATCTTGGTCCAATGGTATAATGATAGTCGTGGATTAGATTCATGCATTAAAGGCCAACACATTACAAAATCAAATGGGCCTACAAGGACAGGTGGCACATGGTCACCATTTCGCATGTCAGGGAATTTGACAAAGAGCAATCTTGTGATGCAATGACAACCACACAATTTTAAAGCTTCCCTTTATGAAAAAATTAATATAAAACTTAGGCTTTGATTGATTTAATTAAATAAAAAGGGAAGATAGTTCGAAAGCCTAACCACTTTGACACATAAAACAATGAACAAAGTGAGTCAATAAATTAGCACATGTTTTATGAAAAGGTTAGTGATTCAAAAAGGTAACAAAGAAACATAACATGACCTAGGATGAGTTAGGGCTTCGGACAAAACTTAGGGTTTACACCTTGAAGAATATTACCACTAGGTCAATAATCTTAGACTATTTTGAAACATTATCACAGAGCTGAAAATTTTTATATGGTGATAATAGTGGCTCTGATTGGGGACATGTATCTCCTGCAAATACAATGAGAAAACTAGAATCTCCTAGGACAATAGACCAGATCAAAAACTCAAAGAAAAGACAAGGAACTATATACAAAAAGAACCAAACCTGTACAGGGGTTGAAGAGATCTCGTTAAGAGAAATAGGAGTTTAAGAATTGACCATGAACTAGCAATTCCATGAGCTCACCTGTTAAACTTCTCAATAGATAAGAATTTTCTCCCCATTTGTCTTCAACAATATATGGTCCTAACCAGAAGGGATCAAATTTCCCATGTTTTCCTTTGTCTTCTAGTCTTGCATTCCACATCAAGACCATGTCACCACTTGTAAAAGTTCTTTGAGTAGTCCTTTTGTCAAACAAAACTTTACACTAGGCCTACATCCTTTCATTCTTGTCATGTGCTTCATTTCTTACTTCATTTAGCTGAATCAAATCATTCATTAAGACTATCAAATCTTCTTCTATATCATCATCATATGCTTGAATGAACTGATACATTTGTAACAAATTATTTTGAGGTAATCTTGCATTGATTCCATACACCAAGTCAAAAGGAGCACACCCTATTGCCTTTTTTACTATAACCCTATCAGTCCATAGGGCTTCTAACAATTTGGAATCCCAAGCTTTCTTATTTTTGTCCAGGACTCTTTTTAGAATTTTGACCAAACTTTTATTGCTAGATTCTGCCTGTCCATTACGTTGTGGATGATAGGGAGATGAATAAGAAACTTTTATACCATTATTTTGACAGAAACTAACAAACTCCTCTGACCTAAAACATAATGCATTATCCACAATTATGGATTCTGGGCAACCAAATCTTGTCAAGATATTTTGCATCATAAAATCTGTCACCACTTTGCTAGTTGCTCTTCTTGTAGGGATTGCCTCAACCCACTTGGTGAAATATTTAGTTGCCACCAAGATGTAAGAATGTCTACCACTGGATTTATTAGGGATTTCACCAATGAAATCCATACCCCACTTCTGGAAAGGGGCGTGAATAGAAACAGGTTTAAGAGGCAAATTTCCACCAAATTTCAATTTTCCAGCAAATTTTTGACAAGGATCACATTTTTTAACAAACTGATGGGTATCTTTGAAAAGTGAGGGCCACAAAAAACCTGATCTAATGATCTTATGGGCTATTGTCTTTTCCATATAATGCCCTCCACAAACTCCATTATGCATTTCATTCATCAAAAGATCTATCTTTTCTTGATCTACACACCTGAGTAAAACACCCTCATCATTTCTCCACCAAAGTTCACCATTTAGAATTGCATACCTTATTGATTGGAGTTTAATAGTTCTTTTCTTATTATCTTCCATTTCAGTGGGTAAAACCATCCTTTGTAGATACTTGACAATATCTTTGTACCATTCACAACAATCCATGTTACACACATAAGGTCTTTGATCTTATTCTAGCACATTTATTTGGTTTGCATTCAAATTACTCTAAGCCATCAATTTTGGTAATCCCAATCCTCTAACCAACTTTGTAATGTGAATATGAATGTTAAACTCCTGGATCCTATTAATCCACCTACATCTTCTCCCTAAAACCTCTTGTTGGACTAGAATGTCTTTGACTGCAACACTTGGAACATATGCAACCACTATGGCACCTACCAAATAACATCTAAATGTTTTAATGGCCTTCACCAAGGTATAAGCTTGTTTCTCAATAATATCATAATTCAATTCTGCTACTTGCAAAGTTTTTCTGAAAAAAGAAATTGGTTGTTCAAAACCTTTGGCATTTTTCTGTAATAGTACTGCAGCAATGGTATGGGGAGATGCAAAGGAAAAAATTTGCATGGGTTTACTGTAGTCTGGTGTTTTTAAGATTGGAGCATGCTTAATGGCCCTCTTGATATCATTAAAGGCTTGTATTGCTTCCATATTCCATTCAACCTTTGCTCCTTTCTTCAACATTCTTGATATAGGAATACTGATTTTTGCAAAGTTTGTAATAAACCTTCTTAAAAAATTAACCTATCCTAGAAAATATTGAATCCCTTTGATGTTTTTTGGCAAAGACAACTTATCAATAGCCTCCACCCTTTCAGGGTCTATCCTCACCCCATCTTTTGAAACAATGTGCCCTAAAAGTTTTCCCTCTATCACACCAAAAGCACACTTCTTTGGGTTCAAAGAAACCCCATACTCTAATGCTCTGATAAAAATCTTCTCAAGATGCTAGCAATGTTGTTCCTCCTTGGCTAAGAAAGTTGTTAAGTCATCTTGATAAACCACCATAAATCTATCAATAAAATCAGCAAAGGCTACATCCATAGCCCTTTGAAAAGTAGCACTGACATTAGCCAACCCAAAAGGCATCCTTACATAAACATATATCCCCCATGGGGTTGTGAAAGTAGTTTTAAATTGCTCAGTATCCTTTACCATGACTTGATTGTAACTAGAAAAGCCATCCATCATAGACATTAATTCTGATCCAGTGACCTTCTGTAACATATTTTCCATGTTTGGTGATCCATAATTATCCTTCAAAGAATTTATGTTTAGATTCCTAAAATCTACACATAACCTGATATCACCATTTTTCTTTCTAATAGGCACCAAATTTGAAACCCAGGTGGAGTGCCTAATAGGTTTGATGATTCCAGCATCCATCATCTTCTTGAGTTCATCCTGCATTTTAGGTTCTAGGGTTGGATTAACAGGTCTCAATTTTTGCCTAAAGGGTTTTGTGCCTTCTTTTAGTGGAATCTCATGTTGGAAAAGGTCTTCCCTGTAAGCTTTAAGATCTTCATAAGACCAAGAAAAAACATGCCTAAATTTTCTGAGAAGATCAATCAAACCTTTTCTGACTCTTGGGGATAAAGACTTACCAATATAAAATTTCTTAGGAACAAATTTTGTTCCTAAGTTTATTTCCTCAAGCTCATTGATTTTATCAGTATTAGTAGAGAAAGCTTTGTCCTTATTATCAAATGCCCTTTCAAGAGAAACCAATCCTTTAGGAACTCTATTTGATTTCAACTGCAAAACTTCTTTTCCAAAAATAACATCTTTACCATCCACTGTGTCAACATAAGTACTGAAATCCATTTATTTGTCATCAAAGTGAGATTCACAATGAAGAAACCTAAGTATGTCTTGGTCATCAGAAAAAACCTGCTAATTATCTAAATTGTCAGGGATAGAAGGCTTGGCTTGCACCTCTATTTAGAAACATCTGCAAATGTAACATCTTTTCATCTAAGGGCTATATTAGCCAATAAATCTGCCATTCTATTCTGACTTCTTTCCATCCAACAAATATTAAAAGCATTAAAGCTTTCAATCTCATCCCACACTGCATTCCTATACTCCTTTAACCTTTGATTTTTTGAAGTATATTTTGATCTAACTTGGGAAATCACTAACTCTGAATCCCCTATTACTTTCAAACATTTTATGCCATGCCTTGATGCTAGCCTTAGGCCTATCAATAAAGCCTCATACTCTGCAACATTATTTGTACATGAGAATGGCAAAGAAAAGGAGAATTTGAAAGTTTTACCATTAGAAGATATAAGCAATATTCCAGCTCTAGATCCCTCCTTGCTATTTGCTCCATCAAAATACATGGTCCACAGATTATCTAGGTCAATCCACCCCTCTTGATTTTCTAACTTATGGATTAACTCATCATTGTTTTGTACCTCCTTGTCTTCAACTCTGAAAGCATTAATGTCAGTATCTAGGAAACAATTCATGTTATCCTCCTCTTCTTCAATCATATGTGGAGTTCTATATTCTCTAGTGACCTTGATACTTTCCCCTTCAAAATTGAAAGTAGAAAATGATAAGTCACACTATATGCTACCTCCCATAGAAGCACTCCATTTTATTGACAGTAACATCCCATATTGGGGAGGAATATCCACTACCAAGACACTCATGGTTAGTTGTTTACTCGGGTATGTAGGAAATCTATAAGGTAAGGCCTTAATAGTACCTACAACTAGAACCTCCCTTGAATCCATTGCCTGAAATCTACCATAAGGTGTGTCCACCTTTAATCCCAAAGATTTCATGACCTCAATAGGCATAACAGTATTGGATGCTCCAAAATGAATCATACAATTTTTTAACATCTTTCCATTTATCTGTAAAGTCAAAAAGAAAGGGTCAATTGTTCCTATTGTGGTACTGACAACATTTGTATCCAAATAGATTTGAGGAATTTTAGAAATAATCTCCTCAGTACAGTTTGCATTTTCATTATTCAAGGATGTTATTTGTTCTTCAACTCCTGCAATTTTTTGGAAATCTATGGGGATCATACTATTAACCCAATTTAGAGATTTTTCTTTATGTTCTTCAATTATCATCATTTCTAACAATGGAACTTTGATATTAATCTGAGATAATAACTTGCTCATATCAACTAGGACATATTTTGAATCAGATAGATCAAGCCTTAAATCTGCAACCTCTTTAATCTCCTGAATAGGTATGTCTACAGTTTTTTTAATTTTGGACTTCATTCCCTTTTTGCAAAACTAGCACTTCCTCAGCTATGGGTTTAGGTTTCACCCTATAGACAATGTTAGGCTTGGCATTTTTCTTTATCTTGAGCTTATCAATAGGACTAGTAGCCTTAGGCTTATCTTGTGATACTTTTACATCTTTATCTATCTTCTTGATAGCTGGCTTCTGATTTGGACTACCAATCACTCTATTTCTCAAGTTGTACTTTGTTTTTTCTTGAGTAACCAAATCTATTGTTATTAAAGCAATTTCCTCATCAGAAGGCCTTCTTAAAGTAACCATCTCTTTAACTTTTACAACATTGCACTAGACAGTATCAGGTTCATTAATCCTCATCAGAAAAAACTTGCTGATGATACAATTCAGTCTTAGTTTGAGAATTTAGACTATCTTGATTTTCATCTTCATCATCAGAACCCATCTCATCCCAAACATGGGAAGAAATCATTCCACAACCCTGATCATCATAAGGTTGTTCCTCATTACATTCTTGCTCTTCATGTGCAGAGACATTTTAGGATATGACACAATAATCAGGATCATGAGGTGACTGACAAGCAATACACCATGGGACCTCTTCCACTACATTCATTTAATTTCTTTGCAATGGGTCAGGAGTCCTATCACTTGGTTTATCCTTTCTCTTAGTAAGAATGGGCCTTCCATCTTTCTATTGAGTGTTTTAAGGGTAATTCTACATTCTTGGTGCTTTGTTGAAATTATTAAAGGAAGCTTTATCCCCTCCTGTAACTTTATTTATATTTTCACTAGGCTTTAAATCCTTGATTGCCTTTAAGATATTCTTTAGACTCTCATCATCCTTAGGCTTAACATTTGTAGGTTTCCCTGGATCCTTTCTATTTAACAAAGGGGATTGGTTATCCTCCCTTCTTCCCAATTTCCTTGAAATCCTTCTATTACTTTCTATGTTCACAACTAACTTATAAGCTTCAACAAGACTTCTTGGATTATTATCCATTAAGAGGTAACCCATCTTAGAGTCAAAATCATTTAAATATGTGACAAGACATACCCTATCATCAAGTCTGATAGCCTACAATAGCTTATGCATAGCTTTTTGAAACCTGACATTAAATTCAACAACATCCTCATTGAAGTTTTTCTTTATGTTGTTAAATTCATTAAGCATAAAACCTTCATGTGTTTTTTCACCATATTGTTCTTTGAAACAATGTCTAATTTGATTCCATGAATGTATGCTACCATGTGGCAAAGCCCTAAACCAATCCCTTGAATCTTCTATTAGGGATTGCACAAATAGTTTCATGATAACATCATCAGGCACAATATTGTAATCATCAATGACATCAATAAATTTCTTTAAATGTTCCTCACAAGTAACAACATTGCTTCTAGTAAGCTTAGGAAATTTCTTTCTAATTTCTTCAAGTAAGGGGTTAGGATAACTAGGGATACCAGTAAAAATCAACTGCTTACATGTTTCATGTATAACCCCTGTACTAAAAATACTAGCACCCTGAGATGTGGATGCATTATTATTTGTAGTGGCAATAGTTCCAAGTCCACCTGGTGGGGGTACACCTATTGTCTAATTTGTTACATTTGCAACATTTTCTCCTTGTGTCATGGTAGAGCTAGCAAAATTTGTAGGCCCTACAGATCTTCTGAGAAAAAACAATTTTCTTTTTCATTTCTAATGTTGCAACTTCTAATTCTGCCTTTTCAAGTTCCTTAGCTAACAATTCTTGTTCCCTTTTGGCCTTTTCAAGGTCGGCTTCCAATCTTAAGGCATGGTCTTTAGAGAGTTTAGGGGCTACATGTTCTTTAATTGAAATGCCCTTTTCTTTTTTCTTTCCCTTATCCTTTGGATTCCTTATTTCAAATTTTTGATGGACAACATGCAATTCATTTGTCTACTCAAGAATAGGGACATAATTTATAGCCTCTAAATCTAGCAATTGCCTTTTTAATTGATCAACTCTTATCATAGCATGTCAAACTTTTTCTTCTTTTTCCTTTTCTCTTTTCTACTTGATAGCTGCTTGTTCTTGAATTCTCCTTTCCAATTCATACACTTCCTCAAATATTTCTTCAGAATCAGGCAAAGTTGTTTTAGATTTAGCCTCCTATGCTTGAGGCTCTTCTTGTTGATCTTGAGATTCATGAAGGTCCTGGCGTAATGTTGAATCTAGAGTGAAGGGTGGAAGAAAATCTTGTCCACTTCTACTTTTACTTCTACATCTTCCCTTCATTCCATGCTATCTTTTAGGGATCATTCTCCTATTTTGGGGTGGTCTTTCACCCTCTCTCTGTATGGGGGAATAATAATCATTATATTGGTTTAGTCCCAAATCAACTACCTCCTCATATTTTGAGGCATTTCCTTGCTGACCAAGAGGAGCAATATTTCCCTATCTTGGGTTTTCTTTTTATTTCTAGGTAAGGGACATATCATCAGTATCTTTTTCTCTCCTAACCTGAGTTCTTCTAGATGTGGGAGGAAGCCCACCTTATAGATTTTCCTCTGGGTGTTCCTTCCTCTGAGACCTTGTGTTTCTGGAGCTCATGATGATGTAGTTATTAAAGCACTTGTACAAAGATATTTTAGATTCACCACTCACAATTTGGTGAGAAGGTATTGAGAGTTTTGAAACTAACTCTTATATATTTTAATGGAAACTACTAGATATGATAAACAAGCTGGCCAGGAGTCTAGCTCTACTCGTACCCACATTATTTATAGCTGATTTATTACACAAGGGATATCAAATGATTCAAATAGGCAAGTTAGGAGTCCAGCTCAACTTGGAACCTACACTATTTGCTTGTGATTATAACCTCTAAATCCCCAGCAGAGTCCCCATTTTGTCAGTGTTTGAAAATTCTTATGCCAAATAGGGCTTCCAATATGCCTTGAGACTAATATTAGGAATGGTTAGTTCCAAGTATGAGAGCTCTGCAAGACAACTGGACCAACTATACAGACAAGAATGCCCTCTTCACTTCTGGTTCTGCAAAACCAAGGTGGGTACACCTGATCCAATTTATTTTAACTCTGCCCCTTACTGATTATTGGATCTTACAACAGATAACAGTGAGAAAGTTCTAAATAAAAACCTATTATTCATTGACTCTCCATCACTGGGTAGGACAATACATATAAAGTAAAATAAATGGAAAAGACTGGTATGAATTCAATGTTTTTTTTTTAGGATTACAAGATTCCAATCATTCCATACAAAGATAAGATAGGAAGATCAAGGCCAGTGCCTTATCCATTGGGCAATATATCAGAAAATAGAATGAATACAATAGTGTTTAATGAAAGGTGGGTCTTGAACATAAATACAAACTACTTCAAATCTTTCCTACTTTCAGAAATCCTTGAATAGATTTAGTAAACATGCATCCAACTCAAAGAAATTTTAATCCATTCCTTGATCAGAACTCAAAGTTTAAACACATACATATAAACCTCAAAGAGACTTAAAAATTTACTGAATACACTCACAGGAGAGACAAAGATCCAAGATTCATATTAAGTTCACCCTCTAAACGTTGCATAGATCAAATCCTGAACAAAGCTTGCAAAATAAAAGTAGTAACATGTACTTCTTCTCTATTTCTCTAATAAAATGATAAAAAATTTACAATCCCTGACTGAGTGTTACATTTTCAGAATTTCTATATTTTTCTCCTAACCTCTCAATACCTAGAATGATCATGAAAAATCCTTTATATGTGAGGAAATGCAACAAGCCACCGATCATTCTAGGGTTACATACTTTAATCTAGAAAAACTTTACAACTTTTATATATTTACAATAAATGCACTATTGAAGTAGATGAGATATTATAGGAACACCACCCTATTTTATGCTTCTTTTGTTGTATCTAGTTGCCTTCATGAAATCTGTCCTGTGCTCCTCACTATTCACCCGACAATAAATTTCTTCAAAATATCTCACCAACTATTGTTACCAGAAAATAAATATCTATGTCCACCCTAAGAAGTTGGTGGAATACTATCCATTTGAACATGAGGTATATATTGATACCTCCAAATATTATATATGTCTTCTCCAGGAAAAATCAAAATTAACAAAATCAACCTTTTTCTTTGATAACTGCTCCCATTCATTTTCTATCTAAGTAGCTCGCTGCTGAATGTTATCAAACATTGACCTGACATTTATTAACAGTTTAATTACATTATTAAGAGAATGTGTGTCATCCAAGACACCAGTTACCTTAAATAAGAGGAGTGCATCCATCTCTTCTCTCCACTGATATGCATCTTTGATTTCCCCTTTATCAGAAAAAAATTGTGGGTACTATTTCATAATTTGAAAGCATTAAATCAGCCTTCAACGTGTGTGACTTCCTGATGAAATTATCCGACATAATATCATACTGTATTATTTTCTTCATAACTTGATGCACTAGTTTTACTAATGGATCTAGATCTTCCTGCCCCTTTGACAGCATCCAGAAAAGCTTTATGTTTGAAGCCCTTTCAATCCATTTTTAAAAATTTGGGACATTTCTATCTCTTCCTTATTTAAAGCTATAAACAAAGAATTCAACTTATTTACATGATTGTGAAAAGTTGAAGGCTTTAAATCAATGGAAAATTGCATGATGGCATCAATCATCTTCCCTTCATACTTCTTGGTTGCCAAAACTATAGCCTTTTTGTTCTCATCCTTCTCCTTCTCAAGTCACAATCTAGTTTCTTTTAATCTATTTGTTTCTTCTGCTAATCTCTATTTCTCCCAGCTGACCCTTGAATCCAATCTTGTAGCTAGCAGTGGCAAAGGTAAAAATTCAACAATTGGGCTAGAAGATGAAACTACTATAGGCTTATCAGCTATCACCAGTTGAGGAGACCGATGGTTTAAGGGTCATGACAATTGTGCAATTAATTTTTCCTTCTGGATTAGCTCAACCTTAAGCTCATTGTAGGATTTGAGAACTATTTCAAACTTGATCCTAAGCTCTTCCTTCTCTCTAGCATCTTTCTTTGCCACTTGGGCATTAAATTTGGTAGTTTCTAAAATCAAATTTGATGCTTCAACTCCAGATGTCTCTCCTACTCTCAGAACTAAGAAACTGCCTATATATCCTGTAGAGAGATCCTTTCTCTTTCCTTTTTTTTCATCTTTATTTAGAGACCACATTACAAGAGTAGCATGATCTTCAGAGACAAAAAATCCTCTTACTACCTATTTAGCCTGTTCTACTGTAGCAAGAGTCTTCACTTTTCTTTTTCTCACTTGGTCAAAGACAATTGCATCAGTAATGTCCCACTCTGGTAAAATTAAGACCCCTGCAGCATGCACCATGGTTCTCCCCTCTTTGGGAGTGATCCTTTCAAATTCTTTGGCCATTTCTACCTTGGTCTCAGTCTCTATTTCAATGATATCCCTAGTAGGGGAATCATTTTTCTTCTTTTCACATATCTCCTTAAATTGATTTATTTTCATTCTCCAAAGAAATTGGGAGAATGCCCTGGTCTTAACAAACTTATCTTTAGCAAGGAAAGAATTTGTGGCCTATTTTAGAATAGGGTCCATCTGTTTACCCTCAAACTCTTCAATTGAAAGATCCATGGCCACCTCCTTAGGTGCCTTAGTCATTCCTTCTTGCAAATCATCACTAGAAACAAAAATGTTTCCTTCATTTCTTAGTTGCACAAGCTATTCTGCCACCCCATGTTCATCCAATTGAATAGGGAATTGAGAAGGGTAATAAGCCTCCTCTCCTAGTCTTATTTCCTCTTGTTTCTACCTCGTTGAAGAGGGCTCTTGCTTTGTTGGGTCATCAATGGGTCTTTTCCCTCTTGAAGTAGAAGAGATATCTTCACTTCCTTGCTGTGGTGGTAGGAGAATAGTGTAACCACTCCTTCTTTGCATTGTAAAAATTCCCCTTGGGGTCAATTTCATGTATTTAGGCTGGCTCAAAATCTACCTAGCCTTCTCAGGGTCTGTCTTACTCACCGCTGCCCTTTTTTCATTAACTACATGCATGATGCCTTCAAAATGTTCCATAAGGGCATCCACTTTTCTTGCGAATAGTTCAAATCCCTTCAATGGGTCATATGCCTTGTCAAAATTCTGAATGAAATCAAGAGTCTTCTTATAGTTGACCCACTTTTCTTTCTTAATCTCCTAAGTTTGAAGATCAAACTCATTCCTAATTACATCCTCAGGGAAATTAAATTGATGTTCAAGAAGAGCACACCTCACCTTATCTCTAAAAACTCCTGAGAGAAAACCCTCAGTATTTGTGCATCTCACTTTTTCTTTGGACATTCTATAGGGTTGCAAGACCTTATTCAAATGCACCCATCCTCCCTTTGTAATCATATATTGATATGCAATATTTATGTCTGGGAAAAAAGTTCCCCTTCCTTTACCAGTGAGAGTGGACTCTTGCAAGTCTCCAATTTGCCCTAGAATTTTTTCATATCCCAACTTCAATGGGACTTGATAAGGAAAAATATAAGGTGCTACCTTGCAACCATACACTCTGAAAACTATGGAAACATGATATAAAATAATATCCCCAAAGTTGTGGACAATAGTAATATCCTGGCAAAACTCCTTTGGCCTAATTAGCCTTAGAAACTCTCTTGGAATCCTTGGATTGTCAAAATGTAAAAGAGTTCTAAGTCTAGAGGCAAAATCTTTGTCAAAAATAATATAGCTTGCATCAATTCTGTCCCATGACAGAGCTATAGTCCACAACTGCACTGGAAGTATTTCTCCATTCCTTTCTTTCACAATATTTACTGTTGTACCAAAATATCCATCACCCTTGTACAAAAACATGTGCATGAGCATTGAGTACCACCCAAAAGGTCTAGATACCTTCATATTTTTGATTCCCATCAACCCTTCATGGATTAGATTAGCTAAATGAGATGCAAAGTAAAAAATAAGGGCTAATTGGGGGTGTAGTGATTGTACCATCATGAACATGTATGGTATTGGCATATGAGTTGCCTCATCATGCCCTAGAATCAAAGTCAAATATTTATAAACTTCTTGTGCTCTTCTACTGAATATGTCTAATCTAAAAGGCTCTAGTGTGCTTGCACTAACAGCACACATTGATCCAATTTGATCAAAAAATTGCCTCAAAGGCCCTGTCCTTAGATAATATTTATGTGCTTCATAAATTTCAATAAACTTTGTGAAATCTATCTTCTCTAACCCCACAGATGGGTCATTTAATGAAAATACTTCCCTAATCTCATCCTTTGTGATGCTGATTAGGTCTCTACCATTTATATCCTTGACACACTTTGTCACAGGATCATAGCACTTAGCTATCAAAATTAATAACTCAGCATCCATAAAAACACTAGGGACAACCAACTTGCCAATATCAAATTTCCATATATTACTTAAGGGGGCACAAGTGGTCCTTTGTGAATAAGCTGACTTGAACAAAATAAGCCAGTTATGCTTTTTACCCACCTTGGCATCTCTCCTCCAGTTTCCCCTATCATGGAGACCATCTGCAACTGAATCTCTAGGGTTTCTTGGAGCTAGTTCTTTCATCCTAGCTGCCCCATTGTTTGAATGTGGAAGTAACTGCATTAAATCCTCAAAAATTCCTCTCTTGATATACTTTGTTTGACCAGAAAAGTTCCTCTTGGGTAGCATCTTGAAACTAGGTGTTAGTCCATTTTCTAGTCATAGCAAAATCCTATGAAAATGGCCTCTTCCTTGCAAATGTTTTTGTAAAAGTGACCTGCCTTGTGCTCTTTATTATGTCACCTTGCTCCAGTCCAAATTGCACGTATTGAATCACAAAACCCAGAAAGTTATTCGAGTTCTAAGGTTTACAGGAAAATATTTTTAGAATCTACCACAGTGTCGAAAACCCACAGTGTTTTTGAAAATCCATGATGTTTTCGATCTATGTGAAAACCCTCATTGTTTTCAACCTTGTGCCTTCCAGCTTTTGTGTGCTTATCTTTTATCGTCAGAAACCTTGTGTGTTTTCCATCTTTTCTATCGAAAACCCTATGTTTTCAACCTCACAGTTTCCTGTTTGCTAGTGTTCTGTAACTGCGCAAGTGCAACGGATGGTGGGCCCGGGTCTTCAAAGGTTTCAAATTGATTGGTTGTCACATGATCGCATGTCAAAAATTTTTGACATGCGACCATGCGACCGGTTGACACATGTCCCAACGGGCCCATCTCAGGGGGCTCTAACAGATTGTTAATGGGTGTGCAGGATCAATGATCCTCATCATACCATGAGGAAAAGATGAAAGCCTTTTAATTTGCACACTTTAACGAGTCATTGATGTAGTATGAAGGCCATTGAATTTTCTTGTATGGGTGTGTAGTGGGACCTGTCTACTCGGTGGCATTGATGTGTCAATTTTCTATTGGTTGCCTGCGATGAGTTGGATTTCATGTCAGCAGGGCCCGGTGTCAGAGATTTAAGATCTATGGTCAGTGTGTGATCGCAAGGAATATTCTTTCCCCTTACGATCATGCACCCACTATCTGATTGGATGCCGATGGGTTTGTTTGCAGTGGGTCTGCTGTCAAAGGATGTTGAGGTGGCATGGTTCTTATGGATGCAGGGTAGAGATGTGGGCTTGGTGGTCGGAGCCCTTTCAATCCTAGGGTTGCTACATGACCAGAAGGAATATTCTTTCCCCTTGTGATCATGCGACAACTATCCAATCTTGCAATGTTTAAAAGGGTTTACGGGCGGTAGGTTCTGTGTCAGGTGACTCGGCAGTTGCAACGAATAATGACGTGATGACATGTGGCATCAGGTAGGCCCAGGTGGGGTCTGAGGTTTGGTGGAGTGGATAAAGATCTGGCAGTGTCGACAAAATTCAGTGTGTTCGCACGTTCACATATAAAAAGGGTGATTCTCTAGTTTGTTTGGTGATTTGGTGAACTATAGTCGGGAAGTTACTAAATTATTTAGCGAAGGAGCGAAGTGTTTTGTGAATTGGTGAAGGTTCTTTGTCACCAATTCACTAAGTTTGACTTGGACCACTTTTAAGGAAATTCATAAAGCTGGTGAAGGGAGATTGATCAGATGGCTACATTTTAAAGTTGGTAAAGGTTTAAATTTTGGCTGTCATTTCTCTGCAGGTGCCAAAGAAATAACCGTTGAGATTCAAATTTGAATTTTTGAGAGTTTCCAACGGCAGAGGGTACCATTTTTATGGAATTCAATGCAAAAATGACCCTGTTTGGTGAGAAGCAATTGGTTTTCCATTTGTAGTGTGGTCCAGGATGTCTAGTGCTCATTTTTAGGACATGTACGTTGCAGTTGTGGCTCAAGGCATGTTGTAGGGTGTCATTTTGAGCCTAGTTTTGTGATCCTTTGTACTTGTAGAGAAGACTTTCATAATTAAGGATCAGTTTAGGATTTCCTCTTTCTTGGATTGGATGTGTTTCCCACCCTTGAATTAAATTCATGATTGTTTATGGTTGGTTGAGGTGGGTGAAAACTTTAGCCCTAGCTGTCCGTAGCTTGTTGCAACCTGTTTTGGGTTTCCAAGGTAGCTAGTGGTATAAACTGTCAAAATTTTGACTTTGTAATGGTTCCAGCTTAGAGTTCCTTTTTGGTTCTAGGAAGGGTCCTTTTCCTATAGATTTTCTCCTTCTCTCTGCATATAGAGTGTTCTTCTTTCCTTGTTGGTTCAGAGAACATAATACATATTGTAAGTGACTTGTCTTATGTATGATAAGTTAATATACTCTTACTATTGTCAAGCTATCTCCATTTCAATTCTGAACTCATTAGTCATGCATCAAGGATGTCTGATTTTTCTACCTTGCATTGCCTAAGAGCTTGTGGGTGGAGTTGTCTTCATAGAGATAACTGGTTCAGGGTTAGTATTCATGTATGTATGAGCTGAAATATCAAGGATAGGTCATGCTTGTCTTCCAGTGGATGCTGGTTAATGTATTGTCTATTCATAGGTCTCTTCTAAGGGGAGGGTCAAAATCCTTTGATGGGTAATAACATATTTGAATGCACAGGTGGGTGTTAAGTTGAGGTTTGGTGATGGTGTGTGATTGATGTAAGGCATCAACACATTGGGTATATTATTTTCTTGTTTCATAGCTATCATTTGCAATAGGGTATTTGACTCTGTGGCCCATTGGATAAGGCACTGGTCTATGAGAGACTTAGGGTATCTCAGGGGTCCCTTCAACTCATTTTAAAATCATTTCCTTTTAGTTCCACCTTTTCCCTTTCTTGTTGATAGGTTAGGTCTCTAGTTTTCATACTCACTCCATGCAAGTTGGGCTATTGCATGAGATATTGGCTTCATTGAGGTACAAGATACCTAGAAGAGTTTGAGAACCATTCCACAGTTAGTTACCTATAGGCTTGTAGTGTGACATAAGTTAATATGTGTGTGCAGATGAGGTATACCCGCCTGAGTGATGTAGAGATCAAAGTGTAGAAGGATCTCTCTTTGATCCTTGTCAGTTGGCCCTTTTTCCTGTCAGATTTGGAGTGTTGAGTGAATGTGACACTAGCCCTGTCAATCCTAATGCTAAGCTAACCTTTGGGGAAAAAGAACACCAACACTAGGGCTTTTACAATAATATATGAGCACTTCAAGAAAAACCCTAAAATACTAACCAACAACACAAATTCTTTACAAATTCTTCACAGACTTCAAGCAATTCTTTTAAATTCAGAAAGTAGACCTACTAGGAACTTGTAAATTCTTTTCTTGAAATCGCTCAGAGAGAGAAATCCAATCACTAGAGAGCTTATGAAAATGGTAATGAGAAACAATGGTTGATTTGTGTTGTATAGTGTAGCCAACTACATGCAATTCATTTGCACGTAGCACAATAAATCTACCATTACTAAAAAATTGGCAGCCTCTACATTCACAGGACGTGAAAAACATCACTAAGCAAAATTTTGAATTTTGACCGTTGATAAATCTCCATTTCAATGCATTGGATGGTCAGCAAGTTGAATAGTAAAGCCCTATTTACTTTTCCCTAAGTCAGTTCTCGACCAATGAGAACATTTCAAAATGCCAGGTGGAAAGACTTTAATAATAATCTTTATTTTTCCCAAAATAGACATGTGTCATCACGTCGCTAAAGCACAACCCAAAACCTATAAGAGATACCAACCACAGATATAATGACCATTGTAGATGCACTTTGATCGGATGATCACCAAAATTTAATAAAACCTCAGCCCCACTGAACACTTTAAAAACCCTTGACAAATCAGGAGACGACACCTCGGAAAAACCATCAAGCTGAAAAATCTTGCATCATCTGTGGTGTCAGAAAAACCTAGCAATCAAAACTCATCATTAGCACCACGGGCCAATCAGAAAGAAACACATCATTAAAAGTTCTGATAATCGAGGACCCATTGAATAGTTCATATCCCTGGGCAAGATCGACGGTCATCGCTATACTATGATGCATAAAAGACATACATCTCATCTTAACAGTATAACGATAGCCATAAGATCTTTCCACACTTTAATCTTCATACTACTCAGGTCCCACGGTGACACATCATCCAATTGAAAATTGAATCAGAAGACAACATGTTACAAAAAAATGACAAGTGGAAGACCTGTCATCTTTAAAATCAATTTCAAAAGAACCTGACGGCCGCCACCTCAATACTGCTGATAACCAATAAAAATTTGACACGAGAATACGACTTGACAGTGTCAGGATCCATCGTAGACTTTATTCATCAAAAGGTAATCTAATGGTTTTCGCTATACCATGATGCATAAAAGACATGCATCTTGGTCCAATGGTATAATGACAGCCATGGATTAGATTCATGTGTTAAAGACCAGCGCATTACAAAATCAAACAAGCCCGCAAGGATAGGTGGCGTGTGGTCACCATTTTGCATGTTAGGGAATCTAACAAAGAGCAGTCTTGTGGTGTAATGACAACCACACAATTTTAAAAGCTTCCCTTTATGAAAAAATTAATCTAAAACTTAGGCTTTGATGGATTTAATTAAATAAAAGGGAAAGATAGTTCGAAAGCCTAACCACTTCGACACATAAAATAATGAACAAAGTGAGTCAAGAAATTAGCACATGTTTTATGAAAAGGTTAGTGACTCAAAAAGCTAACACGGAAACATAACATGACCTAGGATGAGTTAGGGCTTCAGACAAAACTTAGGGTTTACACCTTGAAGAATATTACCACTAGGTCAATAATCTCAGACTATTTTGAAACATTATCATAGAGCTGAAAATTTTTATATGGTGATAACAAGTTCCATCCTAGTTTGCAAATCAGTATTGTGAATGAGGCTTATGTTTTGTTACAAACTAGTTTTCATAAGGAGTTTGATTTCATCCTTGAAAAGGAGCCAGAATGTTTTCTTTTTCAGCTTGTCAGCAATGGTCAAGGGTGTGATGTTTTGATATCAAATGGTGATCAACATTCATAGTATTTTAGTGACTCTGTTTTACCAAGTGATGGTGAGTTTTCTGATTGTTTCTTGTTTGATGTGCTGAAGGAAAGTGACAGTATGTTCAATCAAACACATGCAAGCAAACATTTTAGTTTACCACTGTTATATGGAGATGAAAACCAAATGTATGACAGAAGTAAGAGCTAAATCCAGTTGAGGCTTTGGCACCTTTTTGTAAATAATTTCCCTATATGTACAGTTGCTTTTCTTTTAGTTGTGTGTTTTCTTTCAGTTGAGGTTCCCATTTTTTCTTTGAGTAGAGGTGTTAAGAGGGAAATGTGAAAAGAGAAGAAAGAGAAGTTTTGGATTTGAAGTTTTGGGGTGGTCTGCTTCTACCATGAGATTCTAAAATTTCTCTGCATGCCTGCAAGGGGCACATGTCCAGAGTTAGAGCCACTATTGGTACTCTTAAATTTTGTTCAAATTTGGAGTAACCAATTGAAATTCTTGTCTATGGCAAAATGGGTACTGATCCTAAAAGGTTTTGTGAGAAGGTTTAACCGGTGTGCAAGTAAAAAGATAGCCTAATGATTTTCATGAGGTACAACTTGGGTAATAGGTTCAAAATATTTCATTTGTCATATATAGTGGGTTCCAGCTCCTAAATTTTAAATCTGACATGTTTAAGGAATAGCCATTTTGAGGTTTCCACTTAGTCTACATTTTTGCCTAAGTGTCAAATCACTATTACAGGCCCTGTTTGCACTTGAATATCTCATGTCCTGTTAGGTTTCATGGCTTTCCATAAGGAATAGCCATTTTGAGGTTTCCACTTAGTCTACATTTTTGCGTAAGTGTCAAATCATTGTTATAGGCCCTGTTTGCACTTGAATATCTCATGTCCTGTTAGGTTTCATGGCTTTCCATTTTGGGAATGTTGAACATGTATATTAGATAGCTTATGTTCTAGAACTCAAGCCATTTCAAAAATGTCTGATAGGTTTTTGGATCCCCCAAAGTTGGTCTTCAAGAGTAGTCTTGTTTTTCTGTTCTGCCTAGTTTTCTGAATGGCCCTGTTTGATTGATCATAAATTTTGACCCTGTGACCCAATTGAGAAAATTCCTTTTATACTATATTCCAGTGGTCAAATACTCCTTTTTTTTCAGTTTTTAGGCCATGATGAATCCATTTGCCCAGTTTTCCAATATAATTCCATATGCAGTTTCTAACAATTTGGTGAAGGATAGTTGCATACTTTAGTCGGAGGCCCTGTTCGGATGATTGCATCTTCTGTCCCGTGATTGATCATAACATGCCAATTGTTACATCATGTTTTAGACATGGGAATGAGTCTTCTTTCCAAATTTAAGCCTCTCATATGCCCGTCTGTCCTGTTTGCCGAGGCCATTTCATTTGCAGATTGTGAAGTTTTGACAGTGCATTGTTCAGAATTTGGAGTGGCCTAATTTGAGGCTTTGTAACATGTACCCTGTGCAAGGTCTAGCATAATTGAATATGGTTCCATACTGAGGACATGGGAGACAACTTGCCTATGGATTTTGAGGTCCCTGCCAATCCATTTGATCAGTTTTCTAGGCTGTTTCCAAAACTGATTTATGCATATTTCACTATTTTTGGTCCTAAATGTTTCTGACAGGTTGACTTTGCTGATTAATTGTGATTGACCACTTGATCTTCCAAGTGAGATGGTTAATGATTCATGTTCCTTGCATGTGGGTGAATCAATGCCCAGGCTTTTGAATCTTCAAAGTTTCAACAAGTAAGTGTTTTAGGCTAGTTCCAGAGGTGACTTGTGCAGATTGACAGTGCTGAACAAAATAAAGTTTATAGAATGATCATTTTCATAAGGTAATAACATTTTTTCTGAGAGTTGTTTTCAAGAACCAATTGAGGAATCATTCTCATGGCATGTAAGTGTGCTGCTTAGTCTGATGGTGAAGTCTTAGAGCTTGTCTTGATAATTTTGCAATGATATTGGATGGAGTTGTTTATAAGGTCTCATGCTCGAAATTGTACAGGCTATGCTAGGGATATTAATTTCAAGGTTTCCATTTCCTCATAATACCCAAGAAATTGGGCATGCTTGAAGAATATATGTTATGGATTGCCTCTTACTGACAATTATTTGTATGTTGCTTCATTTCTTAGTTGGGTGCATAAACTATCAGTATTAGTGATTCATTGGCTGCTTGTGTAATGTTAGAGTCAATAGATTGCAAGGCAAACCAGTGCAAGTAAAAGAAATATGTTTAACTGCCAACAGAATTGTGGGGACTCACATAATTTTGGAGGGCAGAGGTAATTGGAGTCTCGTGTGCTAGCTAGTATGTTTTGGATGCCTCATGTAAGCAGTAGGAAAATCACGCATGAGAGGGGTTGTTTATTGATTGGAGGATTGTATGTATAAACAGGGAGGAAGCCAGCCCCTACACCAATGAAATTGGAGGAAAGATTTTTAGTGCATGGAAAATAAAGAGATGCGCACTGCCAGGCTGCTTGCGCATAGATGGAAGCCCGCACACTTTCTTGCGTAAGATGAACTAGGCCTTGTGTGTTTTGGGAGGCTCAGGCTAGTGAATTGGTAACTAATGCAAACACAATCATTATGCAAATATGCTGACAAATAAATAGAGACATGCATCATGAAGATGAGCATTGTGAGCTGCCAGTTTGGGAGGAGCATCTCATGAAATAGTAGGCCTATTATGCGCTAACTATGGAGGCATATTTACGGGCCTTGCACAATGGGAATGAACAGGCTAGCAGATTCAAATGGAGGTCTCACAGATATTATAGGCTGTCTATGCATTAAAATGCTACTAGTCACTCCAAAGGGTAAATGGGATTCATGCATTTGAGGAGGCCAAAATGTATGTGGGAGGCTTTGTCTTAGAGTCCTCATGCAAATTGTGTGAGGTTTTTGTTAAATAAATGAGTGCCAGCGAAACAATCAAAGGGGGGAAAGTCATAATAGTTTGGATATGGATTATCCCACATGTATTAAGTTTGGGAGTTTTATAGTGCTTTTATACACTGGCACTTTGTAGTAATATAAGTTCAAGTGGAAAGAAATAGTGGTTGTCTCTTAGCCTTGTGGTCCCACACTGCTGTGTGTGCCAGCTGGGCACATAGGACAAATTTTTCAAGAAGGTCTTTAAAACATTCAAATTCATTAGTCCCACATTGATCCCATACATGAAGATTGAGATGTTTAAAAGAAACTCAACTCACATATGAAGTAAGTCAAGGTAGTGGAGACTCTGCTCATGCCAGCCTGTGTGGCTGCCTCGATTTCTATGTTGGTGGGTCCGAAAAGAGAATGTTTTGTAGAGCGCTGATGGTAACAGTAAGGATGAAAGTGGACACATGTTATGAGCTCACGAGGTCACAAGGAGAAAACCACCTGGAAAGATAATCGCTGAGACCTAGAGTTAACCGCCAGTCACCCAGTCGGCAGATGGAAACAGTCAGCAAACCACCAGTCCCGAAGTCTAATGATGCTAGTGGTTAAGTATGAAAGGTTCTGAGATTGTGAGATTAGCCTAGTTGTAGGGTCTGTTAATATTGGCAATCAGAGGTTTAGGATTCAGAGATTATGAGTTAGCATTTGTCACCAGGTCGCTGGAGGGAAAATCTAGAGACTTGGAGACTTGGAGATCTAGAGACTAAAGCTAGTCGTGAGATCTCTCAATCCAACTATAGTTAAGGAGGTCTTTTTGAGACTTAGAGACTAAGAGGTTTCTCCAAGTCTCTGAAGGTAACTGCGGTTAAGAGTTGATTCCAGAGATTTGGAGATTAGTGTAGTCTCCAAATCTCTAGATGAGCAGGGTTAAAGGTGAGTTAGTCCAAGCAGCGAATGAGAGGATGACAAGTGGCACTTTCTGGTGGCCTGTGTAGATTTTAAAGAAATATAAGATTTAAAAAGTTACAAATTTCAACATGAGGGATAAACTCGAATTTATTTCATGCTAGGAGCTTGCACAAAGATTTGATTGCTACAGATTCATTTTTTAACCAAATATAGTAGTATAATATCTTTTCGAAAATGCTAGAAGATGACGGATATGATATTGGTGGATAAAATCCAATTTGATTGAGTTTCTGAGAGCAGTAAATGATTTTTCATCCATGATCAGATTTTGGGGAGACTTTTTAATTCCGTGCATATTTGATTTTGTAGATCTGACAGAGGGAATGTCTTGTCTTTTGCAGAAAATAAAGGACAAAATGAATCAGATTTCTAGTAGATGAGCAAATTTTGTGCAAGCAAGGAATGTTATCAGATTTTGAGGTGCCTGAGAAGATCTTTTTTTCAGAGGAGAGTGGAAAAATGAGATCAGATTGCAGAGTGGACAGGTGTTGATTAAGAAGAGATTTTAGGGTTTCTTCTTCTTCTATTTATCTTCTTCTCTTCTCTGTGTTAGGGGTTCCTGTTCCTATTTTGGGGGGGTTCTTGTGACTACTCGGTTGTGAGCATGTCTCTAAAGGATGAATCTTGAATATCTTTCCTGTAGAGCATATTTTTCTTCATATGTCTAGGTCCCTAAACTTTAAAATTCTATGTGTATTGAAATAGGATTATGGTCAAAGAAATACATTGCAGTTTCTCTTAGATTATGTTGTTGTCTTCTCATTTTTATGTTATACTCTTGTATGTTTTTATTTTTCAGGCATGTAAAACATACTAGTTGCAAGGCAGGTTGTCTGATTATTTATGAGTTTCTTTCAAGGAAAGAATTAAATTTTCATGAATAGTCTCAGAGAGTGAACATGATTATCAAGATTTTGATGATAACAGTATAGGAGTGATAGAATGGTTTGTAAGGAACTCTATTCAAATTACAAGTAATCTGCAAGGCATTTCACTATATTTGTTTTGATCTCTTCCTATGGATTTACATACAGCAACTATTTGCCCAATGGAATAGGCACTGGCTAGATTTCTGTTGAGTAGTTATGTTTCTATCTTCAAACACTAAATTTTAGTACTAGTCTTTTCTATTTCTATGATCGTGCATATTGTAAAGGGATTATATCCAGGTGATATAGTTTCAGTTTGCTGATTCCTTGAAGAGAGAATCGAATTGAAAGGTTAACCTTCCTTGAGTTGTACTCATAAAAAGAAGAAGGATTTACATCCTTATCCCATCATCTATGCTATCACATTTATAGTTTTTATTGTCAAGCTCTGTATCAGGGGATTCTTAACTATCTAGAGAGTGATATTTTGTTTAAATAATCTGAAGCCTAGATAGCATAATAGTGAAGACCCTACCCACCATTAGAATGTTTGTTTGAAACATAGTGAATCATTAACAGGCAATACCCACCTAAGTCCTATGGAGCTTGAAGTAGAAGGAGGATCTTATCCAATCCTCATTAATTAGGCTTTTCTTGTAAACTTGGAGTCCTTTAAATTGAGAATCAAGCCTATATCATTGCCAAGTTTGATCCTACAAGAAAAATCCTTAACATATCACAGAAGAACATGGTGCTATATGGGATACATATTGGCTCGAGAAGAATACTCTTATGATGATTTAGTTAACAAGACCACTAGTCTAACTCCTTTCTAAATTGTTTATGGAAATCATCCTAGGGGTGTGTTGGAATTAAGAGATGTGAAAGGTCTAGCCAAAAGGAGTGCACTAGAAGAAGATTTTGCTGAAGTAATGAAATATATTCATGAACAGGTCCAAGACAAATTGAAGAATACCTCTGTTAAGTACAAAAAATATGAAGACAAGACGAGGAGAGAATTAAAGTTCAAGGTAGGATATATGGTGATGATTCATCTCAAAAAGGAGAGGCTGCCTAAGGAGAAGTACACCAAGCTCATGATGAAGAAACTTGGTCCTTTCAAGATTCTCAAGAAGTGTGGGAATAATCACTAAAAAATTGAGTTACCTCCTCACATTGGAATATATCCTATCATTAATGTAGCTGAATTATATACCTATAAAGGTCATTTTAATGATTTTTGTGTTATAGGTACAAAATAGTCTCAACAAGGTATGGAAATGAAGGACTTTCTCACACCATCCACCCCAAAGACTGAATGTATCCTAGACAAGAGGATAAGAAAGTAGACAAGAATGACTACATTTTATGAATACTTGGTCAAGTGGAAACAACAATCTCTAGAAGGTGCTACATGGATGACACTTGAAGACATTAAGAAGGCTGGATTTAATCTAGAAGAACTCCCAACTCAAGAGACTTGAGTTCTATTGTCTTGAGGAGTACGGTGCAGAGCACCCAAGGCAACATCCTTGATGTTTCTTATATTTTTTTTTGTTAGGATTTGTAATAAGTTAGATGGATCCTAGGGATCACCCCTCTTTTGTGTGGATCCAATTTATGTAGTCAAGGATCCCTAAGACACACCTATACGAATTGGGATGCCTTAGTCCACTTGGATTATAGGTTTCTAAGTGATAGGTGAGATAGGTAATTTGAGTGGTTTAGATATTTTAGACATGATTTAAATGATTATCAATAATTTAGAGAAAATTTTACTTGGTTCATAGGCTTAGGTCATGTTTTAAGTCATTAAGTGTGCAAGATTTCAAAACATGCAAAACTTGTAAAAAACTTGTAAAACTTGCTCGAGGAACTTTTCAAAAGTTTCTCAAGAAGTTCAAAATAAGTTTCCAATAGTCACAAATAATCATGAACTGGTTGGAACTCATTTTTTAACTTATTTAACCATGCTAAGACCTCTCCAAGAGGTTACCAATTGTAATTCAACATTTGGAGGCAATTTGAATGAGAAACGACCATTTTCCTATGATATATTTGTCTAGTACGGCCGTGTATGGAAGGTTATAAAATAATAAATGATATTCTTGTAAAAATTTGTGAATCTACATTATAATGAAAATGGATTGATCTTATTTGGATTTGTGAGGACAAAGTTACAAGAAAGTTTGTGCAAGCAATGAGGAAAGAGGTCTAATCTAGCCCTGTCACACAAATGGAGGCCTAACTTGAAATTACACTAGTGGAATTCCCTAACCACTTGGAAAATGAAAGCCATGTATTTAATATAAATTATTCCTAAATCTTTAGACAAGAAATTGTAGTTTGAATGGTTTTTCACAAGCCCTAGGCTGAATATCTCAATGTATTCAACAATTCGGTTGAATGAAAGGGTGTGCAGTCAATTGATCTCTTTGATGTGATCAGTTTGGAAGTAGATTTGAAGTTTTTGGAGGTGATTGAAGGTTTCTATAACCTTGTACTAATCCTATGTACCCATCCTTAACCATTCGTAGAGTAAACCGAGCCTAATCTGGCCAATTAGGTATGTGTACCTTATGTGGGTTAAGTAATGTAGGATTAGAGTCAAGACTTGCAGTTTTGATGATCTTTGAAACATACAAAATGGTATCCAAATATATCCTTTTTTTTTCTTGGATCACCAAGAGTCAAATATTGCACACCAAAATCTAGTTGGGAAGACCTACTAGTATTTGTAGGTGAAGTTGTGTCTGGAGCATTGTAGGCATTGGGGGATCAATTTAGGAGTTTATTCTCTCTTCATAAAAAACAAATGAGGTGGTACAACCCTTAAGTTTGATAGAGGACATCATTTTTGAAGTTTTCCAAAGTTTTCCTTCAATAGGGAAAGTGTCCCCAAGTCCTCAAATTGGTAAAGTTGGAGAAAGACCTTAGGGTGTTGAGACAAGGTTGTAGAAAGGTCTACACATCCCTACTTGGTTGATATACTCCATATCCCAAGGTTAGAGGGATTGGTTAATTCAAAGATCAAATTGGGGGGAGTTGTGTAGAAGGTAGACCACTTTCTAGTCTCCTTGTTGTGCTCTTTGCATCACATGAAGAGGGGTGAAGTTGGAAATGAACCCAAATAGGAGGTGTTCTAGAAACATGAATACAATTCCTTCAACAAGGCTCAATAGATCAACTAGAAATGACTTCACAAGTTTAAATAAAATAACTCTTCCTTTAATTTCAAATACAAAATTTATCCCGTTATGGCCCCCAAAAGTGTAGAAAAATGTGATGACAACATGGAGCAAATACATCCATGCCATATCCCCTTCCTCCATGAGGAAGGACTCTACACTATTTGGGAATTACCAAATTCCCTTCACTCTCAAGGCTCTCTTCCCTCCCAAGGGTGAGTATAGTCTTGCACACTCCAAAAAAAAACATGAAAACAATAAGAAGAATCAACAAGAAAATACATGAACAAAGCTTCAAAGCATTACAACACAACACACTATACTAACACAATTTCTCATATAAAACATGGAAGAAAAAAAGGTAATTCCATGATAGGAGCACCAATGTTTCTCAAAGAAAAAATGGAAAAATGAATCTTAAGATGATTTTTTCCCTTCCTAGCTTTTCCTTCCTTTGGCAAAGTCCTCCTAAAATCCTCCTAATTCCACTAGATATATCTAAGTTTTGGATAGTGGGAAATCAGCCCTCAAAATTCCTCTCCATCTATTCTTAAAAGAATACCCTACCTAACACTCTACCTAAATTCTAAAATGATTGGGTACTCTTTTCCAAATGTTCCCTCTCACCAACAAGAGGGATTTCCAAATTTGGAAAGAGAGGAAGACATGGCACACATCCCAAATTCACCACTTTCCAAAAGGACACTTTTTGAAGAGCTAAAAATGATATTTGGTTATTCTATTGGTCAAAATTTAACCCCCAATCCAAAGTGTACCTATCGAGCTATCTAAGCCTAACCTTAACTAACCCCTAGGGCTCCATTTAACCCCTCAAAAGTCACCTAAGAGTTGATCTATGAAATTTCAAATAAGATTTATTCTGTTGGCACAAGAATCAAGATACCTAGCCTAGGGTTACTACAAGGTGACTCAAAGGTAATAAAATAACAAATACCAATCTACTTGGCCATGTCAACTCACATGTACAAGTGTCAATTGACACAACATAAAAAATCACATCACATTACTACACACATGGTATGCCAAGTGGAAAAAATACTTAATAGAATTTGCACATAAATAATAATAAATTCAACCATTATGTTCACTAAATAAACACATGACAATGAGGTTATTTCTCCCTTTGGATTTAACCTTGGCTTAACAAATTTTTCACATACATCCATCCTTGATTCCACTCATTTTAATTCCATGATTCCACTATATATATCTGTGTGTGTGTGTGTGTGTGTGTGTGTGTATGAAAGTGAAACTTTTAATGATCACATAAAATACATATTATTATCAACTTGTATTTTTACAACATCATATAAAATTCACTTTTGTCATAGTGTGCATTTACTCAACAATTGTTAAATTTCAACATCATGAAATCTCTGGAAACACATTTATCACAAGTATCCTAAAACATTTACATAAGTCAGGACAACATATAACATTTAAATTGGTAGTCTATTCACCACGAATCACATCTCCTAAATAAAAATAAAACTAAAGCATAATATTCAGAATTCTATTTTCCATCAAAAACACATAAAGTATGTCCTATATCATCATCAACATAACATAAAATCATCACATAATATCTAAGATATGAAATCCTTGTCCAAATGAGTCTAACATATCAAAATGATGTATTAACATGATAATCAAAAAGTTAAAATGTTAGCAATGTTTTGATGGATCGGGGTGAGGCCTCACATCCTCCCCCCTAGTCATGAACTTCCTCCTAAAGTTCATAAAAGATATGGGGATACTATGCTTTGATATTTGTTTCATTCTCCCATGATGTTATAACCCCATCATAAAAATCTCACTAGACCCTAAGCTAGTCCAGCTCTCATCCTCAAAGGGATAGTGTCTGGCATGACAAAATATGAATGGGATCCAATACTAGTTGTCCTTCCAACTTCACCTATAAGGCATCCCATTCAATAATTTGAGACTTATCATAAATATATCTCATAAAATATAGAAACATCAAACACATCATGAATGCATTATAGGATAGGTGGCAAGGATAGATGATATGCAACTGGGCCTATCCACTTTAAGATCTCAAAAGGTCCAACAAAGAGAGGTATGAGCTTAGAACCCTTTCAAAAATGGATTTGGCTCTTATGTGGCCGCACTCTCAAGAAGATTCTTTCACCAACTATGTAAACACATACAACCCTCATTGCATCCATGTACTTCTTATGTCTATCCTAGGCCTCTCTAAGATGATACCTAATTAGGTCTACCTTCTCTTCCATCTCTCTAAGTAACTTAGGTCCAACAACTACTCTATCCTTGATCCTACCCCAACTCAAAGGTTTCTTGGAGGGTCTACCATATATGGCCTAATAAGAAGGCATACCCATTGATGTATGATGCCCATTATTATAGGAAAAATCCACTAAATGTAGGTACTCCTCTCACCTAACATGATGATCCATCACATATATGTGAAAAATTTCCTCTAACACTTGGTTGACCCTCTCAATATGACCATCTATCTCAGGATGATAAGCTCTATTGAAACTGAGTATGGTTCCCAATGCTACCTGTAACTCTCTCCAATAATATGAAGTAAACAAAGAATATCTATGAGATATGATCTTATGAGAAATGCCATGAATCTTGACAATATCTTTCAAGAATACCTGAGCCACTATAGGTGCTATGAACATAGTACAAATGGGTGAAAAGTGGGCTACTTTGGTTAACCTTTCAACTATCACCATAATAGCATCATGGTGGTGAAATGACATAGGAAGCCAATAATAAAATCCATTGATATAATGTCCCACTTCCACTTGGGTACCTCATGAGGCTGAAGACTCCCACTAGGATGGTGGTGCTCTATCCTAACTCTCTGACACTAGGCATATATCCACAATTTCAGCAATATGAAACCTCACACCTGACCAATGAAAAACCTACCTTGAATATGCATGGGACTTCTTAAGTCTAGGATGCACTACATAGGGTTCTCTAAGATCCTCTAGTACAATGAAGTCATGTAATCTTGCAAAACAAGGTACATAAATGTGTCCCCTATGATGCATAAGTCAATCGAGCTTAGGGGAATAGTTTGTGAACTTCCCCTCAAGGGGTCTCTGAGACTGAACCAAATGAGATACCTCCAAATAAAAATCATCCTTAAGTAAATGCTGCAATATACGCCCTCTCAAATCTATGCTATTGGTCATAGCTAAATGATCATGTCATCTTTGAATCAATGCATCTATGATAATGTTTTCTTTTTCCTTGATGTAATGAACATCAAAATCATACTCGTAAAGAAACCCCATCCACCTCATCTTTAAAGAATTTAGGTTGAGCTGATTAAATATGTATTGCAAGCTCTAATGATCCAAATGGAGCTCAAAATAGTGACCCAAGAGTAAATGATGTCATCTCACCAATGTATACACCACTGTTACAAGATCAAGGTCATGGGTAGGATAGTTAAGCTCATAAGTCTTTATTTTACTAGACTCATAAGTAATAGCCTAAGAACCTTGCATGAGGACTACTCCTAGTCTATCCAAGGATGTATCAGTGCATACCAAAAAGTTTGCTAAAGGATTTGGCACTACAAGAATAGGTGCACTGGTGAGTTCTCTTTTGAGCTCCTAAAAGGCTCTCTCACACCTCTCTAACCACTCAAGATTATTTCCCTTTCTCTAAAGAGATGTGATAGGATGTGCCACTCTAGAAAATCCCTCAAAAAACCATCTATAATCACCTACTAGACCCATGGAGCTCCTAACCTCAGTCAGAGTGGTAGGTTACATCTAGTACATAACTAATCTTTGATGGGTCAACTACGATCACATCTACTGACATCACATGTCCAAGATAATGGACCTATGACCTGAAGAAACTACACTTTGACAAGTTGTTGAATAACTCACTATCCCTCAAGCACTCCAAAACCTATCTTGGGTTCTCCTCATACTCCTACTCATCCCTTGAATAAATCAATATGTCATCTAGGAATACCACCACAAATTTATCTAAGAATGTATGAAATACTGCACTCATGAGACACATGAATACCATTGGAGCATATGTGAGGCCAAATGGAACCATAGTAAACTCATAATGGCCATACCTCATAAAAAAAGAAATCTTGTGCATGTCACTCTCCACAATCCTCAACTAATAATAACCTAACCTCATATCAATCTTTGAAAAAACTTGGGCACCCTATAATTGATCAAACAAGTCATCAATCCTAGGAAGTGGATGTTAGAAATAGGGAATACTAAGAGGTGAGGGGGGTGAATCAGTATTCTACAAACTTTATCTTTTTCCCAATTATGGATATAATAGATTATCTTTACACATGCATAACATAAGAAGCTAAACAACATGCATAGCAATAAAACTAAAGAACTCATAACACATTATTTGTTCTTGAGGAAACCCTAGCCAAGGGAAAACCCCAGTGGGGATGGTACCCACAAAGATCTACTAATCAGAAGTATCTTGTTAAGTATGTTGACCCTATTAGGAGTCTATTTCATGCATATAGTGTCTCAATCCTCATTAAGGGACTATGGACCTTGTTAGAAGCCTCAACCCTGTTAGGAGTTGGTAGTACAAAATGTGATTAGCAGATGAGCACACTACCCAAACAAGTAACGTATAATATTTACTAATTACAAAAGTAGGTCAAGGTACATAACCTTATATTTCTTGCATCAATATCTCTTCATTTCTCTTTCACTATCGCTATTACATATACATCATATATCTTGCGTCATATCACTTCTTGATGATGATATCCTTCTTACAATTCACAATTACATTTATACAAGTTATTAAGACTAATAACTTTCTAGTTAGCTATCATATTACAAAATAACTTTATCCAAGGTTTAACATCTAGGATGTCATCCCTTTATATTTTTAAGTCATTATTTTGATAAACAAAATAATCCCTTAACTCTTCACCAATTTTGTCTTCATATTCCGTCCTGTCAGATTAACATTGTCTTTAGAAAAACTGTCATAACTTCTTCTGTACATGCCATACTAAATTGTGCTCTGAGATGAGTCTTCAATAGTCACCATAGAGTCTATGTTAAAGTGCACAAGAACTAAACTTACTCTAGTCGACATCTCAAACAAAAACTATCTTTAGGTTCACTAGTAAAAACATATTGTCTCATACTTAGACAATTTCATGTTGCGCTATGACATACTAGCTCTTTGACCTATGTGATCTTCATGTAGATCATATGTTTCCATAATGAAAACATCTATGTAACCAACTCATCCAAATTTCCAACAATATCCCCCTTTTTCATTGGTGGTAACATATGAGAAAATTGGCTAAGTCTTACAACTCAAAATCTCAAAATTGTGGCCATAGAATAAAATATATATACTATCCTTATAACTCCAAAAAAAACTTATCTCTAATATAGTAATCTCCCTAAGAGTAAGTATCCTTAACAATTACTTATCAATTTTCTACTATATATCTCTCCCTCTTTGACAACAATGACAGAATAAAGGTAAGGAGGGTTACAAAACTGTATTCACAAAAAGGATTATACCTTAACTCAATATTTCAAAGCCGGTAGGCTTGCAACACTGAGTAGTGCACATAATCCATAAGATGCTATCTTTAATGTTTATGGCTAGTGGAGAGGGAATGTCCTCTTGTTTTGTTTCACCTACTTGCTTTGCTGCAACTAATGGTTCTCCAGCATTCTTTGGCATAACCTTGATGATTGCTTGCTTTGTTTCTACATTAACTTCTTCATATCTACCTCCCATAGTCTGAATGGTTCTCTTCTTGGTTCTCAAATGGCTACTTAAAGCTTTCATAATTTGACTAAAGTTTACTTCATCTTTTACTACACAAATCTTTCTTACAAGCTTTTCTCTAATAGATGTGTCTTCTTCTGATGCTCTCTTCTTCTTATTCACAAGTTTCTTGTACAAATCATCAGGTATCTTACCCTGAATTGTATCAAACTTCTTATTAGACAAAATCATATGCTTTACCACTACATTTTCCATATTTAATCTCTCTGCATAATCATAGAGATCATAATACTTATTCATTCTTGTAAAGTCTCCATCCTAAATGATCTGCTCATTAAACTTCTCAACTCTAGGTTTCTAGGTTTTCTTCTTAATAAAAGTGTCATCATCTTTGATTTCTACAATTTTCCTTGGAACTAGTTGCAATAATGTTTTCTATCTCTTACCTGGTCTAGTAGCACTCTATTTTACTCTTTTTCTAGGTGTGGAGGAAGTGGATCTAGTGGATATCCTTGCTTCTTGATCCTTCTCAATTTATTCCACTTTCACCTTAGCTTGTGATTCTTCTTGCTATGCTGCAATTGATGATAAAGATGGAACATACAAAACTTCTTTTTGTCCAATATCTCTGATTGCTGCTACTATTTTCTTTGCTACCAAGAATTCATGCTTAGTCATCCCTGTATCTTTTAGAATTTTCTTGATAGTACTCTCAACTCTTTTCTTTGACTACTTCTCTTCAAGTAAGGTCTTTGCGGAGTTGAAATTCTCCTCAAAGGTTCCAAACCTATTACAGTGAGTGTCCAACTTGCACTTAAGTAACCTTCTCACATACTCTTCTATCTCTACCTCAGATATCTCATAGCTAAGAGGGTCTATGAACTCTATTCTAGGTTCTACTACTTCAATGTAGGTAAAGTTAGTATCAACCATGAAACATATCTCATTTTATTACTTCTCCACAAGAGACTGTGGGATCCTTGATCTGCAAGACACTATATCCTGAAATGTCTTGATTACCAATACTGCACTCTCATTCACTTTTTCAATAACATGCCTCCTGTACACTAGGTTAATCCTTTCCATTGTAGTTTGGCCATCATTCCAGTCATTTCCAATGGTGTAAGGAAATCTTCTCAATAGATGAAAAAACATATAGGTGATTAAGGATGAGAATCTAAACTGTGTATACTTAGTTTTCTTAATCTTTTCTAGATTCTCAAATAGTTGAATTCTCATAATCTTACACATATCAACTTGTACTTTCTCAACACACATTAGATAAGCTGCATGTATCATTCTAGCTACCATGTCATCCTCTCTTGATTTTGCACAAAACTTAGTGCTTAGGATCTTACATAAGTATTTGACATCATCTTGTTGATTCTTACTAATCACAATTCCTCTACCATTATAGGATGAATTTGTGTTTTCTATGACTACTTTAATCATGTTCTTCTCAATTAAAGAAATGGCTCCAATTTTAGATAGTCCAGTAACTTCATGAATCAAATCAGCTGTGATATCTATCACTCTATCTTCTAACCAAAACTTCCTATTATGAATTCTTCTTAAGATTATTTTATTACATTCTTCATTATCAAATTCATACTGCAATGCATACTTAATGATCTCATTATCTTTCAAATGTTCAAATCCTTCTTTCAATGTCATGTCCTGATTCTAGATCTTCTGATATTCCTTGGTGAAATCACTATCACCGATAGTCTCTGGTTTGCATCCAAGACAACTTCTAACATTTTCAAGATGTAAAACTCCATCTGGTATGGATGATAAAGCTAACCTAGGATCATCTTCCAAGGGTTTTTTACTGGTTCCCTTTTCATCTTAGGTCTATTTTTATCTCTAACATTGTGAATTAAAGAAACATCCATGATTTCCTCTAATTCCTTTACTGATTTAAAGATCTGCCAAGTAAAATACCTCAATTTCATGATTTAGGGCTTGCTTAGATTCGGCACAAAATTCTTCTCCAAATCCTTGCAAAACACTTCCAATCACTACTCTTTGATCTCCTTAACACTTGAATTCTCTTTGGTGATCAAATAGTACTAATCATGACCTTTTATTAATTCAATCTCACTTAGATCTAACATCGCATTCAATTCTTTTGCCACTTCTTTCCAAAAAGCTGATTATGTTAACCTACAAAACTTAAAACTTCTTGCAACCTCGCAAAACACAATATTTTTCTTTGCACTCTTAACCATAGCATTAGAACATCATATACTACCTTGCATTAACTTCACAAGACTCAATTCATCATACATCTACTTCTACACTAATCTAAGTTCCTAATCTACTGTAATTTTCATAAATTAAATATTTTGAGATGGGTCAGGTAAACATTCATTCTTACCTTTTAATACTTCACCTTCCTAATTACCTTCAATGTTGAATATGTCTCCTTGATCTATGCTTTTGATAAACTTCACTTCATCTGAATTACTACAGCATCCTTTCTGACTGTTACTTGCATCTTCATTTCTTCTTGCATGATTTCTAGGGTTAGGGTTAGGATGAAAAACTCTATTGTTCATTCTGCAAAACCTTCTTGTGTGTCCAATCTTGTTGCATATCTAACAAACAATTCCAATTTTCCCATATCTTGGTCTAGGCTGATTGATCTATGATCTACAATTTCTAGCAATGTGTCCAACCTTGTTGCATCTATAACATACTACTCCATTGCTTTTGCTCATATGTTTAGTAGGTTTCTTATCTGCATTGTTAGTATTCCTAAAAATTATACTACTATTATTCTCAATAAATTTAGGTTTCCTTCATTCAATAGCTCTATGTCCAAAACCATGACAATTATAACAATAATCATTAAGAGGTTTAAATTGCTTACCTGTGCAATCTCTCTTCATATGACCAATAGTATTACAAGCAAAACATCTACCTTTGAATTCTCTTTGCATACCTTCAGGTGATTCCTCTTGCTTAGGTGGTTCTTCTTCCTTAGGTGTATCTTCAGATTTGTTAGTCTAATCAGACTTCTTCTCATCTATGCTTTTAGACATTTTCAGATCTCGTTCCTTGCTTTCTTCATTTGCTTTAAAAGTGTTGAATCCAAGACCAATTTTATCATAGAATGGTTTTTGATAAGATATTTGTTCATCAATCTTCTCACTAGTTGAATATAGCCTTTCAAGTTGTTGTTTGGATTGAGTTAGTTCACCTTTCACAATTCTATTGTATTTCTCAAGTTCAGCATACTACAAATTGACTTTCTCAAGTTCAGATGTTACTTTACCAAGTTTAGATTTTAGTCCTTCATTTTTAGTCTTTAGACTTTCATTCTCAGATTTCAGATTTACTTCATTCTTGCCATTTCCATCTTTCAGAATAAGCTTCAAATTTTCTATCTTCAGTTCATGCTTAAGGATCTCATTTTCTTTTTCTAAATTGTCATCACAATCTTCAATGAAAACTTCAAATTCCTTTTCAGATTTCAGATCTTCCAACTTGTTTTTTAGTTTCTCAATGAGGTTCTTTGCATCAACATATTTTCTTTTTAGAGTATCTCTTTCATCAATAAGCATATCAATCTATTCAAGAGCTTCTTCAAGATTCTTCTATAGTTGATCCATATCCATAGAGATCTTACTCAAGCTGCTAGGCTTTCCTTGAATGATTCTTTTCTGAGTAACTAAGCTCTGATACCAATTGTTAGAAATAGGGAATACTGAGAAGGGGGGTGAATAAATATTCTAAAAACTTTATCTTTTGCCCAATTATGGATATAATAGATTATCTTTACACATGCATAACATAAGAAGCTAAACAACATGCATAGAAATAAAACTAAAGAACTCATAACACATTATTTGTTCTCGAGGAAACCCTAGCCAAGGGAAAACCCTAGTGGGGATGGTACCCACAAAGATCCACTAATTGGAAGTATCCTATTAAGGATGTTAACCCTGTTAGGAGTCTATTACATGCATATAGTGTCTCATTCCTGATTAAGGGACTATAGGCCTTGTTAGAAGCCTCAACCCTGTTAGGAGTTGGTAGTACAAAATGTGATTACCAGATGAGTCCACTACCCAAACAAGTAATGTACAATATTCACTGATTACAAAAGTAGGTCAAGGTACATAACCTTATACTACTTGCATCAATATCTCTTTTCTACTCTTTCACTATCGCTATTACATATATATCATATATCTTGCATCATATCACTTCTTGATGATGATATCCTTCTTATAATTTACAATTACATTTATACAAGTTATTAAGACTAATAACTTTCCAGTTGGCTATATATTACAAAATAACTTTATCCAAGGGTTAACATCTAGGATTTCATCCCTTTATATTGTTAATTCATTATTTTTATAAACCAAATAATCCCTTAACTCTTTACCAATTTTGTCTTCATATTTTGTCCAGTCGGCTTGACACTGTCTTTAGAAAAACTATCATAACTTCTTCCGTACATGCCGTACTAACTTGCACTTTGAGATGAGTCTTCAATAGTCACCATAGAGTCTATGTTCAAGTGTGCAAGCATTGAACTTACTCCAGTTGACATAACAAACAAAAACTATCTTTAGGTTCACTGGTAAAAACACATTGTCTCATACTTAGACAATTTCGCATTGTGCTCTGACATACTAGCTCTCTGACCTATGCGATCTTCATGTAGATCATATGTTGCAATAATGACAACATCTATGTAACCAACTTACCCAAATTTCCAATAGTAGTTACCGATTCTTAATGGTCACTTTATTTAACTGGTGGTAATCTATGCACAACCTAAGAGATCCATCATTCTTCTTAACGAAGATGACATTGTTGGAAACTACAATTGAAGAAATTATTGTATTATCATTGATGTCAAAATTTAACTGGTAAGACTATTGCTATTTAAGAAAGTACTATATCTATTTGAGTGTTGCTAAGGGGATAGGCAAGGTTGGTAACAATAGCACCTAAGGAAAGGTTGAGTTATCTTGATACTTCAATGAGTACTTGATTACGTGGGACAATGATAAGACAATGTATTGTTTATCTAAGTAAGAATGAAGACTAAAATGGTAGGAATCGAGCAAAAGTAAAGAAATCTAGTTTAAGCCGAGTGTTGTTAGTGTTGATTAAGCTAGTATATGCTGAGTAAATTTAGTGTTGACCAAACACCAGTTAATTGCCGAGGAAGACAATGTTAGCCATGGAGATAGTTTATGTGGTGACCGAGCTTTCTAGTGAAGACCAAGAAGTTGAACATAGTATTGACTGAGCGTCAGTATTTTGCATTTGAGGAAGAATTCAAATTTCCAGCCGACATTGCTGAAGTCTTGGATTATGTAAAATGTGTTGAATTTATTTATTGATTGTATGAAAGCATTTAATGCACTATAAAACATTTTATTGTAAATCTATTAAGAGATTCAAGATATTTCTAGAAGGACAGCCAAAGAACATAATGTAGGATGGATTCAATGAATCTAACCTAACCTTAAGATCTATGAAGGAGATTAAGTGGCAAAAGATGTATTGACCTAATAGAGGAAGTATTAAGGGAACCTAAGCTAGAGGTTGAACAAGGAGTATATGTTGGAAGTGTTGTTGATGTTATTGACTATCTAAGCAGAGAAGGCTGAAGGAGAAGTGTTGTGATTTCTTGAAGAGAGTTCCAAGTAGACTAGTGATGGAGATGATAAAGGTTCATAGTCAATAAGCTAGCATATGTGTACAGAATTGGATCTGATATTTGCAAAGTAAGTTGTATGTTTTTCAGGTCAATACTACTTCTACTTTCTAACCATTATAATAGTCAAAATCCTTTTAACAGAGGTTGACCTAACAGTCATAGGTATAAATCCTTTGAACAAGGTTGCAATCTAATGGAGTGTATGTAAGTCCTATAACAAGGCACACTTTTAACAGAGTGGTTTAAATCCTTTAACCAGGTCACAACTAATAGTGTGTTTGTAACCTTTGAAAAGGTTGGCTTCTCACTGAGCTCACTTTAGAAGAGTGAACATAATAGTAACATGTTACAACTTGGTTTTTCCTAAATTGGGTTTCCACTATAAATCCTGGTGTTGATACTTGTGTGAATGTTTTGGTTTGAACATTTCTATGTTTTACAAGTTAGATGCTATTGGATAAGTGGACTGCACCATTGTATGTTTCTGTTATGCAATCATTAATGACCAAGTAGCTGTTGGTTATTAGATTTGATTTGTTGAAGAGTTTAAAGTTTGTTTTTATACATCTATACCTGAGAGCAATTGATTCACCCCCCCTCTCTATTATTCTAAATCATATTAATAATTGGTATCAGAGTAGTTGGTTCTTGCAGACAACAAGTTTGAAGGTACTTGAAGAAAATGATCAAGATATATAAGGAGGTACCAAAGCTGAATAAGGAAAACTTCCCTGAATGGAAAAGCTTGATGAAGCTACATCTAGTAGGTATTGGTGATTCTAAAAAGTATTATATTGAGCATGACTATGCCACACCTATTGCACCTATGACTACCAAGGAAATGAAAGCTAAACAAGAGCACAACCAAGCAATGTTGGAGATTGTGTCTATCCTAAGTTATCCAAAATTTGAAGACATCAAAGACTATAGTGCTGCAAAGCAAATGTGGAACACCCTTGCAAACATTTATGGAAGTGACATAAATGTATTGAGAGAAAAAGCTAAGAGCCTAAGAGGTAAATTTGATGAAATGAGAATGCAAGAAGTTGAGATTATTGCACAATATTGTGGTAGAATAAAAGAAGTTTTAAATGCTATTAGAGGAGAAAATGGAACTATTGAGGATGAAATTTTAATAGGAAAAGTATTGGGAACTCTACGTCCTATCTATGCAATCAAAATTTCTACAATTTAGGAATCTAGATGTAACTCTACTAATGCTCTTACTTTGGAAAGTTTGGTTCATAAGCTTACTGCTTTTGAACTTTCTAACTATGATAACTTCACTTTTGGCAATATTGAATCTACTTTTAAGTCGCAAATGGTTCTGAGTAAGTCAAAGAAGGAAAAAGAAAGATGCATCAGTGAAAGTGAAAGTGAAAGTGATAGTGACACATCTGATGAAGAACTTGAGGATCTAGAAGCTCTTATGGCTAGAAGACTGAAAAGGGGGAAAAGAAGGTACAAAGGTAAACTCCCTATTATATATTTTTCATGTAATAAAGTTGGTCATATAGATAATAGATGTCCTGATAGGGATAATAAGGATGAAGAAAGAGACAACAAGCATAATGAAAAAAGAGAACATAGAGGTTACCAAATATACAAGGACTACAAAGGGAAAGGTAAGAAATCCTACTACATTGTTAAAGAAGAGACTAACACTGATAGTGATGATTTTGAAATTGAGGTTGTCTATGTTGCAATGAAAGATGAATCTAATGAGGATGAGAAAATTGTATTGATATCTTATGTGAACAAAAATGATAAATGGATTATTGACAATGGTTGTTCACATCATATGACTGGAGATAAGAGTAAGTTTGATACCTTAGATCATTATAAAGGTAGAAGTGTAAAATTTGGAAATAATGCACCATGTCCTGTTAGAGGAAAAGGATTGATTAAGCTATCTGATAAGATCACTTGTGAAAATGCTTATTGGGTTGAGGTTCTTAACTATAATCTATTGAGTGTTCCAAAACTTAATAACACTAGCTACTGAGTGGAAGTTCATCACAGAAAGGCCAAAATATTTGATGCCACTGGAGAATTGATTGGAAGTGGAGAACAAACAAGAGGTAATTTGTTCTATCTAGACCTATCTAAAGAAACATGTATGATTGCACAACTTGATGATATTTGGTTATGGCATAAGCGGCTATGTCATGTTAACTTTGATAATCTGGAAGAAATTAGTAAGAAAAAGAAAGTGAGAGGTCTACCTAGATTGAAGAAACTTGAGAATGTAATGTGCAAAGAATGTCAGTTGGGTAATATGACAAAGTCTAGTTTCAAGAGAAAAACTTTTACTTCTGAGAAAACCTTAGACTTGGTTCATAGTGACCTTTATGGACCGATGGGTGTACAAAGCTATTGTGGTGCTAGACATTTGATCCTATTTGTTGATGATTATACCAGAATGATGCATGTAATGTTCTTAAAGTAAAAATTTGACACTTTTCAATATTTTAAGTGGTATGTGGCTGCACCTGTGAACTGTTCAAATTTGATATGGATAAAGCAATTGTTGGTAGGCATGAAAGAAGAAATCACTGAACCAGTTGTTATTTTCTATGACAACACAAGTGCTATCAGCATCTCTAAGAATCCAGTGATGCACATAAAGACCAAACACATTGCCATCAAGTATCATTACTTGAGAGAATGGGTACAAGATAAAGAGGTCTGCATGGAATATGTGAATACAAAGGAACAATTAGAAGACATATTCACTAAGGATTTACCTAAAGAAGCTCATGAATACCTAAGAAGTCAAATAGGGGTCCTTCCTCTAATTGAGGCTACCTAGTCAAGCTAGGAGCACTGCATCAAATGTTTTGTATAGAATATCTAACAAGTTGATGCAGAGAAAGGTCACACTTTAGGAGCAGCCTAGAGTTGTGAAAAACACAGCAAAGCCAATAATCAGTCATAAGCAAAGATGACAGAGGGAGAAATACTATTATTGAACTGAAAAGATGATATCTACATCTGAAGGATATATGTTTTTGATGCTGCTTTGGCATTTTTGTCAAAGAGGGAGATGATCACAGATGAATACACAGAATGAGAAGATCAAGACAAAGGGAGAAATTTAGTGGATAGTCAAGCATGGCTAATTGATTCTGTATCAGAATGAAGCTAAGGATATTATAAATATTTCTAATGGATAGATAAGTTTTTTGGATTGGTTGATAATTCATGTGATATTCATGTGGTGTTGCCATCAATGCCAAAGAGGGAGATTGTTGGAAATTGCAATTGAAGAAATTGTTGTATTATCATTGATGTCAAACCTTAACTAGTAAGACTGTTTCTATTTAAGAAAGTACTATATCTATTTGAGTGTTGCTAAGGGGATAGGAATGGTTGGTAACAATAGCACCTAAGGAAAGGTTGAGTTATCTTGATACTTCAATGAGTACTTGATTACATGGCACAATGATAAGACAATGTATTGTTTATCTAAGTAAGAATGAAGACTAAACTGGTAGGCTTAACTGAGAAAAAGTGAATAAATCTAGTTTAACCTGAGTGTTGTTAGTGTTGACCAAGCTAGTATATGCCAAGTAAATTCAATGTTGACCGAACACCAGTTAATTGTAGATGAAGACAATGTTAGTCGAGGAGATAGTTTATGTGATGACCAAGCTTTCTAGTGAAGGGCAAGAAGTTGAACATAGTATTGATTGAGCATCAGTATTTTTCATTTGAGGAAGAATTTAGATTTCCAGCCGACATCATTGAATTCTTGGATTATGTAAAATGTGTTGAATTTATTTATTGATTGTATGAAAGCATTTAATGCACTGTAAATTTTTTTATTGTAAATCTATTAAGAGATTCAAGATATTTCTAGAGGGATAGCTGAAGAACATAATGTATGATGGATTTAATGAATCTAACCTAACCCTAAGATCTACGAAGGAGATTAAGTGGCAAAAGATGTATTGACCTGATAGAGGAAGTATTAAGGGAACCTAAGCTAGAGGTTGAACAAGGAGTATATGTTGGAAGTGTTGTTGATGTTATTGACTATCTAAGAAGAGAAGGCTGTAGGAGAAGTGTTGTTATTGCTTGAAGAGAGTTCTGAGAAGATCAATGATGGAGATGGTAAAGGTTCACAGTTAGTAAGCCAGCATATGTGTACAAAATTAGATCTGATATTTTCAAAGTGAGTTGTATGTTTTTTAGATCAATACTACTGCTACTTTCTAACCATTGTAATAGTCAAAATCCTTTTAATAGAGGTTAAGTAATAGTCATAGGTATAAATCCTTTGAACAAGGTTGCATTCTAATGGAGTGTATGTAAGTCCTATAACAAGGTGCACTTTTAACAGAGTGGTTTAAATCCTTTAACTGGGTCACACCTGACAGTGTGTTTGTAACCTTTGATAGGGTTGGCTTTTCACCAAGCTCACTTTAGAAGAGTGAACATAATAGTAACATGTTACAAAGTGGTTTTTCCCAAATCGGGTTTCCACTATAAATCCTAGTGTTGATACTTGTGTGAATGTTTTAGTTTGAACATTTTTTTGTTTTACAAGTTAGATTCTATTGGATAAGTGGACTGCACTGTTGTATGTTTCTATTATGCAATCAGTAATGACTGAGTAGCTATTGGTTATTAGATCTAATTTTTTGAAGTGTTTAAAGGTTTTTTTAATACATCTGGACCTAAGAACAACTAATTCACCCCCCCTCTCTATTGTTCTAAATCATATTAACAGACATGTGCACCCCATGGTGAAACACTAGGTCGAATATGCCCTTCCTCAAAGAGCTCCTCAACTTGAATCTTGGGCTCATTAAGCTCATGGGTAGTCATCCTGTAAGGTTCTCTACATGTTGGCTCTGCTCTGTGCACAAGGTCAATATGAAAATCAATTTCTCTAGGTTTCAGAATACCAGGTAACTCTGAAGGGAAAACATATACATACTCATGAAAAATAGGATGGTCATCAATGGAATGCTCCTTCTCCACCTACTCCTCTCTATCACTAATGGTGATGGATGATAACCTACACCCTTATGCATGTACTACTTAAGTTGCATAAAAGGAATCACACAAAGGGATACAGGCCTTTGAACTCCTGAAGTTGCTACAAAAGCACCAAAATCATCCACACACTCTATCCTCTTCTGTCTACAATCCATCTTGGTGTTGTGGGCATAAAGAAAATCTATTCCAAGAACTACATCATATATCCTAGAGGTGTGATGTAGAGGTCAGTCATGTGTGTGTTTGAATGTGGACATCTAAATCAAGCACAAACACAACATAGTCATTACTCACATGACCGAATTACAAGAGAGAGTATGAGTTACTTAATCTAAAATTCATTGTGAAGTGACTTGTTGCCTCCTATGTAGACGGAGTGTTTAATTACTCTCAGATTGGAGAGCCAACAACCATAAGACGGGTTCTACAATGGAGGATTTTCAAAAGCTAAGATGAAAAAATCAATGAAATTAATCTAGAAATGGGTGCAATTAATCTAGAAATGTAGAAATGCAATTATACTAAAAGCTTGAAATAAAGATGAAGTGCAATTTTAATCTAAGGACATTGAAATAAATATGATATTAATCTAAGAACAATTAAGAAAATTCTAATCTAATATGAGATGCAATATTAAACTAAAATGAGATATTAAGCTAATTAATGCAATAAAGCTTTGAAAACAATGTAATAATGGAGATTAAAATTGACTATAGTATAGATGCTCTCAAAAATTCCTCCTTCAAATGAAGAAATGAGGTCCATTAAATAGAAAAACACAACAAGAGAATGAAGGGGTTCTTGATTCGAAACTCCTGACCCTTCATTTCCATTTGAGACAAAAATGCAAGAATTACTTAATAAAAAGAATGGAAAATGCCACACAGGTGGCCTTTCGAATATCTTGAATTATTAATTCAACAAGGTGTGTCCATTCCAATATCAAGAAATTATTCATTCCTTTTGATGGGTAATTAGCGAAATGGGGTGGATTTAATTTAATTCTGAGCACTTAAGACTTTAGGATTAAATTAGATTATCATAGGGGTAATTTAGCTAATTAAAGTCAAGGACTTTAGGAATAAATTTTGATATTTAATTAATGCAATTTATGGTCTTTGCAATTGACATCAAGTCAAATTAAGTCAGGTAGGAGAGAGAAAATTACCTAGGAAACTAGGACTTTGGAGATGTAAAATTGAAGATAAATGCACCAAAAAAAAGATTGAATTTAATAGGTGCCAATTTTAGGGTATTACATTTTCCCCTCTTTAAATTGATGCGCGAACAACATGTTGATTCAAAGAATCACCTAAAGTGATAGATGACAAGAAATTTGGAAGTCTAGGTTAGGTTGCCAAGACACCGAACAGATAAAAGCATGATTTTCTGAAGTCTAAGTTAGATTGCAATGACAACGGTCTTGAGAGAAGACAAGAATCAGGGTTAGGTTGCCCCAATGCCCAGAATGAGATTTAGATGAAAACTTAGGACTGTCTCCAGAATCAGGGTTAGATTGCCCCAATATGAAGCTTATCCCTCCAAGACGTGGGTTAGATTGCCTAGATAATGGTCTAAGAGAGATTTCGATAGCCATCTTTAGAACAAAGCTCAACACTCAGGAATTAGGGTTAGATTGCCCCAATACCTAAAAGATTTTGAGAACCATCTCCAGAATGAAGCTTGATTCTCGAGGATCCAAGTTAGGTTGCTCAGATACCTAAAAGATAGATGACCTAATAGAAAGATACGAGACATTGAGATGCCCTTAGAAATGAGAACTGATGATTAAGATTAGACTAATTCAAGAATTGGTTTGACAAGATTCAAATGATGCAATCATCCTGCCCCCTCGGGAGCAAAATCAAAAGATGACATAAGAGGGATGATTGACAACAAGAGGTTGCAGAGTATAAGAAAGAAAATTGGAGCAATGCAAAGGTCATGTTGACCAAGTTTGACCATGGTTGACTAGATTTGAATTTGATGAAAAGAGAAAAGATCTTGAGAACATGATGCAAAGATGAGGGTTTGGCAGGAAGATGACACCAAAAGGCCGACTGCAAAAGGCTGAATTTAAAATGAAATTTCAAGCTATCTAGAGATGTTAAATTTCAATTTCGATCTTGAAAATGGATTCAAAGCAGTCAATTTAGCCAAGGGTGCAATTTTTGCACAAAACAAAGCACTTTTGAAAATTAGGTCAAAAGCTATGTAAGGCCCGAAGGGGTCATTTTCAATTCATTATTCACCTTCATCTTCTTGTGATTTTTGAGCTCTTAGTGAGAAAATGGAGGGTCTTCCACTGCATATGCATAGATTTGAGTGCTCATGATGACATGCCTAGCCCGCGGAGTATGACGCACCTGTAAGTAGTTGATAAACCTCCCTGTATTTCAATTCGTATAGCTGTATAGGTCAAATTAGGAAGATCTAGTTAGGTTTGAGTCATGTTCTTCCAATCTCACATAAGGAAGTAGTTTCCTCACATGGGCCTAGGTCTCCTCTAGTGTGAGAAAATAGGTTCCTCACATGAATTAGGTCTTCTTTGCACAGGCACTTTCCAAAAGCTCGCATGAGCTGAAAAAGGCTCCCTCACGAGATTGTAGGAGCTCATGCAAGGTCTAGTCTTGTCTCACGTGAGAAAATAGTTTTCTCACATGAGAAACTACTGCAAACTTTTGAACTCTTTTGCCAAAATTTCTCAAATTTGCATGAAATCAGCCAAGTAGGGTGTCACAGAGCCATGTCTAGGATAGATGTCATGCTGCATTCATTGTTGTCATGTTGAAAAACCATCATGTTTGAGAAACTGATCCAATGTTGTCACTTTCTTTGCAAGTTGACTTCCCCAATGTTTCCTCTAGGATGCCCCATCCAGTTATCACCACAATAGTGTAGAGAATCACAGATGTAGAGAGCGCCCATATTGATGCTCTTGGTCTAGGATACTTGTGTGATTTTCCTGACATTCAGGTGAATCATGGTCTACTTACTGCACTTGTAGAGCATTTCCATTTGAAGATGAACACCTTCCACTTCTTGATGGGGGAGATGATTGTGACCCCAGAGGACATATAAAGGATCCTAAGGATACCCATCCATGGTACTTGAGTAGAGTATGAGACACAGTTGAGGTAGGGTACATTAGCCTTGAGAGTGATATTCTAGGATGATCTAGTGATGGGCCAAGCCATCTCCTGGGATGATTTGATCAGCAAGAATACCAGTGCTCATCCTTTTGCTATCATAGTTGTGATATTCCTAAGTTGCTACCTTGTTCCGAATCAAGATCAGCATGGTCTAGAGTGTGGCTGGAGCACGATGCTGTGGAGGATGTTGGAGTGACTAGCTGTTAGATTCAGATGGGGTGAGTGTATGTTAGCCCACATGTACCATGAGATGCACGAGATAGTGTATTGTAGTGCAAGGACCATGGTGGCAGGAGTATTTGTTCTCTAGATCTTGGTCTGGGAGCATCTCCCCCTTTGTAGGCCAATTTTCCATGACACATGATAGCATCTCGAGCCATATATTTATAGGTACACAGGTGTCATGACCTAGCCTCTACTGGGCAAGACAAATCACTAGAGTGGGTAGCTGGGTGATATGGCCATGGTAGTATGGAGACCCTGGGTGGCCACAGAGCCATGGGATGATGCTCATTGGGAGCTATCACATATGTTTGTTTCATGTCCACTGATCGGGCAGAGTGTCCATACCATTGAGGTGTTCCATGTCACACATGTCTTGCACCAGTTTGGCAGACAGCAAGATATATCACAGGAGTGTTGCCCCTATGCTTTCTTTTTTGATGAGGAGAAGAAGGGGTGGCATGCAAGATTAGATCTCAAATGATATACGATTGGCACACATACCAGCTGTGTGATGGGACTACATCATGGGGGTTACCAATGCAGGGGTGACTCCTACATATAAAGAACACTTGATAGCATATCCTCATCTGAGGTTCACAAATCTAGTTGGTGCGGGAGCCTAGTAGTAGCAGGCATAGGACTAGCAGGCACTAGTCCAGTAGGCACCATGATAAGCACCATAGTAGCAGAGAGTACTGAGACCCCAAGCAGGGTAGATTAGCATCCTGGCTAGGATGATGGGCTCAGATGCAGGAGCTGGGAGTAGTAGGGCCCAGTAGATGTCCACCAAGTAGTGGACTGGAGACACTTCACAATAGTCTCCTCTGGATGATGATACAGACATGCTTGACATCCCAGCAAGAGTTGGGACACCTCAGCTGGAGGAGGCTCTCAAGAAGAGCTGTGAGAGGGTATGACAGATGCAGTGAGAGTGAGATGATTACCACACCTGATTTATTCAAGAGGATACTTGTGTACCAGATAGAGATGCTAAGATTAGACAATTGCGGGATGAGCTAGCACATTCCAGGATTGAGATGAGGTACGAGGCTGCCCAAGTAGCATATTATTATGCAGCTTACTACGGGGCTGTCCTAGATTTGTTAGAGTAGGTATCACCATTCACTGATTACGCTGGAGCTCCATAGGCACCTCCACCAACACCCCCAGAGGCACCACCATAGGCACCCATATAGGCTCCACCACAACAAGCACCTCCTCAGCAGGCACCTCCATAGCAGCCCATGCCCTTACCACAGAGACCATTGCCACCACCTCCTCCAGGTGGCAGTGGATCTTGATGTATTCCTTGTTGTTGTAGCTCATTTTTGAGAGATGTGTATTGTAGTCATTTTTGATATTGTGCTTAAGTAGCACCTTCTTCTTTTGTATATGACATTTGATCAAGATATATATATATATATATATATATATATATATATATATATATATATATATATATATATATATATATATATATATATATATATATATATATATATATATATATATATATATATATATATATATATATATATATATATATATATATATATATATATATATATATATATATATATATATATATATATATATATATATATATATGAGATCGACATTTTGAGATCATCATACTTGTTGTATATTGCTTTGATGTATGATGTTTATGAGATGTTTTCCTACGTGATTAGATATATGGATAGAAATGTATGAAATGCACATGTTTCCTCTTATGAATATGCACATGGTTTATTTTATGATGATGCAGTGTGAAATGTAGTGGTAGATGAATAAGAATGTATGTAGATGTGTAATGTATGATTTATGCTTATAGTGAATGTACATGTATATGTAGGTGCAAATGAATGCAAATGGAAATGAAATGAAAATGCATATGTAATGTATATGATACTAATCATCTCATACAGGATTGTAGCAATATATGACAGGTACTAACCCAAAAAAAATGGTTGAAGATCGAAAGTGAGGACCAAACACTTGTGTAGCCAAGAAGAACCCAGGACAAAAGATGAGGACCTTTGATGAACAGAAAGTAATCAAGAGAGCACCAAAACACTGTCTCAAATGCAAGCCTAGAATGAAAAAAAAGGCAAGCCTAAGCTAAATGCAAGCCCTAGGACTTGGTTGTTGGACTCATTGTATTTATCATCATCGAGTTCATTTAAACACGGGATGATCACAAGATGTCATACAATCCTCACTAATATTACAATTATGAGAATATGAATATGACATAAGTCTTAGATTTGTTGGAATGAGGTGTAAGCATTAAGGCACAAGAAGCCAGAATGACCTAAACACCTATTCCTTTTGATTTAGCAAGTTAACATAAGCATCAAAGCATAATTTCTAGAATGACTTGAATGTTTCTTGTGAAAAAACACACAAGACATGTGAGAGTTCCTTCTTTTGCCAAAGAGTGCTCACAGTGACCCTTACATTCACTTAGCAGGATGAGCATTAACCATTTTACTTGTAGTAGAAAGAAGTCACTGAAAATAGATAAGGAGAAGAACCAACCTCACCAAAGCATCTATATAAAAGGAGTCGAGGTATGCATGGCCATCCAAAATGAGATGAAGACTCTTACAAATAGACACCCCTCTTAGATAGATTCTTTAGATCATTGGAACTAAACCAACAAGCAGAAAGCAAAGAAAACATCATGCCCCTAGTCTTCGTGTTTGTCAATCAAGAAAGATGTCTTAGATTCGCTCGTGGAGAAATGATAAAGAAAACAAACAAACAAGGAAAGGAAAAGCTCAAAATGCTTCAAAGGAACACAAAATCAGTTTTTGGTTTCAGTTTATGTTTGTGTTCAAGCAAATTGAAGTCAAATCAGAAGCAAACAACATTCAAAGTCTCGACAGGATAGAAATGATAGGTAGACACAGTGAGAACCACTAGTGACCATCATGAGAGATGAAGTCTCAAGAAGATATCAGAGTGTGAACCAAGTATGAGTAGGCAAATGTAGTGAGAACCACTGGTGATTGATACAAGGAAGATTCTCAAAAGAGAGAATAAAACATGAGTGAAACATCAGCAGGAAGATGCATTGAGGACCATTGGTGACTGATGTAAGGAAGAGATCCAAAAGAGAGAGATTTGAATGAGAGCTAAGTTGAGAACCAATGGAAACTGATACATGAGAGATCCTCAATGAGAGAAATCTCAAAAGTAGCTAGGCATCAGTAGGTAGATGCAACGGGAATCGCTAGTGACTGATGCACAAACAAAACTTCTGAAAGCAATAGGACAATGCCCCCTAGACCAAGAGGATGCCCCCAAGTATGAACCAATTCTAATCCATGAAGAGGCAAGGAAAATCTTGAAGACAACTGAAAGCAAGAGCATGAGCTAGAAAACTAAAGCAGGAAATGAACCCAAAGTAGGAAACAAACTAAAGTAGGAAAGCGGGAAAGCAAACTAAAGCAAGAAAGCAAAGAGACTAAAGTGGGAAACTAAGAGACAAGCGATGCTGAGATGAGATGTAGCTTCAGGAAACAAGAGGTGCTTGTTTACCAAGTTTTCACCATTTTGGTAGAGATTCTATTTTTGCTACCATGATGCCTATTTACTAGGTTTTCATCAATGGCACATTTTCTTCTTTTTCAATTTTTTTGTACTTTTCTCTTTTTTTATTTTTTTGTATTTTTGATCTTTTGATTTTTTTTTTGTATTTTTTCAATTTTCTATTTCTTTTTATTATTATTAGGGCACCTGTTTACCAGGTTTTCACCAAGATAATAGATACATCAAAGTGCCTGTTTGCCAGGTTTTCACTAAGATGATCATTTTTTTAGGACAGTTTGCCATGTTTAGGATTTTTTGCAATATATCATTTTTTTGGATTTTTTCAGGACCAATAAGTATGTACATGAGCATGCTGAGAATGTCTCAATTGTAGAATTTCTTCAGATGAAGAGCGTTGATAGGCTCTTTGAATTTCTCTCCTACAGTGGTGGAGAGTCGATAAGCACCAGACCCAAATGCTGCAGTAATGACATATGGACCAAGCTAGTTTGGTTCAAATTTGCCTTTTTGAACTTGCTACTGCTGATTTTTGGAGTTCTCTCTCAAGATGAGATCACCCACTTGGAATTCTCTTTGTTTGACTTTCTTATTATAGGCTTTTGACATTCTTTTTTGATATACTCAGAGATGATCGAATGCCACCTTCTGATGTTCATCAAGTAACTCAAGCTCTTGAAGCTAGGATATTTTGTTATCTTCATCAGTGATGAGGCCCCTCAGAGAGATTCAAAATGTCAGAATCTCGACCTCAATATGTAATATTGCCTCTGCTTCATAAACTAGGGTGAAAGGAGTGGCCCTCGTTAGTGTTTGGATACTTGTCCTATAGGCCCACAAGGCCAGATTGATTTGGAGATGCCAATCTCCACCAGATTTATGAACTGTTTGGTGCAAGATTTTTAGAATTGTCTTATTAGAAGCCTCTACTTGTCCATTACCCTTAGGATAATATATAGATGACCAATGTTGAATAATTTTGAATTTAGTGCATAAGTCTGCCAGGTCCTTATTTTTGAATTGTCCCCCATTGTCAATGATAATAGATGAGGGTATGCCATATCTACAAATGATATAGTTCAATATAAACATAGGAATGGTCTTGCCATCAGCTACAATGAGAGGCATTGCCTCAACCCACTTGGTAAAGTAATCAGTAGCTGTGATGATGAACTTGTGCCCTCTTGAAGATGAAGGATGTATCTGACTGACCAGGTCAAAGGCCCATTCCTGGAATGACTAGAAATTGATGAGAGGACTAAGTTCATGAGTAGGATCATGAATCAAGTTCCCATGAAATTGCCATTGCTTGGAAGTCTTAGCATATTGAACAGCTTCTTTTTCCATGTCTGGCTAGTAATATCTGACTCTAATAAGTTTCTGGGCTAACGTCAGACCACTAGAATGAGACCCACATATACCTTCATGTACCTCAGCTAGCACACATTTGGACTCATTAGGTTCTAAGCACCTAAGGTGGGTACCATCTAGACCCCGTCTATACAAGTCATTTTCTATAAGGACATACTGTGAAGCAGTACAAATGAGGTGACATTTTTCATTTTGGGTATAGGTGTTAGGAATGATCTGGTCACAAAGGTAGGAAAAGATATAGTGGTAGTAGGATGAATCATGTCCAATGACAGAACAGATCATCTTGGATTCAGTGATATCATAGGCAGGGTAGTGTAATGCCTTCACCAAGAACTCATGTCTGAATTCATTTTTCAGCATTTGTAATATTGAAGCAAGAGTGGCCATTGCATCAGCTGCTTTATTGTCTGCCCTTGGAATCTACTAGAAAGAAATGTGTGAAAATTATTGTTTAAGATAATCCACCATCCTTTTGTAAGGTATAAGTTTGTCATCTTTAGTTTGGTAAACATCATTGACTTGATTGATGATTAACTATGAGTCTCCAAAGACCTTGAGCTCATCCACATGCCATTCAAGGGCCATCTTCATGCCATTAATGAGAGCTTCATATTCAGCTATGTTGTTCATGTAGGGAAAAAACATTTTATATGCTTTTGGCAATGAGTATCTTTGAGGTGTAACAAACAAAATGTCTGCACCGGATCCTTACTGAGTAAATGATTCATCAAAGAACATGCTCCAAGATTGGTGTGCGAGAAGCATGACAAATTGATCTAGAAACTCAATACTCAAAGATTGATAATCTTTTAAAGGAGCCTCCACCAACTGATCAGCAATTGCTTGTCCCTTAATGGCTTTTCTTTCCACGTACTCAATGTCAAATTCACTAAGTATCATTACCCATTTTGCTAATCTACCCGTGAGGGCAGCCTTGCTCAACAAGTATTTCAGTGGGTCAATCTTTGCAATAAGCCTTGTGGTATGAGCTAGCATATAATGCTGCAATTTCTAAGAAGCGAATACCACTACTAAACAAGCCTTCTCAATGATAGAGTAATTCATTTCATAAGCAACCGATGTTTTGCTGATATAGTATATGGCTCTTTCTTTATTGTTTTGATCTTCTTGAGCTAAGAGAGCACCCAAAGACATGTTTGTTGCTGAGATGTATAGGATAAGAAGCTTCTCATGTATAGGAGACATTAGTATAGGTGGATTAGCAAGATACTATTTTATTTGAGTAAGGCCCTTGTCGCATTCCTCATTCCATTCATAAGTCACATTCTTATGCAAAGTTTTAGTGAATGGTTGTGACTTGTCAGCCAGCTATGAAATAAAATGCCTGATAGATTGTAGCCTTCCTTGTAGTCCTCTCATTTGACTAATATTCTTGGGTGGATGCATGTCCATAATAGCTTGTACCTTTTCAGGATCAACTTTTATGCCTTTAGCTGAAATGATATAACCCAAGAGTTTCCCAGAAGTAACACCAAAAGCACATTTCTTCAGATTAAGCCTGAGACTAAATTGTTCCATATGGTCAAGGATGGGACCTAAGTCTATGAGGTGACTTCTTCATTGCATTGCTTTTGGCTAAAGTATCATCTACATAATCCTCCATTTTTTTATGCATCATATCATGGAAGATAGTAGTAACATCTCTCTGGTATGTTGCTCCTACATTCTTAAGCCCAAAAGGCATGACATTCTAGCAAAATGTGCCCCAGGCACATGTAAAAGTAGTCTTTTCTTGATCTTCTGGTGCAATTTTGATTTGATTATAGCCAGAAAAGCCATCCATCAAGGAATACATCTCATATCCTACTGTCATGTCAACTATCATATCAATATTAGGCAGTGGGAAGTCATCTTTCAGACATTCCTTATTCAAATCTCTGAAATTCATACACACACGAATGGATTTATCATGTTTAGTGATTGGAACAATGTTTGAAATCCATTCTGCATAATCAATAGTTCTTATGAAGCCAGCCTGAAGAAGCTTTTCTAGCTCTACTTTAACCAAAAGTGCTACGTGTGGATGCATTTTTCGTAGCTTCTGTTTAACAAGTTTGATACTTGGTGCAATGGAAAAATGATGCATGATTAGATTGGGATCTAATATAGGCATGTTAGAATAGGTCCATGCAAATTTTATTTTCTTTCTTTGAAAGAATCTTGTGAACTCTTCTTTTTCATTAGCAAACAATGATTGTGCTAGGTGAATAATCTGTGGACCAGCCTCTGTACCCAAATTGACCAGCTATGTTGGCTCAATTAATACTGATGACCTCTCTTGAAAGTGGCTTGGAAGCATGTCAAGTATCTCATCCTTGGGTGCCTTAGAGAGGTTTTCACCCTTGGATACATCTTTTATTTTTACTATTTTTGGCTCTAATACTGCCACAAAGTGGTTTTCACCATCAGAGCATCTATTTTTTCTTCTTTTAATTTTTTGACTAAGATACTTGATATCCACCTCTGTCATGTTGACACTGCTTTCACTGGTGGAGGACATCATAGGTTCAATAGCATGAAGGTAACAAACTAGATCATAATATGTTTGGAATGTTAGGACTTCATTGGATTCAAAAGGAGAGTTCCAGTTTATTAGATCAGGACGGCAAAGTGAAAGGGAAGTAGTGATTGGTTCAACTGCGTTCATGGTATAACCCTCAAAAGTGCTGACAAGCAAGTCAAGACCTAGAGTGATCTCATCCAAAGGAGCATTCGAATCCCTAAGAGACCTTGCATCAGAAGTAGAGGACACGTTAACATTAGTGGTACCTAATTCATGCGGCCTAGTGCTAGACCCTTCACCTACTTCGAGGAGTCTTTCATACATGTGAACATTATCTATGTCTACATCATAGGTATCATCAAACAAAGAGTTGAACTCATATTCATGTGAGTTAGTACTTGATGTAGGAATGTCATTAGTAGCATCATCAGATTCATTATTCTCCCTTGTGGCATTAATAGCTTGCTGAAGTTGTTCTTGTTCAAAGTACTTTTGAAAATGAGGTGGCCTATATCATTCACCTTGAAAATTAGGATCATCATTTAGTGATGCTTTCCATTCCTCATATGTGAATTGGTATACTGAAGAAGTTTTATCAAAATCATTATCAGTATCAGTATCTATCTCTATCATATGAACAGGTATGATAGGCTCATCAGGTTTGGCAAAGAGTGTTGCGAGATCTAGAGGAATAGGATATGGGAATGTATCTTCATCAGAGCTAGCCTCTAGATTCACTTCTGGAGTAGCATCTTCAATTTCTTGTTCAAGTTCGGGTTCAGGCTCAGAGCTGACACAAATTTCTTGGTCCCCAAATGAAAGGGAGTCTTTTTAAAACCCAAGCCACTAGTATCTTTTGTGCAGTGGCCCATAGCTTCAATAGGTTTTAGTAAGCCATTATCATTTTTCCCTATAGGACCACTCCCCTTATAACCAAAGTGCTTCATGATTTTGAAGGCCTCACTATATGGTTCTTACTCTAAATCTAGAGATGGAGTGGTTGTTTTAGCTATTTCTTTTCCTTTATAGATCCATGCTCTGATAGCCCTCTCTTCATCCTCATCTTCTAAAGGCTTAGATGCCCTTACAAAGGTGCCATCATAAACTATTTGAGGTTGAGCATTAGAAATCTTGTTGTTTTTAGAAGGTCTCCCATAAGAGTGTGGAGATGGAGGTAGAGCAGCTAGTGATAGCATAGGTTCCATTTGGTATTCTCCCATGCCTGTATCTTTAAGTCTCAAAGTTTGTTCCATTTCTTTCAGCTTAGCATCATAAAACTCAGTAGATTCTCTATTTGCTGGAACAAAGCTATATGTGGTTTGTGCAAGAGTGTTGCAGAAGAAATTGGTATTTGTGGGTATAGTGACTTCCACTCCATGGAATGGAAACTTAATGCATTGATGATATGTGGATGGAACAGCTTGCATCTCATGAATCCAAGGCCTACCCAACAAGATATTGTAGGCAAGAGGAATATTGAGCACTTGGAAAGTGATATCTCTCTCAACGGGACCTATGTGGATAGGTAGCATGACTAAGCCTTGGGACTTGCATTCTTCCTCATCATAAGGTTTGATGGTAATCTTTTTGTGAGGATCTCTGCAATTCTCATCATATCCTAGCTGAGTGAGTAGTTTAGCAAAAAAAATATTAAGACCAACACCGTTATCTATGAGCACTCGACGGATGTGCTTAGGACCTATCATGACCTCTATATGCAGGGGAGCATTATGTGGGTGACTCAAAGAGTGGTCATCTTCTTCAGAGAAGGATAAATAGTGAGGAGAAGTCAAATGACCCACCATTGATTGGAACTAGTTGAGATCGAGATCCTTGGGAACATTTTCCTCAGCAAGCGCCTTGTCCAAAATCTTCCTATGAGTAGGCGAGATCTTCAGCAACTCAAAAATGGTAATCTAAGCATTGGTTCACTAGAGTTGATCTAAAATGCTATAACTAGCCGAGCTAGCTGTAGGGATAGATTTCATGTTTTTGTCAGTGGGGCCAATAATAGTCTTATCCATAATTTTCTTTGGAGTGGATACAGGAGTATCAGGTCTCGTATCCATAGTTTTCTTTGGAGTGGATGTGGAAGTATTAGGACCTTTCAAAACAACTCTCCCTCATGATCAAGTGACAACATTAGCACAACCTTGAGATTGTTTAGATTCAGATGAATGAGGTGTAGAGCTATGCAAGATAAAAGGTGTCTTAGATTTGGGAGTATCACCACTCCCTCTAGAAGTGATCACATCACAATACTCTATCTCGATAGGTTTGATCATACCAAGAACATTGTCATTATTAGTGTACATGTAGTTGACTTTAGCATTGGTATTCTTAGCGTTTGAAGACTCACCCTTCTCATGAGGAGGGAAGGTATCCTTAAAATCTTGATGGTCTGAATTCTTGTTATGGCCATCCATAACAATGTCACCACTATCGATCAAATCTTGGACCTTGTGTTTCAGCTGAAGACAAGTTGAAGTCTTATGACCAATGTTCTGGTGATAGTCATAGTAAGCATTATCATTCCACCAGTGAGGTCTTGGTGGTGGGTCATAAGTATGATTTTCTAAAGGAGTAAGAACTTGAATCTCTATGAGAGTCTTATAAACCACATCAAGAGGCTCTCCCAAAGGAGTAAAATCATGCTTGGATTGAGCAGCCCAAGGTTTGTTCCTAGCAAATCTTGAAGTTTGTTGGTTGTATATTGTGGTCTTTTTGATAGCCTTAGCTGCTTGTATGCTGGAAGTAAGATTAAAAGTAGACTTTGAAGGCTTTGCAATAACATTATCCACTACTCCATCATTTACTACATCTCTATTCTTATTGGTAGCCTTTCCTTTATCCTTGTTTGTGGAGAATCCTTGTTTATTCAAAGTCAATTCTCCCTTCTTGATCATGAAGGCCTCTATCCACACTACTTGTTTGATCATACTATCAAAAGTAAGAGGACCTTGCAATTACACTTGGTATCTATTAGTAAATAGATTCATCCTTTCTTGTTCTTTGTGACAATATGACTCTTAATGCCCGAATGATGAACAAAACCTACTTACAACAGTTGAAAAGCCATCTTCCGATGACTGGCTTTTCTCTGAATTTATAGCTACAGCTCCCTATGTGAATGATTTTCAAAGAATTATGTTTGATTCCTAAATCTAATCTAGGTATGCTCTTAACTCGAGACCAAAAGAGGAAAACCAAACTAAGTCTAGCCAGAACTTAGTCCAGGTAGGAAAAGCATTCTAATCTAAAACCAAGCAGCAAACTCACAAATCCTATGAATTTAGATGCTCAGCAACTACCTACAAAAATGTAAATGAAATATAAAGAGCTTCTAATGAATCCTTCCCTGAATCTCCCATAGCACATCCTACTCTGATTAATTCATATCCTCATCAAAAGAAGAATGAAACATCCTTCCTCTCTTCCTGCAATTTAGATTTTAAAGAAAGAAACATAGAACCAATAACTAATTAGTTCTCCTCTAAACTTCCCATAGCACATCCTACTGAGGTTCATTTTTATCCTTGCATCAAAAGACAGAAACATCCTTTCATTCTTATCGTAACTTAGATTAAGAGAAGAAACCAACTAATTAACTAATTGGAACATAAATTATTGACATAAAAACACCCTTTATCGACTCTGCAATATCAAGTCTTGTTACATCAACAATTTGCCGACCTTTTTATTTACTTTTTCAACAATATATATAGAGATTACAATGTATGATCTCTCATGAGAATGTGAGATGTTTCAAATTCCAGAATCTGGAAAGACTGTAGACTAGCACTTTTGAAACTACAAACAAAAGAACCAAAAAGACTTTGTCTCTTCATCTAACTTGCCTTTGAGAATGTGAAATGAAAAGACTTCATCATCTTCCTTTACCATGATCAATCTTCATCATTCTTAGATGCATAAGGAACATCTAGCATTACCTCTAACCAAGACTTCATTTGATATTCAAAAGCATATATCCACTATTTTATTGCAGCAGTTATCCTTTAAAAATAACCAAAAACTCATTCCTTTCATAAGATCAAAATCATTGATTCCTACATTTTATGATTTAATCATGTTCAACATTCTTCATAATATGAGACAATAACACCACTTATCTAGTCCTCATTGTGAGAATTGCACCCTTCAAGTATGATTTCCGCAACAGTGAAGTAGCGGATTAACCATTCTCCACCTGTCAACTTTAAGCGCTTACGTTAAAGCACATGCTGAATACTTTTCAAATAATAATCTTTTAATTGCTTTTCATTTGTTTGCTAGACACATGGTGAGATCCTGCTTCACCACAAAGGATCTTCCACACCATAGTGACAAAGTGGCACCCGTTGATGTAGTATCACAAATAAACTCTTTCTAGACCCACCAAGCTAGGTGTCTTCATCCCGCCAAGCATCTTCGATGACTTACGTTGTCGCATGATCGCATGGTATTATTTTAATTCATGCGATCATGTGACCACCCTATGATTGGCTCACGTGGATCTAGCATGGCATAGTTACTTGACTTACATTGTCTTTTCATTGACTTTTCACACCGCTCGGGCTTTCATCGTCGCATCTATGTTGTTGGCGTAAGTGGGTCCCAGCAAAGCGCATTCACTGGCTTAAGTTTCCATTGTTGCATGATCGCATAGCAATATTTTTATTCATGTGATCATGTGACCACTCTATGATTGGTGTCCGTGGGTCCAGGGGAGCATATCTTATTTAACCTTCACTTGCTGACTTACGTTGTCTTTCATTACCAAAGACGGGCCCACTAGGATAGGTGGCACCTTGTTGCTATTTCACATTTGTTATTTTTCAAGCATCTTTCTATTGTGAAATTTTGACCATCATTGGATTGAAACCCTGGTTGATTTAAACCGTTGATACAATGTCATAACTCAGGTCCCACTGAGAAACAGGGCCCACTAATCTGCATGTGCTTAAATTCTCAACTTAAGTGCCTCCTTCCCACCTAACCAACTATGATTCATGCCTTGTCACATGATCGTAAGGTGGTTCTCTCAGTCATGCGATCATGCAACCACGCCTACCAGAGGGCTTTATTTTCAACATCAAATCACACACTCACTGTTTGGATCATCATGACTTGATGAATCATCCCGTACCTTCAAATGGTGAAAATCACCAACTATAGTTGACTATTAAAAATGCCTAACTCAGCTCTGTCACATTGAAAAATGCATAGCCTGAGTTCTAAAAGAACTCATTTGATCACACTGTCATATGAAGTAGAATTCTCTGAATAGTACAATGCCAGCTCTGTCACTGCATCATCCATATGAAGAATCTTTTAATTTTTTATTTCTTATGAGTGTCCTGATATCATGACTTCAATCACCATTCCATCTAAAAGAGATCATCAATGGGAGCATGATATCCTTGCCAGGTTGGGGTCTATCACCTACCCATTATGACAAGACTTCCAAATAACCCACCCAGCTTGAAAAGAAGAAGGCAATGGTAGGGAAACCTAGCAAGGAAAACCTATCCTAAAGGAAACCTAGACTTAGACTCAAACATGACTAAATCTAACTTGACATTACTAAAAAATAAAATGATGGGTGACTAAAAGTCAGGCAACAGTTGGCTCCATCTAGGGAATATGTACTACAAAGTGCATAGAGAATCTAGCATCTTTGGTCAAACAAGTGCCTTATGCATTGGGTTATGGAGTTTAGACTAAAGAAAACAACAAAAAGCTGCATACATGGAGGGCAAAGGGGAGCAGGGAAAACTAAACATACTAAGCAAGAAAACAACCAACTATGAAAGTGAGAAAAGGCTATACTAAACACACCAAAATTGGAAAGCAAAAACCTAACCTAGAGCACAGGTGAGGAGACCTCACCTAAAGAATAGAAAGAAAGAAAAGGAATCATACGTGACCATTTATAGGAAGAGAGAAGTATGAACCCTTTCGGCACAGAGGAGAATGCTTCACCAGCTTGCAACAACATTAATATCCTCTGGAAAATCCTTTACTGCTGAATTTGAGTCCAAAAGAAATTTGTAACATAGTAACCCATAGAATTTTACCAAATAGCCATGCCTCATCATAGACTTCTATTTCCTCTTTACTTTTCTGCACACTACCTTTCACATGTTCTATCATCTTTTGTGAAGGAGAAGAAAACCCACTAGATTCTGAGAACATCACTGAATCATACTTGCATCTATTTTCCTCAACCTTGTTACTTTTAACAAAGATATCAATATTCAAATCTAGACTGGCAAGATTAGGATATTCGAGTGATTCTAAATGCACTACTGGAACATAATCACAACTACTTTGTCATGCCCAAACTTTGGCAAGAAAATCACAACAATTTTTTTTTTTGAACACAAGATTTATAATTAACTAAATCATACAACATCTTAGAGAATCATAAATGCTTCATTAATACAACATGTTTAATGGATAAAATTCAGGTTTTAAGTTATCTTTGTGAATGTACCATTACTTCTACATAACATCAATTATGAGGTGCAATAAATGTGGCATTTCTTTGTCATCAACATCAAATTTACTAACCAATATACTTGATCATAAAACAATCCTTTCCATTAATTTTATCTAAGAAAGTTTACATATAAAGAAAGGAAAAAGAAGACCTAAGGGCTAGACCTAGAGACTCGGGGGCTCATCTCCATATGGCCTTGCCTAATTCACGCACAGAGTCTTCATAGTTTGGTACTTGGATCTCATACCACTAATTTAACTCTATAAAAAAAATGACACATAATAAAGACACAAGTATCTACCCTAATACCCAAGGGTGACATCATGAGATCCAAGATTTACAACATGGCTCGAGGGGTCATCAAATGACCCTAACATGGGATACACATACTCACACACCAAACACTCTCAAGAAACATAAATTGCAAACCCAAATTCCCTCAAGGGTGAAACTAAGGAATTCCAAGAACTCCTTTTTGTGGGGTGTGGGTGGACAACCCATGGAGATAACCATTTCATGAAAACAAGGCCGCACATGGACCCAAATAACTCAACATCAATATAAGGCCACACATGGACCTAAATAACCACATTATCATAACAAGGCCACACATGGACCAATCTTCCCTCCTTATACCCCCAATGCCTAATGGGCTAAATGCAAGGTTACTTGGGTAAAATCACTCACCCAAGTTTCATCCTTCCCCACACATGGAGTTGCTTCATTTTCCCACACCCCCCTCTTGGTTTCTCTTCCCTCCCATGGGTGAGTGAGCCAAGAGCATACAACCCAAATCCAATGACAAAAGAAAACACAAAGGTGCTTGCTCTCACCATGACCAACCATGGGAGCTAAAACACCACAAGAATCAAGATCAAAGCTTCCTCCATGACCAACCATGGGGAGCCAAAGGAGAAATGTAAACTCATACATCAAACATTTCCAATCATCCACATTCAAAAATCCCAACCCCCTAGAGCAAAAACTTGACATAAATCATCTCTTTACTCACAACACATTTATCTTCAAATAATCAAGTAAATTAATAAATTTCTATACAAATTTACATCATTACAAACTAAGCATATAATAGTTACTTCCCAACATGCATCTGTCTTAAAATGTCTTACTCGTCACACTGCCACATGTACCTTATTTCCATTATACTTCAATTTTAGCTTTTTATATATTTAAAATTCTAACTCCTTTACAAAAGGCACATAACTGACAATTTAGAAAAACTATAAATATCACAGGGACACTAACAAGGGTGTCTTGCATCTTAACTCAAGGTCATTACTTTAATTTGGCACATAAAGTCTTAAGGTTAACACAAGCTAATTTCAATCAACTTAATATGAAACTTAGTAGTTTATAACTAACTAATGCTTTCAACTGTAATTAAAACTCCACTACCAGTTACTCTAGTCGTCAAATTTTCACACTATCAACTTTGTGGTTACTTCTCTAATCTCCTTAGGACTAGATGTCATACCGTCACTAGACTTTCACCTAAACACCCAATGTTAATGGATAACATATCATATAGAGTACCCTTTACCCTTAACATGTGTTCTCTTGCACATCTCTCCTCATTAAAAATACTTATCCTTTACTGAATAGAATTAAGCAAAACAATTCATTCAATCTACCAATTCCTATTTTAAACCTTCTAAATTAAATCAATATTCTAAATTCCAGCATAAATAATTTTGATAAAGTCCTAATAAAATAAGTATTTAATTCCAACCAATAAACTTAAATTAATAATCAAAGATTATCTCTTTATAAATCCTCTCTCATTAGCATCTATGTCTATATGAACCAAATTCTTTTTAAACTAAGCTTCTAGTTTCCAAAATGAGTTTAATTAATCCTCTAGAAGGATATTAAAATTAACTTATAATACCAATACAAATGCTAATTTATCCAATAATTCTTTAAACATATACCAATCTTAAAAGACCACAATAATAGTTAATTTATTTAATATAAATTTAGAAATTCTATCCAAATACCCAAATCAATTCTAGCTCTCTTCAAATCTAGCTAAATTGTAATAAATTAATTCCAGTCTCTATATTTTAACTTGACATTCTAAAGCATAATAAATCAACTATATATCTTTAATCAAAGTTTTAATATTTAATATATTATTTTAATGGTGATCAAGATTAATAATGATTACAATATATCATTCTAAATCATTATAAGGTGATCCCCTCTATATTTGTGTTGATTATGATAATACTGTAAAAAAAATATTATAACCCTTAAATATTTCATTTTCCTGAGAGTGTAATCCCTAATACTAATGGTCATGAATGCAAAATGCAATCCTTTAGAGGTAGGTGACGTTACTTACCTGGTGACCAAAGCATTTCCCTAACTCCTTGACACGCATTTGGTAAAGACCTCTCAACAGTTGACAGAGTTCAAGAATCTGAATAGCATTACCATGGACGTCACTTTTGCTGGTGGCTACAATGAATCCTTCATACTTATCAACGTCTTCCATTTTTTTTTTGTTTTTGTAGCTACCGGTCAAAGGTTCTGAACATATCCCTCCTTAGGGCCCGTTTGGACCATGGAATACCAAATGCCAGATATAGTCAATTCTGGAAGATTCTAAAATTTTGGAAGATACAAATTTTGAAAATGATTTCTGAAATATGGGATGACCTATTTGGTTCACCCAGAAGATGACTACGAAGATACTCTTTTCTCTCACTCTATTTCATTTGATCCAACAAATGCAAAGAAAGAACATGGTCTTCACAAGCAGGATTTGCTGCAACTTCTCATTTCAGAGGGCGAATTTAGTCAAACCTAGAAATATTTGCATATTTATACATACGCAAAATAATGATGATGATGACCCCTCTGCCTCTAGATGTATATCCTTCTGCTCCTCTTCCTCCCACAATAGAGTTGTATGGCAATGAACAAATTAGAGACAGAACAACAGTAAATGTAATCAAGAGCTTCTTTAATCTCAACCTTAAAATATCAATCTTTTCCAAGGCATTACAGTGCGTCAACCATCTCAAGCCGCTCGATTAGATCTCCATTTCCATTCTGCATTTCTTTTAACAAAATTTTGACCTATTTCACAAGTGTTTTAGCACATTCATGGTATTCTGGTTCTCTGTATGGTGTCTCCATAGATTGAACCAAAGCATCCTCCCATTCATTGATAGCATGGGAGGGTATGGAAGAAATGTGATCTCCCTTCAAATTAGACATCGCAGCCGCACTTGAAAAATAGTCTCTATTTTTTTGATATTGAGATGTGTAATGCTTGTGGCTAAAGATAGCATACCCCCCACTGTAACTGGCTCTTGCTAATCCTTATATGTTATCTACAAATGAGGGGGCAACCATGTTGTCTGTAGAACTGATCTCTTGTCCCTTTTGTACCATTCTCAATAATTACCCTATACGATTTGGCCTTTGCTTTCCTCAAGAGACACCTTGTACTATCTAGCCTTTCTCTCACACTGGCGGCCAGATCAGCACACTAACTTAATTGAATGCACACTTATTCACATCAACTACTCACTACAGAGATAGGTGGATAAGGGCCACACAACTTTTCGCTGTCAGCCATCTACATAATCTGGGTGTGGTGAGCTTATTAATTGGTAGATTTCAGTATTTGTACGCACTGCCTGGTCAGTCTATGTAGAGACTAGTTTTCTAGTCTTCTTATCCCCCACAAACTAATGAATAAGGCCTCATTTATATGCTCACTGATAATGCTTCAGCAATTTCCAATGATATGAATTAGACAGTCTTGAATACTTGTAAGTTGTTGCTTAATGCCTAAGAACTATTGTTGTAGCTTTTAGCACTGCTTAGAGAAGTTCGTCAACCACACAAACAACGCTGTGATACAATTTACCAAGCACATTCAACAAATCTAATTATCTCAAATTTACAAGCCAAATCAATTTATCATACTTGGTAACATGATTTGAGAATATATCTATGCACTATTAAAAAAAAATAACACTTTTATAAAATAAACATCTATTCATTAATTTATAGACATGAAGAACCATTAACTTACTTAAAAAATTCCTAAAATCTAGCATCCAATTAATACAACTAATTAAATTATTAGCTTAATAAAGTGGTCGATAATAGTAGACAGAATTAAATTCTTAACCTTAGGATGGAATAATAATTAGATTATCAATGATACATTTATATTTAATTATGTCTTTACAAGGTCTAAAACTCATCTATTTTAAAGATTCAAATTTAAACTATAAGCTTAATATATATCGATGTTGATATAGCTTAAGTGACCACTTAAATTTCTTAGCAAAATATTAATAGTCATTATGCAAGTAAATTAAAGTTATGGGATGGGTATTACCCTAAAGATTTGATTAAGCCATACAACGTATAGCTATGTTAAAGAGTTTCAATTATGAATATTATTATTATTATTATTTTATTAGAAATAAGTTACACTATTAGTAACATGCTATTCCACAATAAATTTTCACTATGAAACATTAGACTTATATATATATATATTTTAATAAAGTTAATTTGTATATTCTATCTAGAATCCCATGGCAAGTAGGTATTAATCATTTATACCATTTGTTAATATCTTATCGATATAGTTTAATTCTTTAACCTCCTTGATGATAACTTAATGTCACAAATGGGAGGGTATTAGATACTTATATTGATACTATCACTTTTAGTAGAAATATCTACATTAAAACTGGGATGGGGAACTTCAGAGTATTCAATAAATTATGGCAGCACTGCTTGAAAACACTCACATTCGTTTACTTCATTACCACCTTTAGTAGAGATATTGACATTCAAATCAGGATGAATAGAATCAAAAAATTGAAAAGCCTCTAGAAGTGAAATGACATCATACCAGTCACAGGTACTATCATTGGCAACTTTAGATTTCAAAATAGGGTTGAAACAGGAGGATTCTTCATTGTACATAGGTTCCATCCAGCTTGAGGCATCTTCTTCATTTGTTGTATTTATCAATTCTGTGAGGTGTTCATCTGAATTCACAACTTCAATACTTGAATTAACTATAGAAGAGTACTCACATGTGACTAGCATCATGAACTGATTAATTTCCATTTTAGGACCAGGAGGACTATGATCAGACTCACTACCTTTCACATGATGCTGCAATAGCTCATTAGTTTCTAAAATCCCTTCCTTTTCAACATCTATTGTTGCACCAATTTCTTTAACTGCATTCTTAGATTTAGTAGGACGATTACCAAAACATAATGTGGCCTTTCCATTTGTATTCCTATGATTAGGAAAATCCAATATTGCATTAGCTTGAAAGCAAAGTGGTTCTTGTATTGGATCCCTATCAGCAATAATGGATGAAGAATCAATCCTACCATGTTCTTCAATAACACCAGGGATTCCACCCTTTGATAGCACATTAGTCTCAGGATAATTTTTAGGAAGACAACAATTTGAAGCATGATCCCCATTTATTTCTCTTTCAATCATATTTTTAGATTTGGAAAAACATTCATCAAGAGGATTAATTATTGCATTTTCTTCAAGACAAATGGATTCTAACATAGGATCATTGTCAACCTTTACAACTTGAAAATCAGTTTTGCCAAAATTTTCAATGAAGTTCAACTTTTCATGTTCTGAAGATGCATTATCTATCAAATTATTTTCAACAGAAACTTCATGCAAAAGTTTATCTTTATTTTCTTCAAATCTGAAACTTTTTAAATCAGGAGTAAACAAAGGCATGAAAGAAACTTCTTTGTCTACTGTTCTTACCAATTCTTTATCACTGTGAGGGATGCCATCATTTGTTGAAAGTTGTGCTTCTGGAAACCAGGGAATCTCTTGCTTTCCAATACTCGAACCATTGGTTGATATGGGCTCTTCATTTTGCTTACTGATTATATCCTCCCTAAGAAAGCTTTTTGCAGCTTCAATAATTTCAGCATGCTGAACCAAAACTGATTCTTTTGCTTGCAATTTTGAGAGTGGTTCTAGATTCAAAATTATTGCATTATGCTCAGCATTAGGAGAAAAAGTCTCATTTCCAACCTTAAATGATAGATCTAAAGGTGTAACTAATGACTCCAAAGGAAATACTGTTGAGAAACAAGGAATAATAACAATCTTTTCTTCTTCTTGTGATGGTTTGGGCTGGAAATGCTCTTCACACTAATCACTTTCTTCAGGCTGATGATTCATCCATGGTAATACTAAGGATGAAGTAATTTCAAGTTCTCCACTACACTCAAAATTATTCCTTGATACTTTAGTTGCATCCGAGCTTTTCTATCTGAAATCTTGGAGAAAATAGAATCTCTTCTCAACTAGCTCCCACAATTCTCTAGACCAATGGTCTTGGGAAATACTTAAGTTGTTTTTTATGACATAGCTGAGTCTCTCTTTAAGTTCACTCCAGAGTAATTGAAGTGTAGGATCCTCATCAATCGCAATCTTTTCAATTAGTTGCATATTCTCTTCCTCTTCTTTCAGCAAGTGATATCTCACACAAATCCTTCTCCATAATAGCACAGTTGCATGATCTTCTGTAACATTCGGATTCATCTTTATTACATAACAAAAGTTTTCTAACAAAGATTCATATATATTATGTAACATAGAATTAGTAGTTTGGCTGAGTTCTATAAGGGAAGGGTCTGGTCTCCTTCCTTTCACTATTTTAATAGGCATGGTCCTTTTTACCATGGAGTCACCAATCTCTACAAGTTAGAGATAATAAAATCTAAAAATGTAAACACTGGACTTCTCAAACAAGGTTAAGAGAACCAGAACAAAGTCACCAATCTCGGAATAGTAGAGAAAATTAATAATGTAGCTTGAAAAATTAATATGTTCCTCCTCTTAGTTGCCAAAAATATAAGCTGGGAACCTAAATGATAAGAACTTTCAAATCCTTCAAACTCTGATATGAAATAGAATTCTTTTAAAGACACAGAGTCACCAATCTCAAGCAAAGATAAAAATAAAACTAGAAATACAATCTCCAGCACTGATCTTCATTTCCAACTTCCCCAGTAGAGTCACCAAAAATCTATTAGTAAACAGATTCATCCTTTCTTGTTCTTTGTGACAATATGACTCTTAATGCCCGAATGATGAACAAAACCTACTTACAACAGTTGAAAAGCCATCTTCTAATGACTAGCTTTTCTCTGAATTTATAGGTACAGCTCCCTATGTGAATGATTTTCAAAGAATTATGTTTGATTCCTAAATCTAATCCAGGTATGCTCTTAACCCAAGAGCAGAAGAGGCAAACTGAACTAAGTCTAGCTAGAACTTAGTCCAAGTATGAAAAGCATTCTAATCTAAAACCAAGCAGCAAACTCACAAATCCTATGAATTTAGATGCTCAACAACTACCTACAAAAATGTAAATGAAATATAAAGAGCTTCTAATGAATCCTTCCTTGAATCTCCCATAGCACATCCTACTCTGGTTAATTCATATCCTCATCACAAGAAGAATGAAACATCCTTCCTCTCTTCCTGCAATTCAGATTTTAAAGAAAGAAACATAGAACCAATAACTAATTAGTTCTCCTCTGAACATCCCATAGCACATCCTACTCAGGTTCATTCATATCCTTGCAACAAAAGACTAAAACATCCTTTCATTCTTATCGTAACTTAGATTAAGAGAAGAAACCAACTAATTAACTAATTGGAACATAAATTATTGACATAAAAACACCCTTTATCGACTCTGCAATATCAAGTCTTGTTACATCAACAATTTGCCGACCTTTTTATTTACTTTTTCAACAATATATATAGATATTACAATGTACGATCTCTCATGAGAATGTGAGATGTTTCAAATTCCAGAATCTGGAAAGACTGTAGACTAGCACTTTTGAAACTACAAACAAAAGAACCAAAAAGACTTTGTCTCTTCATCTAACTTGCCTTCGAGAATGTGAAATGAAAAGACTTCATCATCTTCCTTTGCTATGATGAATCTTCATCCTTCTTAGATGCATAAGGAATGTCTGGCATTACCTCTAACCATGACTTCATTTGATATTCAAAATCATAGATCCACTGTTTTATTGCAGCAGTTATCCTTTAAAAATAACCAAAAACTCATTCCTTTCATAAGATCAAAATCATTGATTCCTAAATTTTATGATTTAATCATGTTCAACATTCTTCATAATATGAGACAATAACACCACTTATCGAGTCCTCATTGTGGGAATTGCACCCTTCAAGTATGATTTCTGCAACAGTGAAGTAGCGGATTAACCATTCTCCACCCGTCAACTTTAAGCACTTACATTAAAGCACATGCCGAATACTTTTGAAATAATAATCTTTTAATTTCTTTTCATTTGTGTGCTGGACACATGGTAAGATCCCCCTTCACCGCAAAGGATCTTCCACACCATAGCGATGAAGCGGCACCTGTTGATGTAGTATCACAAACAAACTCTTTCCGGACCCACCAAGCTACCTGTCTTCATCCCGCCAAGCATCTTTGATGACTTATGTTGTCGCATGATCGCATGGTATTATTTTAATTGATGCGATCATGCGACCACCCTATGATTGGCTCATGTGGATCCAGCATGGCACAGTTACTTGACTTACATTGTCTTTTCATTGTCTTTTCATTGACTTTTCACACCACTCGAGCTTTCATCATCGCATCTACGCTGTTGGCATAAGTGGGTCCCAGCAAAGTGCATTCACCAGCTTGAGTTTCCATTATCGCATGATTGCATAGCAATATTTTAATTCATGTGATCATGCGACTACTCTATGATTGGTGCCCATTGGTCCAGTAGAGTATATCTTATTTAACCTTCAATTGGTGACTTATGTCATCTTTCGTTACCAAAGATGGGCCCATTGGGACAGGTGGCACCTTGTTGCTATTTCGTGTTTGTTATTTTTTGAGCATCTTTCTATTGTGAAATTTTGACCATCATTGGATTGAAACCCTAGTTGATTTAAACCATCGATACGATGTCATAACTCAGGTCCCGCTGAGAAACAGGGCCCACTAATCTGCGTGTGCTTAAATTCTCAACTTAGGTGCCTCCTTCCCACCTAATCGACTATATTTCATGCCTTGTCACATGATCACAAGGCAGTTCTCTCATTCATGCGATCATGTGACCACGCCTACCACAGGGCTTTATTTTCAACATCAAATCACACACTCATTGTTTGGATCATCATGACTTGATGAATCATCCCATACCTTCAAATGGTGAGAATCACCAACTATAGTTGACTATTAAAAATGCCTAACTTAGCTCTGTCACATTGAAAAATGCATAGCCTAAGTTCTAAAAGAACTCATTTCATCACACTGTCATATGAAGTAGAATTCTCTAAATAGTACAATGCCAGCTCTATCACTACATCATCCATATGAAGAATCTTTTGATTTCTAATTTCTTATGAGTGTCCTGAGATCATGACTTCAATCACCATTCCATCTGAAAGAGATCATCAATGGGAGCATGATATCCTTACCAGGTTGGGGTCTATCACCTACCCATTATGAAAAGACTTCCAAATAACCCAATCGACTTGAAAAGAAGAAGGCAATGGTAGGGAAACCTGGCAAGGACAACCTATCCTAAAGGAAACCTAGACTTAGACTCAAACATGACTAAATCTGACTTGACATTACCAAAAAAAAAATGATGGGTGACTGAAAGTCAGGCAACAGTATCCAAATTCTGGGACAAGATTGTCCAAGAAAATGTCGAGTCTCTCATACTTTGGTAGTTTGTGAGGATACTTCATACATAATTGTCTCCACCTTTGGAGGAATGTTAAGAAAGATTCTCCTTGTCACTGTTTTAAGTTGCAAAGATCCCAGATGTTGACCAGATGCTAAATATTATGCGAGTAGTGTTGGAGAAAAAGATTATCCATTTCATCAAAAGTTTTAATACCAGTAGGCAATCTAGAGAACCATTCCATAGCTGGTCCACCCAAACTATGAGGAAATAAGCACATAAGATATGTCTGATCATGCATGAATTCCATAGAAAATGCACCAAACTCCCTCAAGTGATCTTGGGGATCAGTTGTACCCAAGTATTTATCATATTTAGGGAGTTCCACACCTCTGGTAAAAGCTGGCATATGAAGACTTTTGTCAAATGGGAAAGCAAAAATACTTTCCATCATAAATTATTGAGCGGGTTTATCCTTATTCCTTGCAAGTTGACTGATCTGATCTTGCATTTCTCAAACCATCTTTTGCAACTTTGTGGTCTTAGTTTCTTCTTCCTTAGCTACGAGCATCTCAACTCGATAGTCTTAGGGTAACTTGGCCCCTTGTTTAGCTAGCTCAAGGAAGTACTTTTCTTTTTCCTCTAGGAGAAGGATCTCCATCATTTTAATAAGACCCTTATTAGCTTTGGCAGCATCTATATCATGTTGAGTTATTACTTCATCTTCATTTCCAAGGATCTCATAAATACTCTAAACCTGATCTTGTTGTTGATCATCTTAGTCTTGATCGAATGGAGGACAATAGAAATAGGTGGGTTATCAATCACCATGAGGTTTGCTTCGAGATTGATCATCATTGTGGGACTGATTTTGGTCATGTTGAGATTGACCATGAGGTTGCTGATTTCAAGGTTGAGCATGGCATGGATCATTAGAGGATTGACCATGATATTGATTGTGTGAGATTGATCAAAGGTTTGACTATACTTGCCCGATTGGAAATCAAATGGATCTCCCATCTTATCATAGACTTGTGTAGTATATGAAGACTTAGCAAAGTGATGTGAATGAGATCGAGAAGGTGTGGCCAAGGTAACTTTTGGTAAATGAATAGGATCAAAAGATTTATCAAATTCAGATGTGAAGATATCTTCAATTGTATCACTAGGTTCTATGGTAAAACTATTCTTAGTAGGATCAATAGGTACGATAATAGGATTAGTCTGAGGAAGAGGTCTTCCAAAGTTGTGAAACAATGAGTTCTCTTGGAAGAATGAGTTGTCTTGGTCTTGAAATGAGAAACCAAGTTGTTCTTCAAACAATGGATTAAAACACTCTTGAAACACTAGAGGTGATGGTTGAGAAAGACTATCTTTCGAAGTATTCAATGAGGAAATCAAGGATATATCACAAAGTTTAGATTTTGCAACAGATTCAGGAGGATCTATTTCTGGATTAGGAGGTTCACTTCTACCTTGATCAGGATTCTAAATGGGATAAGTCTTGCCACTTCTAGTCATGATAGTCATAGATGAGGATGAAATGAGAGAGGACTCAGGATAAAGCTAAACTCAGTCTCTAAGAACAACACAAAGGAGATAAAGGCTAGAACAACCAAGATGCGAGATGGACCTAGTACAAAACATCAAAAGAGGTAGCTAGAACAGCTGAGATAAGACTATCGCAACATGAGATACAAAAGGCATAAAGAGATAAGGTAAACCAATGAGAGATGACATGAGTCAAAGCAAAGATCAATCGATCCCTAACTCAAAACAACTAGTTTCTGATAGTAAATGATAGGAAAGTAGAAAAATAGACCTCAAACAAAAGGTAGATCAGATAAAAAGTCAAACAATCAATGGAAAATAGGTCTCTATTTTTGCAAACTGGGCTATAGTCTCATGCGAGAGAACACCAAGCCATGTGAGAGAACACCAGTCTTTACATGAGAGAACAAAGTCTCGTGCAAGAAAGTGCTCTAAAGTGTGAAATCTCACATGGGAAAAGTGCAAAATTTGATAATCTGACATAGTTTTTGAGGTTAAAGTTGAATTTTGAGGTACAGTCTAAACTAATGTCTGAGAGAAAATTTAGTTTCCTAACAGGTTTGAAGAGTAGTTTAATCAACAATTTCATTTTAGGATTTTAGGCATTCATTTAAAGACACAAAGGTTCAAATCAAGTAGTTGTGATACAAGAAGCAGTCATTAATAGACCTATCAAGGACAAAGCAACTTGATAGCATCAGGGGAGTCTTTTTTTGATAATGATTGGACAATGTTTAAGACTCAATAACAAACACATGGCTTAGTCCTACAAAAAAATGGTGAGAAGCCAAAACCTTTGCCCCATTGCTTATGCACATACGTGCACCTCACACAGCGATGTCACCCCCTAGAGGGCACCCATGTTTTTGGTGTTTCCAAGGACTCAACAATGTACATTCAAAGGCTACCCTTGTAGCAGGGGCCAGTGTCGCAACCACCTATAAACATCCATGTGTATGCCTATGATGGGAATCTATGGGAGAGATTCTTCCCCCTCCTTGTGTAAAGATTATGACTCCTTTCGGAGCTGAACCAGGTAGGCCACCAGCTCGGACAAGTTCTTAGTAGGCTTTTGTTCATGCTAACCTTTGGTGCACCCAATACAAGGTTGAGGCCTCTCAGCCACACCAACACCCAAAAGTCATACACCCCTGCAAGCAAGGCTAGGAGGAGTGCCGCTCAATACAATAGATGGAGCCTTCTCAAGATGATAGTCAAAGTCTTGAGAAGGAAGCTAACATCATTTTGGAGTCTTTAGACTTGATAAAATGTTCTTTATTAGAGTGAGGTGGAATCATCAGTGATAGGTGCATACTCACTTGGGTCATTCCTGAAGGTTCAATACCGGTAGACCCTCTAAAGGTGACACTGGACTTGGTTTAGATTCAGGGGTCAGATTTTTTGGTTCTGTTGGTGTTCAAAATGGATGCCTATGCTCTTAAGCTACCAATATACCCTTAGATAGATTTTTAGGATAGGTAAATTCCAAAATGTAGAAGGATCTTAGGGTAACTGGACCAACTATAGGGACAAGAATGCCCTCTTCACTTCTCTACAAAACCAAGGTGGGTGTACCTAACCTAGTGAAAACTATACTTCACACACCAAAGACTAGGTCTAAACAATAGATTAATACTAAGAAAGTACTAAATGCTAACCTCACATTCATTGACTCTCCATTACTATACGGTGACAAAACCACACAACCAACAACTTAAAGCTTGAAAAGGTTATTGATTTCAATATTTGGAATGCAATAACTTTTACCAGTGTATGTTAACAAGAGGGATACTCATTTAGGCCAGTGCCTCATCTATTGGGCAAGAGTTTTTAGACACAAAGATAAACAAATTTGAGAATACTTGAGAATTCATAGCCATAAATACATTTATCCTAATCTTTACTACTTACAAAACATCCTTACATAGACAAGGGCAAACCCATATCCGATCTAGAGCACAGTTTAATCCAATCCTAGATCAGAACTCAAGAATGAAGATACATACATAAAAACAATATGTAATGAGCTAGAAAAATGAAAGCTTACTTGACTTGACAAAAAGGAGAGATAAGAATTAGATATTTGTATTAAGTATGATGAATTCCTTCTATGTATAAAATGAATCACAAGACACCTTGCTTGCAAACTACAACGTAGACCTACAACTTTCTTCTTTCATTAACAAACACTGAATCAAAAAACTATTACAAACCCTTGGGACCAAAAACTAGGGACCATTTTTGAACTTGGAAACTGGAACCTCTTCAAAATCAACAATTCAACATTATATAACCCTAGTTACCTTGGAATCCTAAACAAGTTAGGATGCACCAAGCTATGGATAACCAGGGTAAGGGTTAGGGTTTCCACCCACCAAAACAATTCAAAAGATCAGAATTCAAAACATTGGAGGGAAAACCAAGCAACCTTGAGTGATCAGACCTAAAAATTAGTCTTCATTTATGGTAATTCTTTTGGGACTATACTGAAGATCATGAAATTCTATGTAAATCCATCTGATCAGACACCTACAACAGGCCTCAAGCAAGTAAACCCATCCCCTCATGGTACAAAACTCTTTTGCAAGTAATCATCAGACTCACTAGACCACACTGCAACAGTCGACACCACCAAACTAATTGAATCTGGCTACTAAAACATTCAATTTTGGTCCTTTCTATCATTGGAAAACCCTCAAAAATTTGAATTCAAACTGCAACGATCATTTCCATGGTGCCAGCAGCAAATCAGTGGTCACCATTCAAACTGAGATCAAATTTAAGTTGTGACCATTCGATCCTCTCCTTTCATGGGCATTATGACTTAACCCATCAGATAGCCTTGGGTTCACTCTTAGTGAACACGCAACAAAGCAATTTTTGTTCACAGAATAAAATCTTAACCCACCATTTAGCTCTCTGATTTAGTGAACAAAGAAAAAGAACTTACCCCGGTCACATTTGGCAAACTAGCGACTGAAGGCTTTGCGCCATTTCGCAAAACACTTTTTCTTTCTACCGGTTTATTTAGCTATTTCGTGAATGCTTGTTTTCCAAATCGCTAAAAAATTCAAAGCACTACCACCCTTCTTCGCGAATGAGCGAAGCCTTTGAAAAATTTTCATGCTGCTAAATATTTGTCAGAACCTCCAAAAGACTGAGATTCACCCATGGGCCTGCTTATAAGAAGATCGATAGTCATCTCATCTTCACATGGACCTCCAAGATTCCTCTAGATCATAAGACAATTGTCAGATGAAGAATCTTACCCTACTCTGACAACCTTATGACACCGAATGAAATCAATAGTTGTCTTAAGTTCACATGTGTTAGAAAAAACCCTTAAGAACATATGTCGGTCATCGATCCTCTGTCATTGTCAGAACTACTGAAACTTGGAAATCCTTGGCCCCACTAACATAATCCAATTCATCACCATGTAGATGAATGAAAAGAAGACAACTTAGCACACCATGGCACATAAAAACCATCTAGCAATCAGACCCACCTTAATACTACCACCTAAGAATAAAGTAACATCGATGGCTGGCATAAGATCTCAAAGCTCTGACACATCTCATGAGAACTTATGCCAACCATTGATCAACTATGGATGTCAGAACCCTATGAGTCTCAAAAAAATTAGGTCCCATTGATAGCATATATAGTCATTCACCCATGGAACAATCAGATACCACCAAATCAGCACACCTGGCAAGTGGACCCGCTTGAAAAGAAAGGCTATGTCACAAAAGGAAATCAATGGCAGGCGTAAGATCTTATAAGCCAGGAAGATTCTATCCGCTTATAAGACAACCATTGATTAAGAATATCACTGCAGGGCACTTTTATTTCATGAATGCGTGACTAAGGGAAAAAAGTATCAGTGTTCGCCAGGTCGCTGGATAAAAAGATAAGACCACCAGGCATTTAGAGAATTACGCGAACACTATTCGCTGAATCACCGAAAAGTTTATAAGGCATGAAAAAGTATTACTCGATTCAGTGAAAATTGGGTAGAGAAAATAACCATGTGCACTAAGGGATTCTTAAGTGGCACAAAAAGGTAACACAAAATTAGAACAGGATGAGACAAAACTAGGGTTTTTTCATGGAAATGGCTATATTTTTTGAATTTTTGCCTAGGGTTTAGCCAAAAAAGGAAGATAAACAGTTGCAGAGGTCTGGGAAAAAGGTATGGCCATGAAATTTTTTATATAGTGCTAACAAGTTCTCCCAAAGGGAGAAGAGCATACTTCTCTATCCCATTTCCTCACCCAAACACATCAAGAATATTCATCACTGAGTTAGTTTCACTCCACCACAACTACAAGCTTTTGGGTTTCTATTTCTCTCAAAGAGAGAAGAGCATAATACCTTGGCTAATAGAAGCATAAAGATTCACTACCTTTCTTCGCTTCCCCAAGAATTTTTCATATTAGTAAGATCATTGGGATTTTGGGTTCATTCATGGTCATCACCTCCATGTAATGAAGAGCCAAAGTCCGTACTCACTATCAAAATCCTCAAGAAATTTTAATGGAGCCCTATTTAGACTATGTGAATGAAAGCAAGAAACAAACACAACATTTTAGCAAGTCTTCGACTATCATCCTGCAATCAAACCATTAGCATGTTTTCAATTTCTTGGTCAAATGTCCTGCAGAAAACTGTTATGCTGTGTAAAATAACAGAGAAATAAATGAACAATAGAAAATAGAAAACTATTAGAAATCTGAAACTGGAAAGATAGAAACTGAAAAATTAAAACACTATCCTTCAGTCTCACGCAAGGAAGTAACTCATGGCGCACGAGAAAGTACAGGATGTCACACAAAGGTGTAAAAGCTCACGCAAGGAAGTGCTACAAGGAGCAAAATCTCACGCGGGATGCTCTGAATTCTTGCATGAAGATCCATACATAGATAGTATGGACACATGGTAGAGCTTGAATTCCTATCAGAAAAAAATGAGAATGAGGCCAAAAATCAGATTTTCTGCCCCACGGTGGGTGCCAAAATGTGTGTGTCTAAATGTGGACCTCTAAATCAGGCACAAATGCAACATAGTCATTACTCACATGATCGAATTACAAGAGAGAGTATGAATTACTCAATCTAAAATTCATTGTGAAGTGACTTTTTGCCTCCTATGTAGACGGGGTATTTAGTTACTCTCAAATTGGAGAGCCAACAACCATAAGACTAGTTCTACAATGGAGGATTTTCAAAAGCTAAGATGAAAAAATCAATGAAATTAATCTAGAAATGGGTGCAATTAATCTAGAAATGTAGAAATGCAATTATACTAAAAGCTTTAAATAAAGGTGAAGTGCAATTTTAATCTAAGGACATTGAAATAAATATGATATTAATCTAAGAACAATTAAGAAAATTCTAATCTAATATGAGATGCAATATTAAACTAAAATGAGATATTAAGCTAATTAATGCAATAAATCTTTGAAAACAATGTAATAATGGAGACTAAAATTGACTATAGTATAGATGCTCTCAAAAATTCCTCCTTCAAATGAAGAAATGAGGTCCATTAAATAGAAAAATATGAGAAGAGAATGAAGGGGTTCTTGATTCAAAACTCCTGACCCTTCATTTCCATTTGAGACAAAAATGCAAGAATTACTTAATAAAAAGAATGGAAAATGCCACATAGGTAGCCTTTTGAATATCTTGAATTATTAATTCAAAAAGGTGTGTCCATTCGAATATCAATAAATTATTAATTCCTTATTATGGGTAATTAGCCAAATGGGGTGGATTTAATTTAATTCTTAGCACTTAAGACTTTAGTATTAAATTAAATTATCATAGGGGTAATTTAGCTAATTAAAGTCAAGGACTTTAGGAATTAATTTTGATATTTAATTAATGCAATTTATGGTCTTTGCAATTGACATTAAGTCAAATTAAGTCAGGTAGGAGAGAGAAAATTGCCTAGGAAACTAGGACTTTGGAGATGTAAAATTGAAGATAAATGCACCCAAAAAAAAGATTGAATTTAATAGGTGCCAATTTTAAGGTATTACAAGTCCTAATGGTCATGTCTCCTATTTGTATCTGGCAACCTCTAACTAGGGAACTAACTAATACTCTAGCAGTGAAGGCTAACTCAACCTCCCAACTAACATCCTACCTAGTGGCCAATGGCCTGCAACACCCCACTACAAAATGAGTAATGAAAGAATCATTAGCTCTTCAGTCAATGGGAATAGAAATGATACTACCTCCAATCCTACCTCCAGTCTCAATAACTATGGCCCAATGCTCTTCCTGGAAGTTATCAACTGCTGCAAAAATTCTCTAAGATCTACCCATGTCTCCCACTATAGTCTCTTAAGTGGCCACTCTCTAACTACTAGTTGATCACTCTATCAGACAATACTTAAATATGTGCCCAATGGCCCCATAAGTATAGCAAGGGCCTCATTCCAAAATATGTAACCCATGTGACCTAGACTACTAGTGACCCTCAGTCATACTAGATCCACTTAAACCACCCCTAGAGGATTGTTGAGTCCTATTTGGAGGTGTAAAAGGTGCATGTGACCTCTGATCTTGTTTAGAGATCTATGATTATCACTGATTAAGCTTAGAGCTATGTTGGCCCTAAAGTGGCCTTTTTCTTTAAATCTATTGTGGTTTTTGTTGTGGTTGAGGGGTTCTGAAGGACCCTAACAAATGCCTCTGATTCCCCTTCCAATGGGGTCTCTGAAATAAAAAAGAATAAGTTGTGGGATTATGATTCTGAGACCTATCCTATGAATCATGAAATCTATAATAGATCTACTAAAAAATCATGGCCCTCTCAATAGTATAATGTAGATCTCCTAGAGGTACCATGTGTACCCTATCTGATATGATGACCTACAACTTATTGAATATCTAGATGAACTGTAGAAATAGTGATTAGAGATCACTAAGCTATTAAAGTGATATGTAAGATGATTAAATCAATCAATATGTTGTCATTTATGTCAACTAGTTTTGACTATAATTATCATGATAGTTACAAACATTTGAATATCTGTAGATGGAAGAAAAGGTCAAGAAATGAGATATCTACATAAGGAAAAGATGGATGTGACAGATAAGGATAAGGTATATATTGGATAACTTATTGGTGAGTCTATGGATTTATATTTTTTGCTTGAGCATGTTACATTAATCTATAATGAAGAAGAGATTTCAATCGAACAAGTTAATGTGGTTGGTAATTGAAAACTTCTCTATACACCGAGGTAGTGTAGTGTATACCGAGTGACAATAATAACCAAGTTAGTTATCACTAACACATTTAGTATTAACTGAGTATGGATGAAAACATTAAATTCTAAGAAAAAATGACTGAAATACATAAACCTAGTTACTAGATGAGCTACAATAACCTAATTTGTGTTATTAGGTGATCTGATTTAAGTTTGTGTTCATTTCATTGTAAAGTACATGAAAGTAAAAGAAATGAACTGCATCTATTGCTACACATGCATATATGTATACTGTACAAAAGGGGAAAGAACTGAAAGAAAGAAAACATCTATCTAAGCTCACACAGGTCATGAGCATAGCCTTTATTATAATTGAATGGATGAGTACAGATATACATAAAGAAATAATTAATACTGGGGTACCAGAGATTGCCTGGTATCAAAGTCTAGATCCGGTCTTGTCCAGAAGCTCCTGAGATCCAAAACCTACAAGAAGAGAAGAGGGGATTTGGGTTAGATCCAATGGATCTATGCAATGGCTGGTATCATAATATCACAAAATGCATACATACACTCAACCATGCACCTCTAACAAAGGTTGTTCTCAGGGCATGTGCATCAAGGCTCTAAAAACAACAAGCCACCACGTTTTCACTAACGTGTTTGTTTTATGTGCAGATATAGGGAAGATGATCCAATAATGAGTTCCATGAATGACCTGGACCCTTGATGTGGATCATGATAGGGAAACCTCATGATCTCCATCATGATTGCATCAAGGGCCAAGAGCACACATTGTACAAAAGAGGATCATCCAGATGATTCAGCATCAATGAAGATCAATCAAACAACATGACATGATAAATCAAATATTGGTATCAAGGTGCAAAGCAGAAAAGTATGTGTTGTAACATGAATATGATAATATGATGAACCAAGAGGCACTAGGTAGGTAGTCAAGTGTAATGCCCTATTTTGCCAATGAATTTGAACATTCAGAATACAAATCATTTGATGCAACAATAGGACTTCATGCTCTAATCATAATGATTAGTCAATCTCTCAAAGAATAGAGATATCAGTGATATAGGATATATTAGTGGTATGACCATAACATTCACAATGGCATCGATACTCCATAAACAAATAATAGGGCATGATGATCAATTTGCAACAAATAAAACATATCATAGCATGTTTAAGACCAGTTCACAATGCCTCGTATAAGATAGAAGTATACACAATGACCCAAGTACTAGTCAACATATCTCAACCATCATAGAAATATGGTGCATCTGCAGTAAGCATCAAGTAGCAAGTGCATGGGTTCCAAGAAAAGACATGGTTGATACTTCCAGAATAGAACAAACACAATTGTGACAAGGAGCTGCATATATGCCTCATGGGCCTTAAACATGTCGGGGCACATGAGGATCCAAGCAATATGGTGGTAAATGGACATAAGAATGCAATATATCAATCATGTATAGGAATTGGTGCATGAAGAATCTGAGGTCAATAATGTACAAATCCAGAATATAAATGTGCCTTTAAATGTTCAAATAGGTATGTGCCTCTAAGATACAACAATATGATCAAACATACAACTCTCAGGGTGATGCATTTAGGTGCCCAAAGCTCATAGGACTGGCATCAACAATGAGGTTCATTCAGATGTAGAGTAATGGGTAATGCCTCAAAAACATAGAAAGCCATGGTAATCAGTGATATATGCATAAGGGGAAAATAAACAATGAGTCAACACCTTAGCTTCTGATATGCATGTTTCAGCAATGTATGAAAAGAATGAGCTTGCGGGCCATCAAGGGATAATAATTCAATGAAATGATGTCATAATCCAAGCCTAGTGTCATAAATTAGTAAGCTTGAGTCATAAGTTAAGCATGCAATGCCATGAGTTCATAGAATGACATATATAAAACTGTCGTGCATGGCAACTGAGATCAAGCAAAGAAAACATGCAGTCCTCAGTTGTCGAGCATCAATAGTATGATGTAGCAAGGGAGGTAGTAGGTTTGGGTCTTCACCATAGGCTTTCAAAGAGATAATGAGAAAACATCATAGTGGACTGTCAAAGCAATGAGCATTCAATACAAATATTATGCAAAGGTTTAATACAGTCACCAAAAACCAATAGTGATGCCAGCAACCAAAAGCAAATAGCATGGCCGCAATAGCACCATGATACCAAATAGAGAACCAAGAGGAATGCATCAGTGCCAAATCTCAGGCCCATGCCCTAGATCACCCATGACATCAAGCTTTGAAATAGTGAATACATAGCATTCCTTCGATGGTCAGTACTGCAGTACATTCAAACAAAACAAAATGCAACGTCCTACATTTTCACGGGCCCTCAAAGATTATGAGATCATCGGCAAATGATGCCATTATTCAAACATGGGTTATTGATAAGTGAGCAACAAGGCACAATGCCAAATGAACCACCTACAGGCTATGAAATACCAATGAAATAACAGAGTAACCGTGCTATCAAAACACCAATGATAAAAGCAAGCAATGGTATTTATATGCAAAATGAGTGCCAAAACCAATGATGATGCCCTTGGTTTACCAACAAAGCATGACACTAGTAAGATACAATGCAATGAAATGGAAAATTCAGAGATATGCCGCAAAGGGCACAGTGCCAAAGAACTAACAGTGAGCCCTAACTCATGGGCACTATAGAGTTGAAACATGAGGTTCCACGCCAATAGAAAAACTAGTCAACACACAAATGTGGAATATGATACCCTTATTTCTCATCAATGTAGTGGTGCAAATTCTTTTCCCATCGGCTATCATTCGGCTATGAATACCAGTGCCCTCGAGAACATAGCATACCAATGGCAATAAAATAATAAAGCAATGCATTAATAGCGAATGCAAATCATGCCCTAGCTCATGGCTCATTAGGCATCTGGTACTCACATTAATTGTTTCAAAGTATGACATATCTAATGCTATCAAATAGTGCATCACAATATATAGAAATGCCCAAGTAATGAAGCTATGAAAGAATAGTCAAATGCCCTAATACAATGAAGTCTGCAATGAAGAAGATGAGAGACTATTTCCATATGAAAAATGAAATGTTTTCATACATGCCTACCTCGAGAGGATGTTGCCAGGGCTGGAGTGATGTTTCTAAATCAGAGCCAAGAAGACTACAATGAATCTGGAAGGTTGCTAGGTGCCAAGTTTGGGAGCTATGATGTTGTGAAGTCTTCATCTTCGTGCTATGTTTGGACAATAATGTATTTCTTCCTCCCCTTTTTAGGGTTGAGTGTTATATGCCGACACCTCTAGACTTTTGGTTATGTACGGTTTATTGGTTATATGAATATCCTCCCATTTTGTGGGTTGTTGATATTTCATTTTTCATGTATGTAGCCTATAGTCTTTCCTAGGGTTTGAAGGTTTTTTTTTTTTTTAATGCTATTATTTTTAAGAATGTGCTTCCCTTTTGGTTGAGGCCTTTCTTTAAAAATATAATTATACCTATTTGAGGTCATAGTGGATAGTTTTTAATGTTAAGTCATGGCCCATCTTTTATTGTAAGATAATCAATAGGTGGTATTTCTATAAACCATTCTCAGATTATCAATTAGTGGCATGACTTAGTGGGTGTAATGGTCATCTTTGACTATTCATTTTTAGGCCCACACTATCCTTGCCCCTAGGAATCCAGGAATCTGGCATTCAAACCATGATGCTGCCTCATAGGTCCATGTTTTGACTTTTCTATTCTTAGGAGGTAGTGGAGTTTGAATGTAGATTCTTTGGTTTTAGTTTTATACCTCTCACTTTTGGTGATTAAGTTTAGCTCTTCACTTTTTCTCTCTGATATGAGTGTTGTAGCTTTGAGAGACACAATTGTACCTATTTCTTTTAGCAATAAAAAATGATCCTTCTTGTTCTCCTATAATTCTGGGTTTGCTGTTGAAGCCATATGTAAGATTATTGTGATGTTTCTATATCCTTAATCTACATTTTGGATTCAAGTGGGTATTCAAGGATTTGTCTTAATTCAGTGGTGTGATTTGTGTATAATCAAGAATGTCAGATTTGTGAAGTTTTTCTTCCTTTTCTGGATTCTAAGTACCTTATTTCATTGAGGGTTAAGAAAGTAGGACTGAGTTGTGAATTAGATTTGAATTGTTGATGAAGTGAACTTTTTTCTCAATTGTGGTTTCTCTTCAAATTCGGTAGATCACCTTCCTTTCATTTCAAGTTGCAGCTATTTATTTTCAAGCATTTTTTCTATCCCTTTTTCCTCCAAGTTTAGATAAGTTTCAAGTGATCCAGGGGAAGCCAGCCCTTAATCCAGAGGTCTATTCTTAGATAGGTTATCCATAGCCTAAGAATAGTCCCATGTTTCATAGGATTGTTGGGTTCAAGACTTAGCAAAATAGGGTGCAATCCTTGGTGACAATAGTTTTTGGCATGCCCAGTGGGAGTGAGACTCAGTGAGTCTGTTTCCTAGAAATTTTTATGTAAGTTATTGCATGGTATGAGTAGTGATAGTGTTTTGAAATCACACCTGGTCACTCTAATGAATTTTTATGCAGATTAGTATATAAGCTTATGAGTGGGATCCCAACTAGGTAGAGTAAGAATCCTTTTGTGTATATGGAGCTGCCATCTATCAAAAGGAGGCCTAAAGCCACCCAAAATATTGCATCAAAATCTACAAATCCTACTCCTAGTTCTACTCCTAGTCCCATTCACATTCCTGCAACCAATCCCCAAATCTAGCCAGTGCAAGTAGCACCAGCAAATCAAGCTCCCCTTAATCCTCTAATGGCTCAACCTAGGCAACTTCCTTGTGTAGCCTTTGATCAAGACAACCCCTTGAATTTGTAGTAGCATAATGACATACCTATATCAGCCCTTAAAAGTTTTCCTACTTTTACAGGAGAAGATCAGACCTCAACCATTGAACACATAAGAGATGTAGCATCCCTTTGTGTGCTTCATAATATAACTTAGGATAATGTGGCTGTGAGGTTGTTGGTAGCTTCCCTCAAAGGCAAAGCATTGCAATGGTTTAGAGGCTTAGCAGTTGGTTTTATAGCTGATTGAGATGGGTTGGGTCAAGCCTTAACCAATCAATTTGAGGATAAATCAGATCACCTCTCATTAGTTGAGCATTTGACTACTATCAAGAGAGCACCTCAAGAATACGTGATGGATTTTAATTTTAGATTTCAAAGAACATGGCATAGAATACCAACTACAGTTAGACCATCAAGCTATAATGATTTTTTGTATTATTTAAGAGCCCTCAACATTGATATCTCTATTATGATCCAATCCATGGGAGGGACTAATTTACCAATAGCTTATGATCTTGCCATAAGAGCTGAAAATAGCCTAATCCAAGCTGGAAAAATAGCCCCAAGGCCCCCAATGCCTATTTTTCCTGAGCTTCATCCTATTCCTAAAGCAATTCCATCCTTGGCATCTATTCCACCTCTCCTAGCTCCTCCTCAACAAGTTTCTAACCCAGTTGTAAATCAATCCCAAGAGCTGACTAAGATTAAAAAGGCCTTGCAAATAGTTACTAATGAGCTAGTTAGTCTAAAGAAGCAATAGTCCCAGCCTTACCAGCAACCCTATCAATAGCCTTATCAGTAGCCCTATCAAAATCACTACCATCAGAATAGGCCCCAACACCAACAAGGCCAGTAAGGTCAAGCAAGAAATTATAACCAAAAAGCCAGCGAGCCTTATAATCCTAACATTCCTAGTGCTTCTAGGGAGCTAGTTCCTATAGCTCAAAATAATATGGCACAAGATTACCAGTGGGGCTGCCCATGCAATCAGCAACATATCCAGGGGATGTGTCCTAATAGCTATGCTTAGGCCCTCATGGTATAGAACAATGTGATGATGCCGTAGGAGATGGTTCAACAACCATAAATCTAGCAAGATCTAGTTGTTACCACAAATGAATCATAGACTCTGGAGACAGCGTTGGTGAACTTTCAGAAAGAAGATTTTTGCGGGGTGAATTTTTCACCAAATGATATCTTAAATTATATCCTAGTTGCATCCAACACTAGGTCTAAGAAGAAGGCTTTGGAGTTGAACAAGTGGCCTCTACCAGTCAGCAGGCTCCTATTGTGAATCCACAACCCAAAGCAGTTCAAGCTCTAGTCCTAAACCAATCTAAGGAGGCTAAAGAACCAGTCAAAGTAGCTACACAGTTGGTATCTACACAAATAGAGGTTGCTGCACCTAAATGATAGCCTAAAGTAAGTTTGAGATCCTTTAATATTGTGGAACAAATGAAGAATACCTCCATCAATGTACCTTTGATGGACACCCTGGAAATTCCTGGACAGAAGGAATTAATACTTAGCAAGTTGGCTAAAATTTCATCAAATCAAGAAAGTGTTTCAGAGAAGCCTAGAGTCCTAGTGGCTAAAACACCTCAAAAGGAGCATCAAACCAAAGAAGCTAGCTTGTAGCCTACTATTACCCCATAGGTTAAGCCTCCCCTTTTCTATGTAACTCTTATTGTTGGAAACTATCTAGTTCATAACTGTATGATAGACTCAGGAGCAACTAGTTCTGTGATTTCTAAGCAATTAGCAGATCTACTAGGATTATCTTATGAGCCAATAGATAGGCCTGTTGTTTAGTGGGATGGGTCATTAGTTAGTACCTTGGGAGTTATTAAAGACCTGAGCCTCACTTTGCATGAATGCCCCAATTTCTCCATTCCCTAGGATGTCTATGTCATAGATTTGCCTCCTCATTTTTCTATTTGTCTAAGTAGAGAGTTCACTACTAGGTTGGGAGGATATCTCTCAATTGATTGGTCTCATCTATACTTTAGAACTAGATATGGGACTAGAGTTAGAATAAAATCTAAAGCTTTTGCAAAAATCCATGCTGATCCATACACCCCAAGCCCTATAAATGCCAATTTGATGTATCATGAACAAGACCCAAGTGATTCTGAATTTGGGACCCCTATTGGGAAGATTCTTGATATTTCCTTAGATGAGTGGGCTAAAAGAGACTTAGAAGAGGATGACCCTTTTAGAAACATGGAGATTTCTAGTATTGGAATGCATATCATTCATGAAGAAGGTACTATGATACTAGAGTTGATGAAAAAGGAAAATAAACCTTTTGGTGGTCAGAGTGATGATTTGTGGTAGCTATTCTTTGATGGTGCCAGAAGTAAAGTTGGTTCAGGAGGAGGTGTTGTCCTAATTTCTCTAGAAGGACAAAGGTATTGCTCTGCAGTTCATTTTTCTTTCAGCTATACTAACAACACAATAGAATATGAGGCTTTGATTCATGGTTTAGAATGGGCTAGACAAAGAGGAATCAAATTCTTAGAAGTTATAGGTGATAGTGAATTAGTGGTCAATCAAATCTGTGGCACTAACCTCACAAAGAATGATACACTTAAGATGTATAAGCACAGGGTTTGAGATTTAATAGAGGATTTTCATGCTTTTAATCTAGTTGTTGTTCCAAGAAATTAGAACAAATAGGTAGACAAGCTAGTTGCCATGGGAGCAGAGTATGATATTCGAAAAGAGGTCACAAGTCCTAACTCTCTTCATGTAAAGATTCTGGTAAGACCATCCATACTAGACAATCAAGTGAGCTGGAAAGTTTTTGAGAATGATGAACATATTTCCAATTTTTTTGATAGAGGAAGCTAAGTTCTCCAAAGTTAACCAGAGCAAACATGCTCATCAGTATGGTGACCAGATGTTACAGTTGAAGAGTAATAGACTGCCTAAAGGACTGGTCACACTTGAGTCTTTATTTAATGTTGATGATCAACTTAGGGGAGACAAGGCCAATATGACAATTAAAGAAGAACACTAACAACCTATGGAGGTTCTTAAGGACAAATACCTTAAGCTTGGAAAGGTATGCACATAGCCAGAACAACAAGCCTTTATTTCATTATGTCAATAATATAGTGATGTCTTTGCATGGGAATACTATGACCTAAAGGGATTTGATCCTCACTTAGCCCAACACACCATTGAGCTAGAACCCCATGCCAAACCAGTGAGACAAAAATAGAGACCTATCAATCCTAAGTTAGAAGTCTTGATGAAAACAGAGTTGAGAAAGATGATTGAGGCCAATATTATTTTTCCCATTAAGCACACCTCTTGGGTCTCTAATCTAGTACCAGTTAGGAAGAAGAATGGTGAAATAAAGTTATGTGTGGATTTCAAAGACCTTAACAAAGGCTCACTCAAAGATCATCACCCACTACCATCTATGCAATAGATTTTATAGTATGTTTCAAGGTATGATAGATTTTCCTTGTTAGATGGCTTTTTTGGTTATAACCAGGTTCTGGTTAGGGAGGAGGATCAATACAAGACAACATTCACCACTAAATGAGGCACCATGGCATATAGAAAGATGCCATTTGGGTTGTCCAATGCTGGTGCTACATTCTAGAAAGCCATGGAGATGGCATTTGCTGGCTTGATGAATAAGTTTGTTCTAGTCTACTTAGATGACATAACTATCTTTTCAAAAGACACTAATGAGCACCTGGCTCATCTAAGATAGATTTTTGAGAGGTGTAGAGAGTGTGGAGTTTCATTTAATCCTAAGAAATGCATCTTTGTTGTACATGAAGGAAGATTACTGGGGCACATTGTTTCTAAACAAGGAACAACCATTGATCCTGACAGGGTAAAAGCCATCCTGGCTCTACCCCTACCAACTCACAAGAAAGGATTACAGAGTTTTCTAGGGAGAATCAAATTCTTGAGGAGGTTCATTCCAAATGTTGCAGCACTTTTAAAGCCTATGACCCAAATGCTGAAGAAGAACTCAACCTTCCATTGGACCAATGAAGGTAAAAGGTGTTTTGAGGAAGTCAAGGAAGCAATTGCCTTTGCTCCTACTTTGGTAAACCCTAACTTTTCTAAGGATTTTATACTATATTCTTTTGGAGACAATGATAGTATCTCTGCTATGTTATTTCAGTAGAATGCTAAGAAGCAAGAATAGCCAATAGCTTTTTATAGTCAAGGTCTAGATGTTTATGAACTTAATTACACTCCTGTTGAAAAGCATGTCCTAGCAATTATGAGGAGTTTGAAAAAGTTTAGGCACTTGTTATCCAATAACACAGTACACCTAATGGTTTCCCACCCTTGCATAAAATATTTCTTGTTGAACAAAGACCTAAGCCATAAGAGGGCTGGTTGGGTCACCAAAGTCATGGAATATGACATTTAGATTAAAGTGACCAAGCTAGTTAGAGAAAAGGGGCTATGTGAGCAGCTAAATGAAGGAATAGTAGACTCAAACTAGTAGAAGGAGGAGGTTGTCCCGACGAACCAAAATGTTGATCATAACACAAGCTGGACAACAGAGATGAAACATTATCTCTCAACTGGTCAATGCCCTCAAGGCCTTGAAAGGAGTAAGAGAAGGTATTTCAGACTCCAAGCCATTTCATTTATTGTTATTGATAACATTTTGTATAGAAGGGATCATAATGGTGTCCTATTGAGATGTGTTGAAACTAATAAAGTAAATAAGATACTGGAAGAGTTTCATTATGGAGGCTCTGGTGGACACTTTGCCACTAGAACCACTACTCTTAAGGTGATGAGAGCTAGGTACTATTGGCCTAGCCTGTACAAGGATGCTTTTAATTGGGTAAGAAGATGCAAGAACTATGCCTTGTTTGCTAGAAAGCAAAAGCTGGCAGCCCTCCCTCTTCATCCTATCAAGGTGGAGGAACCTTTCTCAAAGTTGGGACTGGATTTTATTGGACCTATCAACCCCCCATCCAGTGCTGGACACAAGTGGATACTTTCTACCACATACTATTTTACCAAGTGGATAGAAGCTGTAGCACTGAAGGAAGCCAATGAGACCTCTGTTTTAAACTTTTATCAAGACATTGTGTCTAGATTTGGTACTCCAGATTCAATCATCTTAGACAATGCCATGGAATTCCTAGGAACTAGGATTTCAAAATGGGAGCTCAAGCACAATATCTTTCTAAGCACCTCTTCTAACTATTATCCTCAAGGTAATGATCAAGTAGAATCAATGAATAAAAACTTGCTGAGAATAATTAAAAGGACTATAGAAGGGAATCAGAGAGACTGGCACAACAAGTTGAAGCTAGCCTTGTGGGTAGATAGAATAACACCCAAGAGGCCTACAAGAAACTCACCCTACACATTGGTATATGGAAAATAAGTGAGGATCCCTCTATCTACTAATTTTCCTACCCTGAGTCTAATCAAAGAGATTGATCTTATGGAGGAAGATACTATGCAGGCCAAGCTAGCTGAACTTATTGAGCTTGAAGAAACAAGAAAACTGGCATTGGAGAACCTGGAGGCTCATCATGCTTAGATGAAGAGGAGCTTTGAAAAGAAGGCCAGACCTAAAGTCCTCAAAGAAGGGGATCTAGTCCTCAAGTGGGATGAAGCAAAACACAAACCAGAGAGGCATACTAAGTTTGATGCCATCTAGAGTGGGCCTTTCATGGTGATTGGATGCAAAGCCCATAACATTTTTCAACTGGCTAATATGGATGGAGAGAAGTTGCCCATTTCAGTGAATGGGATCCACCTCAAGGATTTTTTTTGAAGTTCTTTTCTACCCTATACATTAGTAAGTTAGGAGTTTTTGGCTTTCTATGTCCCTAAGTGCCTAGCATGAGTTGCTTTCAGTTGCTTTCAATATGGAGTGAGTAGCAATAAGCCAAAGAAGTTATCTCTAGTAGTTAGTAGTTTTGTTGAGAAGGGTTGGTTATCTAAAAAGGCTAAGTTCAGTTTGAGGCTTATAGACTCTTTTCCCAATGGATCTCTAAGGTAGCTGGTCAAAATGCTTCGCAAGAAAGCACTTCATAGAGGTCACCAGAATGTTGTCATATTTTTGCTCATTCTTAGGTTTGGAGACCTAATTACTAGATGAGCTACAATAACCTAGTTTGTGTTCATTTCATTGCAAAGTACATGAAAGTAAAAGAAATGAACTGCATCTACTCCTACACATGCATATATGTATACTATACAAAAGGGGAAAGAACTAAAAGAAAGAAAACATCTATCTAAGCTCACACAGGCTGTGAGCATAGCTGTTATCAGAATTGAATGGATGAGTGTAGATATACATAAAGAAATAATTAATACAAGGGTACCAGACATTGCCTAGTATCGAAGTCCAGATCTGGTCTTGTCTAGAAGCTCCTGAGATCCAGAACCTAGAAGAAGACAAGAGGGGATTTGGGTTAGATCCAATGGATCTATGTAATGGCTGGTATCATAATATCACAAAATGCATAGATACACTCAGCCATGCACCTCTAACAAAGGTTGTGCTTAGGACATGTGCATCAAGGCTCTAAAAACAACAAGCCGCCATGTTTTCACTAACATGTTTGTTTCATGTGTAGATAAAGGGAAGCTGATCCAATAATGATCTCCATCATTATCGCATCAAGGGCCAAGAGCACACATTGTACAAAAGAGGAGCATCTAGATGATTCAGCATCAATGAAGATCAATCACACAGCATGACATGGTAAATCAAATACTCGTATCAAGGTGCAAAGCAGAAAAGTATGTGTTGTAACATGAATATGATAATATGATGAACCAAGAGGCACTAGGCAGGCAGTCAAATGCAATGCCCTATTTTGCCAATGAATTTGAACATTTAGAATACAAATCATTTGATGCAATAGTAGGACTTCATGCTCTAATCATTATGATTAGTCAATCTCTCAAAGAATAGAGATATCAATGATATAGGATATATTAGTGGTATGACCATAAAATTCACAGTAGCATTGATACTCTAGAAACAAACAACAGGGCATGATGATTAATGTGCAACAAATAAAAGATATCACAACATGTTTAAGACTAGTTCGCAGTGCCTCATATAAGATAGAAGTATACACAATGACCCAAGTACTAGTCAACATATCTCAACCATCATAGCAATATGGTGCATCTGCAGTAAGCATCAAGTAGCAAGTGCATGAGTTCCAAGAAAAGACATGGTTGATACTTCCAGAATAGAACAAACATGATTATGACAAGGAGTTGCATATATGCCTCATGGGCCTTAAACATGTCAAGGCACATGAGGATCCAAGAAATATGGTGGTAAATGGACATAAGAATGCAATATCTCAATCATGTATAGGAATTGGTGCTTGAAGAATATGAGGTCAATAATGTACAAATCCAGAATATAAATGTGTCATTAAATGTTCAAATAGGTATGTGCCTCTGAGATACAACAATATGATCAAACATATAGCTCTCATGGTGATGCAGTTAGGTGCCCCAAGCTCATGGGACTGGCATCAATAGTGAGGTTTATTCAAATGCAGAGTAATGGGTAATTCCTCAAAAATAGAGCAAGCCATGGTAATCAGTGATATATGCATAAGGGGAAAATAAACAATGAGTCAACACCTCAACTTCTAATACACATGTATCAGCAATGTATGAAAATAATGAGCTCATGATCCATCAAGGGATAGTAAATCAATGACATGGTGTCATAATCCAAGCCTGGTGTCATAATTTAGTAAGCTTGAGTCATAAGTTAAGCATCCAATGCCATGAGTTCATAGAATGACATATATATAAAATTGTCGTGCATGGCAACCGAGATCAACCAAAGCAAACATGCAGTCCTTGGTTGTCAAGCATCAACAGTACCATGTAGCAAGGGGGGTAGCAGGTCTAGCTCTTCACCATAGGCTTTCAAAGTGACAATGAGAAAACATCACAGTGGACTATCAAAGTAGTGAGCATTCAATACAATTATTATGAAAAGGTTCAATACAGTCACCAAAAACTAACAGTGATGCCAGCAAATAAAAGCAAATAGCATGGCTGCAACAACACCATGATACCAAATAGAGAACTAAGAGGAATGCATCAGTGCCAAATCTCAGGCCCATACCCTAGATCACCCATGGCATCAGGCTTTGAAACAGTGAATACATAGCATTCCTTCGATGTTTAAAACCATAGTACATTCAAACAGAACAAAATGCAACACCCTAGATTTTCACGGGCCCTCAAAGATTCTGAGATCATTGGAAAATGATGCCATTATTCAAACATGGGTTATTCACAAGTGAGAAACATGGCACAATGCCAAATGAACCACCTATAGGCTATGAAATACCAATGAAATAATAGAGTAACCGTGCTATCAAAACACTAATGATAAAAGAAAGCAATGGTATTTATATGCAAAATAAGTGCCAAAACCAATGATAATGCCCTCGGTTTACCAATAGAGCATGACACCAGTAAGACACAATGCAATGAAATGTAAAATGTAGAGATATGCCACAAAGGGGACAGTGCCAAAGAACTAATAGTGAGCCCTAACTCATGGGCACTATAGAGTTGAAACATGAGGTTCCATGCTAGTAGCAAAACTAGTCAGCACACAAATGTGGAATATGGTACCCTTATTTCTCATCAATGTAGTGGTGCAAATTCTTTTCCCATGGGCTATCATTCAGCTATGAATACCAATGCCCTCAAGAATATAGCATACCAATGGTAATAAAATAATAAAGCAATGCATTAACAGCAAATGCAAACCATGCCCTAGCTTGTGGCTCATCGGGCATCTGGTACTCACATCAACTGTTTGAAAGTATGACATATCTAATACTATCAAATAGTGCATCACAATATACAGAAATGCCCAAGTAACAGATCTATGAAAGAACAGTCAAATGCCCTAATACAATGAAGTCTACAATGAAGAAGATGAGACACTGTTGTGATATGAAAAATGAAATGTTTTCATACATGCCTACCTCGAGAGGATGTTGCCAAGGCTGGAGTGATGTTTCTAAATCAGAGCCGAGAAGATTGCAATGAATTTGGAAGGTTGCTAGGTGCCAAGTTTGGGAGCTGTGATGCTGTGAGCTCTTCATCTTTGTGCTATGTTTGGACAATAATGTTATTTCTTCCTCCCCTTTTTAGGGTTGAGTGTTATATGCCGACACCTCTATACTTTAGGTTATGTACGGTTTATTGGTTATATGAATATCCTCCCATTTTATGGGTTGTTGATATTTCATTTTTCATGTATGTAGCCTATAGTCTTTCCTGGGGTTTGAAGGTTTTTGTTTTTTTAATGCTATTATTTTTAAGAATGTTCTTCCCTTTTGGTTGAGACCTTTCTTTTAAAATATTATTATACCTATTTGAGGTCATAGTGGATAGTTTTTAATGTTAAGTGATGGCCCATCTTTTATTATAAGATAATCGACAGGTGGTATTTCTATAAACCATTGTCAGATTATCAATTAGTGGCATGACTTAGTGGGTGTAATGGTCATCTTTGACTATTTATTTTTAGGCCCCCACTTTTCTCACCCCTAGGAATCTAGGAATCTAGCATTCAAACCATTATGTTTCCTCATAGGTCCATGTTTTGACTTTTCTATTCTTAGGAGGTAGTGGAGTTTGAATGTAGATTCTTTGGTTTTAGTTTTATACCTCTCACTTTTGGTGATTGAGGTTATCTCTTTACTTTTTCTCTCTAATATGAGTGTTGTAGCTCTGAGAGACACAATTGTACCTATTTCTTTTAGCAATAAAAATTGATCTTTCTTGTTCAACTAATTCTCCAGCTCCGTAAACATAAAATACTAACTGTCTATGACTTTACCGATTACCAGTTAATCACTCATAGTGATTACCGACCAAATCTAACATGAATATGTAAATTATGATATCCAAAAAATCACAACATAAACACATAACATAAGAGATTTAATGTGGAAACCCTGCAAAGGGAAAAACCACCTAGGACCGATAACCCAAAATATTTTCACTCTTCTGAAGTGAGCTCAGTTAAGAGCCAACCCTGTTAAAGGTTACAAAACACACTGTTAGGTGTGACCTTGTTAAAGGATTTAACACTAACATTTATCATCCAACCAACATTCACTATGGGGTTGACAAGATAACAAATGTACATTCTATGAATGACATTACAAGACTTTCAAGTCTACTCGGTTAAGAGATTTTATCTATTTATAATTGTTAAACTATAACAATAGGTGATCTAAATAAAATACAACTTGATTTGTAGATTATTAGATCTATCTTAAGTCCATACAAATCCTCTGATCAATATTTCTTATTCAGTTCAACAACATTCAATAACTTACCTTCCCTTGGTAAAACTCTCTAACTCTTAGTAAACTCTGCAGTTCGGTTCTTCTTCAACTAGTTTGATTAGGCAAGCATGAAGCAATGTTCATGTGATATATTTATAGTCTCCTTCCTCTAGCATAAGTTTCATTGTGAAACCCTAGTCTCTTAAATAGACAAGTAAACCATTTTCTTTTCATCCATCAGATTTTTCCACTTAATCTCCTTCGTTGATTTTTCCACTTAAACCTTCCTCAACTGATGTGTCAGTAACACGTTTCAAATTTTTCCTTTGGATCTTCTTCAAATTTTGTTAGCCATAGATCTTACAACAAACTTTATCTTTCCACTTTGATTATGAGGCACTTTCTAGCTCATCAATTTTGTTGGCTAAAATAATTGTTTAGTTCTTTTGTCCATACTTAGTTAACAAAGAAATGCGTCGGTGAACACAAGCTCAGTTGATACTATCACTCAGTATACACTACACTAGCTCAGTGTATGCTGGAATGCTTTATTAATTGAGCACACTACTTTGTAACAATTTTCTTCTGACTTCATAAAAGATTAATACAACATAATGAAGTCATAAAGTCATCAATAAGTTACCATGAGTATTCCTTATAATCATCTATCATATCCATCTTCCTCAATGTAGATATCTCTATTAGGAATGAATGCTAAATGTTTGGCAGCCATTCTGTAGCAAGTTGTTGTTGCATTCATGACTATGATTGTCATTGATATCAACACAGTGATCTACCAGAGACTTGCAAAGAAGCAGACAGTGTTTGGATTAGTGCATGTGGGATATTATTGTTGGAGCTATGCGATGTTGAGGATATACTCTTTGATATGTTATATTTTTATGGTTAAGAGTGCAAACAATAATTCATTTATTCATGGAAGTTATGAGCATTTTGGTGGAAGCAGTATTCAGGCAGTGTTCCTGAGTAGCGATTTGTGGAAATCGGATGATATCTCCTAATCAGGATGGAATCTAATTTTTCACAATTAAAGGGAAGTTGAAGACACATTTTTAGTGATGTGGATGATAGAGAAAAATTTGAGGTGACACAAGTGAAGAATAATCATAATTGGAAGCTGACAGTTTTATGTAATTTTGATGTAGCGTGTGGAAACATTTATTTTTGTAATTGTATGCCGACTCATTTGTAATTACTTGAGTGTGGTATAAAGGAAGGAATTTTTTTTCTTTTTTAATATGGTTGTATATGTTGATGTATGCATGAAGTGAAGAAAAGAGCTAATGCAGTTGTGAAAGCAAATTTGTGAAGGAAGACATGCGAAGTATAGAGATCTAAAATTGAGATCTGGTGAAGCAGTGAGTGCGGTTTGGTACGGTCAGAGAAGAGGTAACATATTGTTGAGATCAGTAATCTTTTGGTATTATTCTATTGAGTAATACAAAGATCAGTTGGAAAGTGTGTTCAGTGATCTTACCTTGAAGCTATTTGTGCAGTGGGTCATTCTATCTTCCATAACTCTTGACAGGGTTAGAATCTTTTAATAAGGATTCAAAATCTCCTAATAGGGATTCATATGTATTGAATGTATTTCATAAGACTCCTAACATAGTCCATCCTTTCACAAGGAATATTCATATTAGTGTATCTTTTGTGGGCATCATTCCCACTGGGGTTTACTCTTTGATCAAGAGGTTCCCTAGTCAACATATCTTGTGTCATTGTGTTACTATGTATGAATATCTTTCTACAGTTGGTAATTATATTTCTTATATGGTTTAATGTTGTTGAAGTTGATAAAAGTTATAATTATTAGATAACTAGTTCACCCTCCCCCCTCTCAATTATCTTGGTGGACTTTAATTTATAACAATCTCTATTCTTCATATTTTATCCTCCTTTATAGATGTTTAGATATTTGCAACTACCATGATAAGCATTGTCAAAACTAGTTGATATCAATGACAATATAATGACTGATTCAATTATCCTACATAACAATTCAGTGCTCGGTGATCTCTAATCACTTGTAGTTCTTCAATCGGGTTCTGAATTAGTTTTATTTCATCAATCTCTCCCTTTGGAATTGATGGAAACTCAAGCAATATGAAATATACCATACACATACCAAACATGTATTCTACAACTCTATTAGAAATGTTGTACGATCTCCCTAGCTTAATATGTTTAATCACTATGTTGCATGACAACATTACATGTGTAGACTATCTTTTGCAGATATGATCTTTAGCAGCTCTTAGATTCCTTATTATTATCTCTCCCTTTATCTTCTCATATTGTCTCTCCCTTAGATAGATGTTCTAGTGATCTCCTCAGGTATCATATTGTTTATCTCTCCCTTTGATAGAAATACCAAAGAAACAAATAAACATACAGCTTTGCATTATCCATGTGACTCTTTGTTGTCTGGTTCCTATTCTTTGCATGCACCAAATGTATCTTTGTATACTGATATGAAAATCTCTGTGTTCTGACTACTCAAATCTTCCACAACCTTAGACAAAATCCAAAGTGTGAACTATGTTGCATCAACATGAATGATATTCTGATAAGATTAGGTTGATGCAACCTCTAGATCACATTAGTGACTGGTAGATAGGGGATGGACCCCAAGTCTAGTCCTCAAATATTCAAAAGTTTCCTTTAGTAGAGGCTTAGTAAATATGTCAGCAATTTTCTCTTTTGATGTAACATATTCTAATTTAACTTGCTTCTCCTGTACTTGTTCTCTTAAGTAGTGATACTTAATAGAGATGTGCTTGGTCTTTAAGTGCATAACAATATTCTTTGAAATGTTTATTGCACTTGTGTTATCACATTATATAATCACTGGCTCAGTGATTACCACATTCATGCCTTCCAGTACTTGCTTGATATAGGCAATATTTGAATAGTTTGTAGCAGCAACAACATACTCTGCTTCGGTAGTAGACTGAGAATTAAAAGGTTATTTCTTACTTTTCCAAGTAACAAGTCTTTCACCAAAGAAAAATGCTCCTCCAGTGGTACTTTTCCTATCATCTATATTTCTAGCCCAATCTACATTGGTATATACTCTTAGTTCAAATGTCCCTTCCTTAGGATACCATAATCCATAGTCCTCAGTTTTCTTTAGGTATCTTAAGATTATTTTTGTAGAAACCATGTGTGAATCTCTAGGATTTGTAGAAAATCTAGCAATTATCCCCATAGCATGTGCAATGTCTGGTCTACTATGTAATGTATGCATCAATTTACCAATCATTGATCGGTACAGTGTCTGGTTCACCTCTATAGTTTCATCTTCCTTAGTCAGTTTACAGCCTATGACCATCGGTGTTCTAACTGGTTTATCATTGTCCATGCCAAATGTTCTCAATATTTTCTTTATGTACTTGGATTGTGTGATGAATATTCCATCATTTTGTTGAATAACATGCAAGCCTAGAAATAACTTAATCTCTCCAAACATAGACATTTCAAATTCTTTTCTCATCTCATCAGTAAATGATTTACATATATGATCTTGTCCTCCAAAAATAATATTATCCACAAATATTTCAGCAATCAAGATAGTATCATCAGTATCTCCTTTCATATACAGATTGTTGTTCTCACTAGTTCTAGTAAAACCAATACTTAACAAATAAGTATGCAGCCTTTCATACTAGGCTCTGGGTGCCTGCTTTAAACCATATAAAGATTTATGAAATCTACATACCATGTCTTTCTTGTCTGGATCAACAAGCCCTTTTGGTTGTTTGATGTAGACTTCTTCTTCTAGTATCCCATTCAGAAATGCAGACTTGACATCCATTTGATAAAATTTAAATTTCTTATGTGCTGCATAGGCTAGTAAAATTCAAACTCCTAGTTTAGAAACAAATACTAATGCAGGATCATCCTGGGTGTAAGAGCAATCTTGCATCACCCAAAAATATTTCTATTTTTGTATTCAATAAGGGCTATCTTGTGCATAGCCACTATTTATGGAAACTTGCTATTTTTAGTAAGTTGGTCTTACGATCTTGGAATGTTCTAATTTTACATGTGGAGGTTCATCTCAGTCATATCAGCCTCCTAGCAAAGTTTTATGGCTAGATCAGGTCTAGTTTTGAAGATATTGAAGATTTTCGGTATTGGCAGTAGGGTACAGAAACTTTGAACTCAATTTTGAAAGCTTTAGAGGCCCCGAATGAGGTTGAAAATTTGGGTGACGGGCACTTTGCATGGGTCAAGCCTGTAGAGCACTTCATGGAATTTCCAGAATGGGGTGATAATAGCCAATCAGGTCAACGGGTGATGACTTATGGTCTTCGGAAGTTGGGTCACCTGAAATGGCAGAAAATAATTTTTCTTCAAAATTTTTGTTTGGGTTTCAAAACTCATTTTGAGCTGACTTTGATGTAATAAATTGTAAAATAAAATAATTCTAAGTTTGGTCGGCCCTAAGGGCTAAATTTCTAGAACCTTCTCGGGCGGTGGAAATTGCCTATATAAAGAAGGCCCGTAGTGTTGTCTAGGGCAGTTCTGGGTAGTAGATCTGGGTATTGATTCCAGGCTTTGTCCTATAGAATATTGTAAGGGAATGCCCATGTGGCTTTACATATTGTAATTATGAAAGTTTATAATTCCACATTTGTGGAGATAATAAGAAGCCAATTTTCTGTTCTTGCATATTATTGTTGTTGCTTCTCTATTTCTGTTATGTGTTTGTGGTATTAAGGGAAGCACCCTTCATCAAGTGGTATCAGAGCAGGAGTTCCTAAGTGTGTAAATAGATCACCAACTATGAGGTAGTTTGCACCAGGACCATGGTTAGGGTTTCAGTGTGCATCGCAAAAATGCCTCCACGAAGGGAACGTGGTGGAAGAGCTGGTGCTATGACACCTGAGGTTAGAGAGCTGCAGAGACAAGTGTGAGCATTGCAAGAAGAGATTCGCAAAGGAATGAATCTTAATGTAAGAGATGAAAGTGAGGATGAAGCCGAAGAAGAATATCAAGAAGGAGAAGTTGAAATTATGAACCAAGAGGAAGAATGACTTTTTCGGGCGATTTCCAAGATTGGGAAAAGACCTAAGATTGAGGTTCCTACATTTTCTGGAAATCTTAACCCAAAGGAATTGATCGACTGGATCAATGAATGTGAGGAATATTTTGAGTATGAAGATGTTGAGGATCCTGATAGGGTCAAATTTGCAAAGGCCAGACTGAAAGGTCATGCGAAGATCTGGTGGCAAGAAATTCAATTGGAGTGAAATAGAAGAGGGAAAGATAAAATCACAAGATGGGATCGGATGGTGGATAAATTGAAGCGACAGTTCATTCCTGTTGATTATGAGCTTGATCTACTAAAGAAAATGCAAAGTTTGAAGCAAGTAGGAAGATCTGTTTAGGAGTATACAAAAGACTTCTATTGACTCCTCATTAGAACAGGCCATGCAAAAGCTGATAAGGAGAAAGTTGCCCGATACCTTAATGAGTTAAGGCCAAGCATTCAAGAGGAGTTGAATTTGGTTCAAATGAATAGTATTGAGGAGGCATACCAGTTTACCCTAAAAGTAGAGGAAAAGCTAAACAAGAAGTTTGAGAGCAGACAAAATGGAAGAGGTCATGGTGGAAGATCTGGTGGATGGTCATATGGTGGCCGAAATGAAGATCTGAAAAAGAAGGATGAGGCCAGTAGCAGTCAGAATCAGAGAGGAAATAATTCCAATCATTTCCAAGATCAGAGTAATAGAGATCAGAGAGGAAGAGGAAGAGGACAAGGATCTGAAAGAGGAGGCTTCCGTGGAACATGTTTTCACTATGGAGAAGAAGGTCATAGGGCATTTGAATGTCCTCAGTGCCAAGGCAGAACAAACAGGAGAAATGAAGGCCAGGAAAAAGTTGCACATGTAGATGAAGATGCTAGATCATCAAATTCTGAAGATGCTGAAAGAAGAGAAATGCTAATTAACAGAAGAGTCTTGTTGAGTGGTGAGAATGAACCGAAACAAAGGAGGAGCCTGTTTTGCACTAGATGCAAGTGTGAGGGTAAATGCTGTGATGTGATTATCGATAGTGGAAGCACTAACAATTTGGTGTCAGAAGAGATGGTGACAAAGTTGAAGCTCAAGAGACAGAAACATCCACATCCATATCGAATTGCCTAGGTGCAGGATGACCACAAGGTCATGGTCAGTGAACAGTGCCTGGTAAAGTTCAAGATCGGCGGGTACCAAGATGAGGTACTATGCAATATCATCTCTATGGATGCATGTCATATGTTATTGGGTAGACCGTGGTAGTTTGACAGATGTGTTGTACATGATGGTCGTGTGAATACCTATTCCCTGACAAAGGATGGAGTGTGACATAAGCTAAAGCCATTGAAGGAGACTGAAGAAAAGGTATGTGGTAATGCAAGAATAAATTTTTTTGATGGAAGAAAATTCCTAAATGGTATGAGGCATGAGCATGTGTGTTTTGCTTTAATTCCAAAAGCTAGTAAAGAAGAAGTAGAGGATGTACTTGTAGAGGTTGCAGATTTGTTGAATGAGTTTCAAGATATTGTATCTAATAATGTACCTGATGGATTACCACTGGTAAGGAAGATCAGTCATCAGATGGATTTGATTCCATGAGCCAGTTTGCCAAACAAGGTAGCACATAGAATGACACCACCAGAAAGTGAAGAGTTGAATAGACAAGTACATGAGTTGTTACAGAAGGGATTGATTTAGGAGAGCCTGAGTCCATGTGTTGTACTAGCGGTATTGGCACCAAAGAAGAATGGAGAATGGAGGATGTGTAAAAATTCCAGAGCAATAAACAAGATCACAATCAAGTATAGGTTTCCATTGCCATGAATGGATGATATTATGGATTGTTTGAGTGGAGCTATGTATTTCTCAAAGATAGATCTGAAGAGTGGATATCACCAAATTCAGATCAGAGAAGGAGATGAATGGAAGACTACCTTCAAGACAAAGGAAGGACTATATGAGTGGTTAGTCATGCCTTTTGGGCTAACCAATGCACCGAGCACTTTCATGTGGCTCATGAACGAGGTTCTGAAAGAATTTCTAAGTAAGTTTGTCATTGTTTACCTAGATGATATTTTGATTTTTAGCAAGACATTGGAGGAACATATGATGCATATTCATATGATATTTGAGAAGTTGAGAGATGAGAAATTATTGATTAATTTGAAGAAGTGCAGTTTTGTGAAGAAAGAGTTAGTGTATTTGGGATTTGTAGTTTCAGTAGAAGGTCTAAAAATAGACCCAAAGAAGGTACAGGCTATCCTTGAATGGTCTACTCCAAGGAGTGCTACCAAGGTAAGATCTTTTCATAGTTTGACTAGCTTTTACAGAAAGTTTATCAAAAATTTTAGCAGTATTTGTGGACCCTTGACTGAAACAATGAGAGGGGATAGAAAAGAGTTTAAGTGGACTAATGGGGCAGAAAAGAGTTTTCAATTGTTGAAACAAAAAGTTACAGAACAACCTATTTTAGCACTTCTAGATTTTAATAAGGTGTTTCAAGTAGATTGTGATGCTAGTGGTACTACAATAGGAGCTGTTATGAGCCAAGAAGGTAAACCTCTTGCTTATTTTAGTGAGAAGTTAAATGATGCCAAGAGGAAGTATTTTATTTATGATCAAGAATTTTATGCTATAGTTCAGGCATTAAAGAAGTGGAGACATTATCTGCTTTCTAAGGAGTTTGTTTTGTATACTAATCATCAAGCTTTGCAATATTTGAATAGTCAAGGAAAGTTGAATCAGAGGCATTTGAAATGGGTTGAGTTTTTGCAGAGTTATACATTTGTTTTGAAACACAGGAGTGGAAAGTCTAAGAGGGTTGTGGATGCTCTTAGCAGAAGGCAACTATTGCTGACAGAAATACAGATTGAAGTGGTTGGGTTCAAGGAACTCAAGAATTTATATCCAGAGGATCCTGACTTTGGTGAAGCTTGGAAAGCTTGTACAGAACTTGTTACTCTAGACAGGATGAAATGGCTAGATTTTATCATCCAAGATGATATGCTATTTAGATGGAGTCAGTTGTGCATTCCACAAAGTTCTATGAGGGAGAATCTCATCAAGGAGAAGCATAGTGGAGGATTGGCTGGACATTTTGGTCATGATAAAACCCTTGCTTTGGTTGGTGAGAATTATTATTGGCTACAATTGTAGCAAGATGTGAAGAAGTTTGTACAAAGTTGCAGAGTATGTCAGATGGTGAAAGGAGTGAAGCAAAATATAGGGTTATATTAGCCATTACCTATACCAGAGAAGCCTTGGAAGGATATCAGTATGGACTTTGTTCTTGGTTTACCGAGGACTCAGCGGGGACATGATTCAATTTTTGTGGTGGTTGATAGATATTCAAAGATGGCACATTTCATTCCCTACAAGAAGACTAATGATGTTGTTCATGTAGCAGAATTATTTTTCAGAGAAGTGGTGAGACTACATGGTTTGCCAAAGACCATAGTTTCAGATAGAGACACTAAGTTTGTTGGATATTTCTGGTGTACATTGTGGAAAAAGTTGAAGATGGATTTGAAGTTTAGTTCATCACATCATCCACAGACTGATGGATAGATAGAGGTGGTGAATAGGAGTTTGGGAAATTTACTGAGATGTTTGGTTGGAGATAAGCCAATAGGATGGGATTTGATTTTACCACAGGTAGAATTTGCATACAATAATTCAGTCAACAAGAGTACTGGTAAATCACCATTCCAGATTGTCTATGGAAGTAGTCCAAGAAAAACATCTGAATTGAGAAAGATAGATCAAGGAGAAATAAGTAGTGTTGAAGTTGAGGATTTTGTAGAACACTTGAAGAACATCCATGAGGAGGTGAGGAAGCATATTACCAAGATGAATGCGTAGTATAAGGCTAAGGTAGATGAGAAAAGGAGGCATAAGGAATTTTAGGTTGGAGATGAAGTCATGGTTCATTTACGGAAGGAGTAATTTTTGGTTGGTACATATAACAAGTTGAAAATGAAAAAGTTTGGGCCATGTAAGATACTGAAGAAGCATGATTCAGAAAATGCATATGAGGCAGAATTGCCTACTGAGCTGAATATTTCACCAGTGTTTAACATTTTAGATTTGACAGAGTATCATGAAGGAGGTGTTGAAGATGAGGTTGCAGCAACACAGTGGAGTATTCCAACAACTAGTTCAAATATCAAGGAGATTGAAGACATACTGGACAGTCGTGTTGGCAGAAGCACAAGGAACAGGACATATGAAGAGTATTTGGTCAAATCGAAAGGATGACCTGTTGAAGATTCATCATGGCTAACAAAGGAGGAGGTTAACCGTCTTGGTTTTCCTCTGCACACCTGAGTCATGATAGGGTCACTTCTCAAATTACCCCGGGTGTCTGATGCAGGAGCATCTTGGGTGTAAGAGCAATCTTGCATCACCCAAAAATATTTTTATTTTTGTATTCAATAAGGGCTATCTTGTGTAGAGCCGCTATTTATGGAAACTTTCTATTTTTAGTAAGTTGGTCTTATGACCCCAAAATGTTCTAATTTTACATGTGGAGGTTCATCTCAGTCATATCAGCCTGCCAGCAAAGTTTCATGGCTAGATCAGGTCTAGTTTTGAAGATATTGAAGATTTTCGGTATTGGCAGCAGGGTACAAAAACTTCGAACTCAGTTTTGAAGGCTTTAGAGGCCCCAGATGAGGTTGAAAATTTGGGTGATGAACACTTTGCACAGGTCAAGCCTATAGAGCACTTCATGGCATTTCCAGAATGGGGTTATAATAGCCAATTGGGTCAACGGGTGATGACTTACGGTCTTTGGAAGTTGGGTCACTTGAAATGGCAGAAAATAATTTTCTTCAAAATTTTTGTTTGGGTTTCAAAACTCATTTTGAGCCAACTTTGATGTAATAAATTGTAAAATAAAATAATTATAAGTTTGGTCGGCCCTAAGGGCTAAATTTCTAGAACCTTCTCGAGCGGTGGAAATTGCCTATATAAAGAAGGCCCGTAGTGTTGTCTAGGGCAGTTCTGGGTAGTAGATCTGGGTATTGATTCGAGGCTTTTTCCTATAGAATATTGTAAGGGAATGCCCATGTGGCTTTACATATTGTAATTCTAAAAGTTTGTAATTCCACATTTGTGGAGATAATAAGAAGCCAATTTTCTGTTCTTGCATATTATTGTTGTTGCTTCTCTATTTCTGTTATGTGTTTATGGTATTAAGGGAAGCACCCTTCATCAAATATAGAGGTTTCTCCATAATCTATTCCTTCCTCTTGTGCATACCCCTTGCAAACTAATCTGGCTTTATTCCTTGTAACCTCTCCATTTTCATTCAGCTTATTCTTGAAAATCCATTTAGTATTGATAACATTCTAATCCTTGGGTCTAGGTACTAAGGTCCATGTCTTGTTTTTCTCTATCTCTTCTATCTCTTCATTCATTACATTTACCCATTCTTCATTCTCCAATGAAACTTTAACATTTTTTGGTTCATACTCACAAACTAAGCATGTACCTTCTCTTGATTTACTTCTTGTCTGCATGCCATCTTTCTTGTCACCAATGATTTGGTTCTTAGGATGATGTCTTCTGACAAATCTAGCCAATACTTGATCTCTTCTTTGTTGTTCATCCTGTTCAAGTTCATTCACTTTCTCGGTGGCTCCTTCCTGATCATTAGTTTATCTTTCCCATTCCTCGGTATTGTTTTCTTGATGCCTAGTTGTCACAGTCTGTGGCTTTAGTAGGTGCTCTGGATGTTCAATGTAAGTGAATTGACCATAGTCTTCCAGCTCCCCAGTGCTTTCTTCACTATTCTTAGTGTCAAACTCATCAACCTTGACTTTAGTACTTTCAATCATTTTATTAGTAACTTTATTTAAACACTTATATGCTTTGCTTTTAGTGGAATATCCAAGAAATATCCCTTCATCCCTTTTAGAGTCAAAATTTCCATTTCTTTCATCTTTCAGAATAAAGCATTTGTTACAACAAATTCTAAAGTAACTTACAGTAGGTTTGTGACCAAACCACAACTCGTAGGGTGTTTTATTTGTGTCCTTCAATTGTACTCGATTTAGCACATAGACAGCTATGCTAACTGCTTCTCTCTAGTATTTTTGAGCCACATTCATTTCTATGATGAGTGACCTTACATAATCTACAATTGATCTATTCCTCCTTTCAACAATCCCAATTTGCTGAGGTGTTCTCGGTGCAGAAACCTATCTTTTAATACTCTTGTCACTAGGGATTGAACCTAAGTATGGCTAAGTATAGAACTTAGCAATCCCGTGAAACATGAGACTATTCTCAAGCTATGGGTAACCTATCTAAGAGTAGACCTCTAGATTAGGGGCCGGATTCCCCTTGAATGACTTGAAACTTATCTAAACTTTGAAGGAAAAGGGAGAGAGAGAGTGCATGAAATTGAATCTAAAACTAGGTGATTCACCAAACATGAAAGATCCATAGATTGAATCAAAACTCACACTGACACTTTAAAATAACCTGTGATTCATAACCTGACCCTATACCTTGATAATCCTTGAAATAAAGAGGTATTTAGATTAAAAGAAGTGAAAAGCTCCCACAACTTAAAACCAAATGTACACAGATTAGAACAATAATTGCAAAGAACTTTCTTGAATCTTGAACTTGAACAAATGTGAAAAGTAAAGGATAACAACATCATAATAGCTTTGACATGAATTCCAAATAGAAAAATTTAGGAAATCATAGAGATAAGAAGGAATACTACTTTATTCTCAGAGAAAGGAGCCAAGTCTATCAATCTACTTTTCTAGAGCTACAAGCATTCACCTCCAAGAAAGAGTGAAAGAAGAACTAACCTCAATCACACAAGTGAGAGGTATATAAAGAAAACCCATAAGAGTCTACATGAAACTCTCAATCCACTAAAAATGGAAAAAACTCTCCAAATAGGCCCATGAAGATGCCTCATAAACTTGGATGCTAGATTCCTGAGTTTTTAGGGGTAGCGGAAAAAGTGGGATGCCTAAAAAAGATAGTCAAAGAAATGACCCTACCCACTCTAAGTCATGCACCAAAATAGGATTCTAACAATGGTTTATAAAACACCATTGTCATAAATTACAATAAAATGTATGCAATGACTTTTAAAATAAAATCTAACCCCTATGTGGATTTAATTACATTTAAAATAGTTCTCAACCCAATACAAGATAGGGGAGAACATATTTTGAAATGTTTACATCTTTTACAAATCCACCTAACATAAAAAGGCACCCAACATTAAAAAAAACTAAAACTCTCAACCCAATATAAAAGAGGGGAAAGTATATTTAATAACTCATTACATTAAAACCACCTCCTCATAGCATAAACCCCTAGGAAAATATTTTAATCATTTAATTAATAGAGTTCTCAACCTAATCCTTAAAAGGAAAAGGGAAAAACTACTAATCAAACCCTCTGTAAAAATTGATCCAAGAAAGAAAGGAAGTATGACACTTCACTACTACCCATTGGGAAACTTGCCATTTGTACTGGCCTCCTCGGCTATGAACTCATGCCTGATTTGGAAACACTACAGTCTTGAAGCATTTGCTTCCCATGATTGAGGGCTTCATTTTAGAAATAGCTCAGCCTTTGATCTTTTAATGACCTTGACATCTTTGAGGAAGGTTTCATTTCTTCTGGCTTCACATCCATTCTGCATTTTGAGGGCATGACTGTTGTTGTTTTCCTATGTATATTGAAGGCATGGCATCTCTATTATTTGTTGGTCATTAATTCATTTTGTTGTATACATTACAATGTGGTTGTATTTTTTGTGTTAATTGAATTCTGAGAATGATGTTGGTTACATGTTCAACTCTATGAGCAATGTGCCAATAAAAAAAAAGTGCCCTTTTTCACTTTTTGTGGCTTGTTGTAAATATTATTGATTTTATCACCTCCCTGTTGTATCTTTGGATGACCCATGAATAATCAGAGCTAGGGCACCAATTTCATGTTGGCTTTTGAATGGCCATGTTGTGAATGATCTAGGGCATATTCTATTTGATCAGCTCTCTATTGTATTTCGTATTCACTATTTCTTTACTCTGCATCTATTCACTTTCACGAGCACTGTGATTTTATGGCATATGTTTTATTACTATTCCTCCCTATTTTTCTATATGGCCCATGAACATAAAGGCTACTATGGTTTACTCATATTAAAGGAGGGCATTATGTACTTAGAGCTTTCCTTGTTCAGCATTCTTTGATAACATCATTTTTACTATCTACATCTATTGATACCTATTCGCTCTTCTAGGCTTGTGAGCTAAAGCCAGGGTATTTTGGTGAGCTCACTGCTTTGAACTTGGTCTTGATATAATTTATTTTCTTTCACTGTGGACTACATGCTTGGAAATTGTTTCTTTTCTTCTTGACTGATCTTTGGTACCATATGCTATCCTATCATGTGGGTTCCTCTAGATTTGACGTTTCTCAGCTACCCACTAGTTTTGGAGGCCCGCAGATATAGAATCAAGCATTTTCTATGCTTTGTCTATTACATCATATTACCTATGAGCTTTAGCTTAGTCTCCCCTTATTAGCACATATCCTTGATGGTCTCTAGCTTAGGCTTTGAGTCTAGACCTCGATGTCAATACCTTTTTGTATATATTTGTGATTCTCAATGTTTTATAATGCCATAATCTGTTCATTGCTAATACTTGTTTCTTATGGAGCCCATGAGCATGTTATGGATGGTATTTGATGAATCCATTTCTTTTTTGTTATTATTGGTATTTGACTTTAACCACTATTTATTCTTTCTTATATGGTCACTGATTTCCATTGGCATGTTTTGATTGAAGATTGGAAATGCCTCCTTCATGCTTACTACTAGGGCTCCCAGAAATTCTATGGGAATAGAGCTTCTAAGAACCCTCACAGGTTCAGTGTAGGGTAATAGGAGTCTCAATACTAATCATGGGTGTTTTTCACCTGTATCTGCACATGGAACAAACACATTAGTGAAAAAAATGGTATCTTTTTTAATTTCTGGAGCCTCCTTGATGCACATGCCCTGAGCACAACCCCTCCTAGAGGTGTATGATTGAGTACATATATGCATCTTTATGAATATTGTGGTACCATACATTGTTTAGATCCATTGGATCTAACCCCCTTCTCTTCTCTTATCTATAGGTCCCAAATCTCAGGAGCACATGGAAGCACTGTTGATCAAGACATCATTACTAGGAAATGTTTGGTAGCCATGTATTTACATTCATTATATATGTATGTCTCTACTCATTTATGTAATTATGATAGTGGCTATGCTCATGACCTGTGTGAACCTAGATAAATGTTCTTCATAGTTCTTTTTCCTTTTGCAGAACACATTTAAAATTTATACATGCACATGTAATTCATATATGTAGCTCATTTCCTTTTCTCTTTCATGTACTTTATAGTGAAATGAACACAAATTTTTTAAAAAGACCACTAATAATTCAAACTAGGGTGCAGTAGTCTCACTTAGTAACTAGGCCTCTAAAGATGAGTAAAATAATGATAACATTGTAGTGACCTCTATTGAATGCTTTCCTGCTAAGCATCCTGACCATTTGCCTTTAAATCCATTGGGCATAAAGTCCCATAACCTCAAAACTGAACTTAGCCCCCAACCAAAACAACCTTCTTCTCCCCAACAAAAATGAAACTAACTACCTGAGACAGACTGCTATGGCTTATTGCCAACCAAAAACAAACTAAAAAACTAAAAGATGAAAGAAAAATTGTGTTGAAACACTTAGGGAACAAAAAAACAAAAGTTCTACCCTACCCTAGTCTACTAGTATCAGCAAATTGGTCAAACAAATCCATTGACTGGACTATTGAAATAACTCCTCATCCTCCTTAGGGTATTATAATTTCCACATTTGATGCCAATAAGGAGAATATGGAATACAAAAACACACTGAACTGCCTAGAATATCAACTTTTGAAATTTGTGGTCCAAATAACTAACCTTGATAAGATCATAGTTGATGTCCTCCCAGGGAGGCTGACAAGACTCAACAAGCTCCCAGTCACTACTGAGTGGACTTCTGACATCACCCTCCATTGAATCTTTCAAAATGGATATCCTATTTGACCTCATCTAAGATAGATATATGATAGGACACCCCCTTGAGAGTATGAAATTGTGCCTCTCTTGCTGTTTAGTATGCACCTTTCAAATTTCTTCAGCATGCTAATCAAAATTATGCCCCTCTATGATAGTCTACCACAACATTTCTTCTTCTACGGTTAGAGGATCATCCTCTTCATCAGTTGGAACATCTAATAGCTCATCAAATTTATCAAATTGTCTCATGTCCTTAAAAATCACTAGCCCCTTCATGGTCTAGGAAAAATGATTCTGTAGATTCATCCTCTACTTTATTGCAAACAAGTTTAGATTCTGCAATTGAGACAACATTGAACTCCTAAAAAACAAATTCTTCCTCATGAACATGCAAGATATTATCTATTTCAGGAGGATGAGGAATGTCAGCAAGAGTAGAGTAGAAAGAATCAATTATAGAATCAAAGTCATCATGTTGTTCTAAGTCAGCAAAAACTATATCATCTTTCTCATCATAATCAATGAGCTCAACTAGTAAATATTTTACTACCTCATCTTTCTCAATATAAGAAGACATCTCCTCAAATAGATCAGTTAGGCTCTCTCCTTCTTCACTTGCTTCCTGATCATTATCTGGCTGCTCTAATCCATCATTATGTAATAAATCTACTTGTTCCTCATGATCATCAGGAAAAAGGACACCTAAAAGACACGAATCATCTTCCTCCTGGAGGCCATAAATGCTATGAGATGTATGGGTCTCTTCATGGATTGGCTCAAAGGGCTTAATCTGCTGCAGGACGGGCTCATTGTCACTTAGGAAGTCAAACCTTTTTGTGTAGGAGCACCTAATCCTACTCTAGATTCAACAAGAATTCCTATGAAGTATAGGATTTCACACTAAGGTCTTTAGAGGCCTCTAGTCATGCTTCGGATAAGGGTTAGTCTTTGGATCTCATTGTAAGACCATAGTTCCAAGTTGAAATTTTATGAGTCCTTGGTTTAACTACTGGTCATTTATGGTCCAACACCCCAGTCTTAGGTATTTTCATTATTTTCTATGTTTTGATCCATTAGGGATCATCTAGATAAGGTTAAGACCAATTTTGGTCATTAGATTTGCAAGAAATGCAAAATTGTCAAAGTTGCTCAAAAGTTGTTAAGCAACTTCCGAGCAACTTTCTAAAAGTTGTCAAACATTGTAATTAACCCTCCCAAATGGCTAGTTGGTTCAAACCACTCATTTAACCATTGGGAGTATCCTATATAATCCCTTATAGGTAGGTGATAGGATAACAACATGTAATTTGGCATTTATCAATACAAAAACCATCATTTCTCTATAGATTTGTATGTATCAAGCAATTGTACAGATAGGTATAGATGCAAGGGCATGATCTATTGATCCCAAAGGTTGAAGCATTGAATCACCTTTCATTTTCACTTGGTCCCATGTGTTGATCAGCACTTGTTTGAAAGATATCTGATTTTTAGTGATAGTGCCTAGGATTGAGGCTTAGAATCAGGGTTTGTGATAGGGCCTGATCATTTAGGCACATTCCACCATGGGAAATTGATGCCTCTTGGTGGAATAATTTTTTTTTCAATGTTCCCTCATATTATGTAGGTTAGAGAGGTGGATTTGGAGAGGAGTAGATTTTTCACCAGACCGTAGGTGTACATCTCTATGTGTGCACCAATCAAGTAACTAGGATAGTCATCCTAGATTGTGGTTGGGGATTCTCCAGGACCTAAAAACTTGGATTCTAAGTTTTTTCACATTTTCAAATATTTCCCCATACTTTTTTTATGATTTGGCATACGAGAGGAAGCACTTGTAGTGCATTTGGAGCCCTAATTAGGCCTATTAGCCTAGTCTAACATTGCAACAGCAGTGACCTCCACTCATTTCCACTCCTTGGCGTTTAGGCATGTTTAGTAAACCCGAAAAGGGTATCAAGATCCTCAACCCATTCATTGCTTCATTTGGGAGTATTTTGCATTATGTCTATTTTTCCTTCTAGGAAGGACTACAAGAAGGTTACTAGGTTTGTGCAGCAGCATAACCTTAGAAGTTTCTCAATGGTGAAATAACCATTGGAACTATTTATATAAGACCTAAAGAGGATAGAACAATACTCATAAGCCACCCTTGGTCTTATTTTCCATTCCTTGGGGTTTTTTTGCACATGGGACTAGTAAGTTCTCTTAGTGAATCCTTGGTTTTTGGTGCTTGAAACTTGGGTAGACCTAGTGATTAGGTTACCTTGGATAGTTGAGGTTTTGATAACCTTGTTTATAGTCCTTTTTGATACTTGTGATAAGTACTTCAGCACTAGACCCTTCATCTTGGGTGTTGAGGGATTCAAATTCACCAAATTGTTCACTATTGGAGGCTTCCTTTGACCACTACTGCATCAAGTGGTATTAGAGCTATGTCTGATCCTGAGAATGAGGATATACCTACAAGGGTTATAAATAGTGAGTTAGAAAAGATGGTGAGAGAGAAAAAGGCTGCAAATAAGGCCTTAACTAAGATGCTTCAAGAACTTGAGAAGAAGCTTGATGACAAGGACAAAGATGAGTCTGAAAATGAAGAAGGGAGTGAAGAAGAGGAGGATGATCCTAATCAGCATATCCCTATAGACCAAAGACCTTTCATAGATGCTTTGAAATCCATGGGAAGAAGAACCATGGAGGAGAAGATAGATTTTCTGGTTTTCAATGGCAAGATGAATGTTGATCTAGCCTTGGATTGGATAGAGGCATTAACAACATTCTTTGAATGTGAAGACATCCCTAAAAAATAGAGGGTAAAGGTAGCAAGATCCAAGTTGAAGGGAGTAGCCCTAACTTGGTGGAACCTCATCCAAATAGAGAGGGTGAAGAATGGGAAGAACATGATCAATTCATGGAATAGAATGATAGCATTGATCAAAGAGACATATGTACCTAAGGACTATGGGGTACAACTCCATAGGAGGAAGCAAAGTCTGAAACAAAAGGACATGGATGTAGGCTCATACACCGAGGAGTTCTTGAAATTGTGCATGAAGACCAATATGGCTAAAGATGAGGAAGAAAAGCTAGCAAGGTACATGAATGGCTTGAAAGTATCCATTCAAGAAGAGTTGAGTCTACACTTCCCTACCACAGTGATGGGATAAGCTAGGATAGACAAGCTTGTCTATGCCCCTGACCCTCCACTGGGATCTTAGTGTTTCTCCACACTTAAATTAGGTCTCTAGGCTTCCTTATCCTTCTAAGGACTTCCCTTGACCTACCTAACCTTCCCACCAAGTTTCAACCTTCCATTCTTACACCTTCTTGTTTTTCATTCTCACAACTAGCCTCTCACATAGGCTAAAAAGGGTCTTTTTGACTCCTGGTCTCTCACTAAGCTTAAACAGAGGAAATCAAGGCTTCAAATGTCTTTTTAGGACTAATTACACCTTCTACATGCATTCTTGAGGTTTTGGAAGCACTTGATCTAGGGGTTCCTTTGGAATACAGGGCTACTAGACTAGCCCAATTAGCCCTCCACCTGGATTTGTAGGAGCTTTTGTGTAAAACCCTTAGAGATTCACTAACCCTAGTGTGAATAAAATTTTCTTAGGATGATCCCCTCTAAAGGATTTTTTGGGTCTCAGATACCCAAAAGGCCATACAACATACTTTGAAAAAAATGAGGGTTTAGAGGGTTTCTACGCAATTCCCTACTTCTTGCTTCACTAGAGCCTATTGTCAATGTTTCAAGGCTTCTCCTTCACAAGATATGACCTTCATATGACCCTTAAGACTCCCTCAAAAGGGAAGGTCTTGAACCTTCACCATTTTCCTGCTGGAGCTCTTCAAAGGCTACTTGAACCTAGCCGGATTCATGCTGAACTTGCCTAGGGCATCATCAAACAATTGTTTTCCTGCATTCTCTAGGGCCCTACTACCATCTTTACAAAGGTATGGGTCTTTAATTTAGGTTACCATAGTTTCATGGCTTGGCCACCATGGAAACTAAAGTTACAGGCCCCTTTATACAAGCCTCTCCAAACGGGCAGAGAGGTGGTTATTCAAGAAATAAACAACAAAATGATAAAGGAACTTGAAACAAACTATTCTAATGCACACACAATAATAAAAAATACAAAACTAAACACTACATATAAATTTTACAAGCCTTCCATCTTCTTTACATTCAAAACATAGCAAAATACAATGATTTTTCCAGCAAACTATGGCACAGTCTTGGTTTCTGTACTGTAGCCGTACAATAAAGACTTCAAGCTTGGGATTAGGGTTTTTCAGACATTATATATTCTCTTATGACATGTGTGTATTGGTTTTTTATGGCTCATAGCCACTTAGCTTCATTAATCTAGTACAAGCAAATAAAGTTGCTTATCCACTTGTAAAAGTTCCTAGCAACTTTGAAGCAACTTTTAGTTGCTTGAGTAGCTTTTGTTTTCTCTCACAAAAAGATCAAACCTAAGCACACTTGTGCTCATAAATAAACACAAAACTAAGGTTACTAACCCCAATCCAAGTACTCCAAGATGATAACTTTCCTTGGATAGAGTGCTGCACTATCAAACCAAAAAAACTAGAAACTTCTAGGACTTAACCATTGCCTGGACACAACCAAAATTGAGTCAAGTATCATGATGAATCTTATTGCTCTTTACATGAATTTTCTAACCAAAATAAGAAGGTGAGGGCCCTCATAGAGGTGGTCCTACACCATTCTCCCCCTCAGCACAAGATAAGGTACTTTGGGATCTAGCAGTGCTAGATCAATCCCAAACTTCTTCAACTGTCCTTCTTCAACCCAAGTGGCTTCAGATTTAGGTTGATCCTTCCATTTAATCAGGTGTTCCATGTAGATGTGATTTCTAGTTGCCTTCTTTACTCTAGATTCAAGGATGCTCTGTGCTTTAGCCGGTTCTTTCTTGGGCATAGCATTTGGATCAATGTCTTGGAGTACCTTAGGTGTACTTGTTTCTTGCTAATTGATATCACCTTTGAATTGAATCAAGTTTGCAACATTGAACACTGGTGAAATGGTGAAATCTGAAGGGAAATCCACCTTGTAAGCATTTTCTCTATACTTTGCTAACACCTTGCATGGACCTACTCTTCTCATTTGCAACTTAGAAGGCATGCCTTTTTGCATTCTCACCTTGTTAAGATGGACCATAACATAGTCCCCAATCTAAACTTGTACCTCTTTTCTCTTTTCATCCATTTTAGCTTTGAGTCTTTGAGTAGACTCCATCATGGTTTTCTTCACTTGCTCTTGAACCTCTTTGATAGTTTGAGTGAAATCTTTAGCTTGCCCACTCTTCAACTCCATGGAACCTAAATCCCTCAACTCACAAACTCCTCTAGGATGCCTTCCATAAACAATCTCAAAAGGACTTCTTCCTGTGGTCCTATTCACGCTATCATTATATGCATATTCAGCCTGAGATATAACAAGATCCCAAGTCTTCCCATACTCCTTTGTTAGACACCTTAGCAAGTTGCCAAGCACCCTATTGATGACCTCAGTTTGACCATCAGTTTGAGGATGGTATGCTAAACTTAAAGAGAGATTAGTTCCCAGCCTTTTCTACAAGGTTTTCCAAAAATGGCCCATGAACTTGCTATCCCTATCTGACACAATGCTCAAAGGAAGTCCATGAATCCTAACTATCTCTTTGAAGAAGAGATGTGCTACATAACTTGCATCATGAGTTGTCTTGCAAGGAATAAAGTGGCTCATTTTAGAGAATCTGTCAACAACAACATAGATGCTATCCATACCTAATTTGGTTTTAGGGAGTCCAACCACAAAGTCCATGCTTATACACTCCCATGGCCTATAAGGAATTGGTAGAGGTTGATAGAGTCCAACATTGCTTGAACCTCCTTTAGCTCTTTGGCATACTCCACATTGCTTAACATACCTCTTGACATCCCTTGCTAGCTTAGGCCAAAAATAGTATCTCTGTACTAACTCCAAAGTCTTGTTTATGCCAAAATGACCACTTAGGCTGCCATTATGCTTCTCTTGGATCAGATTTTCCCTCATGGATCCTCTAGGTACACAAAGTTGATTACCTTTAAACAACAACCCATTCTGAAGTGTGTAATATAAAAACTCACCATGAAAGTTGTTCTCAAACTCTAGGCACACTTTGTAGTCTTGTGAGAAGTCTTCATCCTCCTCATATAAGTCTTTGAAATCTATTATTCCAATGCTTTGTAGCTGTACCTCTTGGATAGTCAATAATTTTTTACTCAAGGCATCTGCAACCTTGTTGAGCTGCCCTTTCTTATGCTTGATTGTAAAACTGAAGGATTGGAGATACTCCATCCATTTCATGTGCCTATTATTAAGCTTTTCTTGATTATTTATGTAGCTTAAAGCATTATTATCATTAAAGACAACAAATTCTTTGGGCAAGAGATAATGCCTCCACTTCTTGAGAAATTGTACCAATGCATACAACTCTAAATCATAAGCTGAATACTTTTTCTTTGCCTCATTGAGCTTCTCACTAAAGAATGCTATAGGCCTTCCTTCTTGGCTTAAAACACCCCCTACTACTATACCACTTGCATCACATTCAATAGTAAACAATTTATCAAACGTAGGTAAGAGTAGGATAGGTTTAGTGGCTACCTCTTGTTTCAATGTTTGGAATGCTTTCTTAGTTGCATCACTCCAATTGAACTTAGTTTTCAGCCCTCCTTTGATAGTGTCTAATACTGGTGCACAAATCTCACTGAAGTTCCTTATGAACTTTCTATAAAATTGGGCTAGACCATGAAAACTTCTAACTTTTGTCCCTATTTTTGGGGTAGACCAATTCAAGATTGCCTCTACCTTGCTTGGGTCCATTTTTAGAGTACCCTTGGACACTACAAAGCCCAAATAAATCAGCTCTTGTTGCATGAACTCACACTTTTCTAGGTTGATGGCTAATTGCTCTTTATGTAGCTTCTTCATAACCAACCTTAAGTGTTCCAGGTGTTCTATTTTTGTCTTGCTATAGATGAGTATATCATCTAGATACACCACCACAAATCTTCCTATGAAGTCCTTCAAGACCTCATTAATCAACCTCATGAAGGTTCTTGGAGCATTATTAAGCCCAAATGGCATAACAAGCCATTCATACAATCCATCAGTGGTTTTAAAAGTGGTCTTCTACTCATCACCCTCCTTAATTCTGATTTGGTGATAACCACTCTTCAAATCCAGCTTTGTAAAATACATAGCACATCCTAAGCAATCCATCAAATCCTCTATTCTTGGAATGGGAAACCTATACTGGATAGTAATCCTTTTGATAGCCCTTGAATCTGTGCAAAGCCTCCATTTTCCACCTTTCTTGGATGCTAGGACTACTAGAACTGCACATGGACTTATACTCTTTTTAATCAACCCTTGATCCAAGAACTCTTGCACTTTCCTTGCTACTTCTTTGTTTTGATCCAGGGTTAGCTTGTAGGCTACTTTGTTAGGTAGAGAAGCACCGGGAACAAAGTCAATTTGATGACTTATTTCTCTTATTGGAGGTAAGGTGGTAGGGGTTCCATCACTTACTATGTCTCTGAATTCTTCTAACATTTTCTGCACTTCCAATGGTAAATCTTCCTTCACCTCCTTTTCTTCTTCTTTTGGTTTCACCATAACAACATACCCTATGGTCTCCTCACCCTGTAAAGGATGTAAATACTTTTTTCCATTGCTAAGTAACACACTAGGTGTCTTGGAAACTCCTTCTTCATTCTCTATCAATGACTAAATTTTAAAAGTCCTCCCATCCTTCTTGAAAGAAATGGAGTTATCTTCCCCATCATAAATCATCTTCCTATCAAATTGCCAAGGTCTTCCTAATAGAAGATGGCATGCATCCATGGGTAAGACATCACAAAGAATTCTATCTTTATAGCCTCCAATAGAAAACTCTACCCATGTCTACTCATTAACTAGCACACTCTGCTCCTGGTTCAACCAAGTTACCTTGTAGGGGTTAGCATGTGGAACCTTTGTGAGTTTCAGCTTCTTTGCTACTTCATCTGCTATGATGTTATCTATAGATCCTGAATCTACTATAACCTTGCATACTTTTCCTTGTATCTTGCACCTAACTCTAAAAAGAGCCCTCCTTTCCTTTGGTTCACCTTGATTAGGCTACCTGATAAGCACCCTCCTAAACATAAGATTCTCCCCCATTTCTGATTCCAACTTGCTGACTTCATTAGTGCATGAGCTGCTGCTATCTTCTTGTGCATAAGAAACATTTCTTTCATTATGAGAAGTAGATGGTTTGTTAGGGCACCTATAGGCAGGGTGTCCAAGTTGTCCACACTGATAGCACTTGATGGTGGAAAAATAAGAGCTGCTTCTTCCTGCTCCTCTTCCGCTATTACCTTGAGAACTTCTTCCTCTACTATGAGATCCTCTTAGACTGATTTCTAAACTTTGTTCCAACAGCCTGCTTTCTCCTTGGTTTCTTGATTCACCACCTCTACTAGATCCACCTCTTTGACCCTCTCTAGAGTCTCTTCCTCTACCCCTGTTCTTGGAGTTAGGTTCTTCCTTCCTTCTTTGTTTGTCTTCAAGTTGTTGTGCCATTTTATAACAACCAAGCACTATGGTAGGAGTGAAAAAACTCATCTCCTCTTCTATGCTCCATTTTACACCACTCAAGTACCTTGCCACTTTGACACTTTCTTCCTCCTTGATCTTGGATCTTAAGCACAGTTTGTGGAATTCTTCTGTATAGGTGGCTACATCCATTTCTTTTTGCCTAAGATTCAATCTTTTCCTACGCTGTTGAACCTCATAATCTACTAGAAGATATGCTTCCCTCACTTTGTTAACCATGGCTGTCCAATTTGCAATTGGATTCTTTCCTTCTTTTTCCCATTCTTCTTGCAAGTAGTTCCACCAGGTGAGAGCTTGTCCTCTCATTCTAGACTTGGCCACTTTGATCTTTTGTGCATCAGAAACCTCTTCACATTCAAAGTGGTTTTCCATGCCTTCAATCCACTACATAACCAATTCAGTATCCATTCTACCATTGAGAAGGGGAACTCCTTCAAGTGCCTTGTCGGTTATAGCCTTGATGGCTTTCAAGATCTGTTCATCTACTGAAGGAGGATCTGGAAGGGGTACCTCATCATCTATGGTCTTCTCCTTCTCTTTGGTATCTTTCCACTCTATCCTTTCATTCACCCTATCTTCTTTTTCTTGGACATTTTCCAAGAGTAACTCCATCTGCATCAATCTTTCCTGTACGAGCCTGTTGGCTTCCTCTTGTTCCTCCACCTTTTTGGCTAGCTCTACATTAGTCACCATTTTATTTTTGTGTGATGACCCCACTAATTCTTTTGATGGTTGAAACATCAACAAATCACCTCCCAAGCCTTAACCTCACTCTGATACCAATCTGATGGGATAAGCTAGGATAGACAAGCTTGTCTATGCTCCTGACCCTCCACTGGAATCTCAGTGTTTCTCCACACTTAAATTAGGTCTCTATGCTTCCTTATCCTTCTAAGGACTTCCCCTATCCTGCCTAACCTTCCCACCAAGTTTCACACTTCCATTCTTACACCTTCTTGCTTTTCATTCTCACAACTAGCCTCTCACATAGGCTGAAAAGGGTCTTTTTGACTCCTGGCCTCTCACTGAGCTTAAAAAAAGGAAATGAAGGCTTCATGTGTCTTTTTAGGACTAATTACACCTTCTTCATGCATTCTTGAGGTTTTGGAAGCATCTGATCTAGGGGTTGCTTTGGAAAATAGGGCTACTAGACTAGCCCAATTAGCCCTCCACCCGAATTTGTAGGAGCTTTTGTGCAAAACCCTTAGGGATTCACTAACCCTGGTGTGAATAAAATTTTCTTAGGATGATCCCCTCTAAAGTATTTTTTGGGTCTCAGATACCCAAAAGCCCGTACAACATACTTTGCAAAAAATAAGGGTTTAGAGGGTTTGTAGGCAATTTCCTGCTCCTTGCTTCACCAAAGCCTATCCTCAATGTTTTCGGGCTTCTCCTTCACAAGATAGGACCTTCATATGACCCTTAAGACTCCCTCAAAAGGGAAGGTCTTCAACCTTCACCATTTTCCTTTTGGAGCTCTTCAAAGGCTGCTTGAACCCAACTAGATTCATGCTGAACTCACCTTTGGCATCATCAAACAATTGTTTGCCTACATTCTCTAGTGCCCTTCTACCATCTTTAAAAAGGTATGGGTCTATACTTTAGGTTCCCATAGTTTCATGGCTTGGCCACCGTGGAAACTAAAGTTACAGGCCCATTTATACAAGCCTCTCCAAACGGGTAGAGAGGTGGTTATTCAAGAAATAAAAAACAAAATGATAAAGGAACTTGAAAAAAACTATTCTAATGCACAAAAAATAATTAAAAAAACTAAAATAAACACTACACAGCAATTTTACAAGCCTTCCATCTTCTTTACATTCAAAACATAGCAAAATACAGTGATTTTTCCAGCAAACTGTGGCACAGTCTTGGTTTCTGTACTGTAGCCGTACAATAAAGACTTCAACCTTGGGATTAGGGTTTGTTAGACATTATATATTCTCTTATGATGTGTTTGTATTGGTTTTTTATGGATTATAGCCACTTAGCTTCAATAATCTATTACAAGAAAAGAAAGTTGCTTATCCACTTGTAAAAGTTCCTAGCAACTTTGAAGCAACTTTTAGTTGCTTGAGTAGCTTTTTTTTTCTCCCACAAAAAGATCAAACCTAAGCGCACTTGTGCTCATAACCAAACAAAAACCTAAGGTTACTAACCCCAATCCAAGTACTCCAAGATGAGAACTTTCCTTGGATAGAGTGCTGCACTATCAAACTAGAAAAACTAGAAACTTCTAGGACTTAACCATTGCCTAGACACAACCAAAATTGAGTCAAGCATCATGATGACTCTTATTGCTATTTACATGCATTTTCTCACCAAAATAAGAAGGTGAGGGCCCTCATAGAGGTTATCCTACACCACACAGTCAATAGGTGCTATCAAATGGCACTTAAGGTAGAGGAAAAATGGAAGAGAAAGTAGGATTTTGGCAAAGGAAAGAGCAATGATAGTGGGAAGAGTTTTAGAGGCAAAAACAACTCTTGGAACAAGGGACAAAGTAGTGGCAACAATAGCAAGGCCTCTAACCAAGGAGACAAAGAAAATAGTGACTCTAATTTAAGAGGAAACTATAGAGGAAGAAGACCTTTCAATAGAGGAAGGACAAATTTAGGAAGAGGCAATGGACCATTGAAGTGTTTTTATTGCAACTAATTGGGACATCATGCAGGAAGATGCCTTGAGAAGAGAAACAATAACCAAGGTGAGAGGAGAGCACAACTTGTCCAAGAAGATAAACAAGAAGACAATGATGATGCTAGAGACTTGGAACCAGAAGAAGGAGTGTGTCTCATGATGAGGTAGGTCTTCCTTCAAGTACCACAAACCCAAGAGCCTCCACAAAGAAAGAATCTCTTCAGGACAAAGATCAAATGTCATGGAAAGGTATGCAATCTTCTTATTGATTCTGGTTCAACTAAAAATCTTGTGTCTTGTGAAATGGTTCAAAAATTAAACTTGCCTAAGAAACCACACCCTTTCCCCTATCATTTTTCATGGTTAACCAAAGGCCAATGAACTCTAGTCATAGAACAAGCTTGGATATATTTTTCTATTGCTGACTTCAAGGACAAGGTCCTTTGTGATGTTGTTGAGATGGATGTAGCTTGCATCCTTCTAGGCAGTCCCTGGCAATTTGATGTTGATGCCACCCACCATTGTAGGAAGAACACCTACTCCATCACCAAAGATGGAAAGACCTTCACTATGAAGCCCCTACTGGATAGCAAAACTGAAAAGGAACCCATTGTGATTATCATGGGGGAAAAGGAGATGTTGAAAACCTTGAAAGAATCTAATATTGAACCATTTGTCCTGATTTCAAAACCCAAAGATAACATCAAGTCTGGTCAAGAAGAGCCCATGCAAATGAAGTCAAAAATCTACTGCAAAAGTACAAAGATGTTAATGTTAGTGACCTGCCCTCTACCCTCCCTCCCATTATAGACATTAGTCATCAAATAGAACTCATACTAGGCTCATCCCTACCTAACAAGGCACCATACAAAATGACACCATTGCAGCATGCAAAGATTGCAAAATAGGTCACTGAATTGTTGGAAAGAGGGCTCATTCAAAAGAGTCTCAGTCCTTGTGCTCTACCCTTAGTCTTGGCCCCTAAAAAGGTTGGAAAATGGAGGCTATGCACTAATAGTAGGGCCCTAAAAAAAATCACAATAAGGTACAAATTTCCCATGCCAAGGATTGAGGACCTATTGGATCAACTAGGAGGTGCTTGCTACTTCACCAAGATAGACTTAAAGTCTAGTTACCATCAAATCAAAATCAAGCCCAGAGATGAATGGAAAAAAACATTCAAGACTACTGAAGGTTTTTTTGAATGGTTAGTAATGCCCTTTGGTTTAAGCAATGCCCCTAGCACTTTTATGAGGCTTATGAATGAGATATTCATAGATTTTATTGGAAAATTTGTTGTTGTTTACCTTGATGACATATAAATATTCAGTCATAGCAAGGAAGACCATCTTGATCATGTGGAATAGGTACTAAGAAGACTCCATCAGCACAAGTTGGTAATCAACTTGGAAAAATACATGTTTATGAGAAAGGAACTTGTATTCCTAGGTTTTGTGATCTCATAGGGTACCCTCAAGATGGATCCTAAAAAGGTAGATGCAATAATTAATTGGCCTCCACCAAAGAATCAAGGTGATGTAAGAAGCTTCCATGGGCTTGCAACATTTTATTGGAAGTTCATAAAAAATTTCAATCATGTGTGTGCACCAATGCTTGAAACAATCAAATGTGGAAAGAAGACTAAGTTTTCATCGACAAAGGAAGCCAATGATGCATTCTAATACTTGAAGAATAGAGTCTCCCAATACCCTATCTTGGTCCTCCCTAATTTCAATAAACTCTTCACTGTGGAGATAGATGCAAGTAATTTGGCCATAGGAGTAGTCCTAAGCCAAGAAGGTAAGGTAGTTGCTTTCTTTTCTGAGACATTGAATGAGGCCAAGAGAAAGTATTCCACCTATGACCTAGAGCTTTATGCCATGGTCCAAGCCCTCAAGAAATGGAGGCACTACTTGATCCCATAAGAGTTTGTAGTCTACACTTACAACCATGCACTAAGCTTCCTTAATTCACAAGAAAAACTTTCATTCATGCATCTCAAATGGGTAGAGCAATTGCAGGCCTATACCTTCAACATAAAGCATAAAAAGGGTGTAGCAAAAAAAGTTTTTGATGCACTTAGTAGGAGGATTGGTTTGGTTGAAGAAGTTCAACTACAAAGTGTAGGAATTGAGTCCCTCAAACACTTGTAACCAGATGACCCTAATTTTTCAGAGATATATTAGATTTGCATAAAGATGGAAGGCATATATCATACTAATTTTTTTGAATATCTGATTCAAAATGGCCTTCTATTCAAGGGAGCACAACTATGAATACCCAAGTGTTCAATGAGAGAAAACATAATTAGAGAAAAGCATTGCGGTGGCCTAGGAGGTCACTTTGGCATTGACAAGACAACAGACATGGTAAAGAGGAGTTATTTTTGGCCCAAGTTGAACAATGAGGTAAAAAATTTTATTGAAACTTGTACAATCTGCCAGCAAGCTAAGGGAATGACAAAAAATCAAGGGCTCTACCAACCCTTACCAATCCCTTCAAGGCCTTGGGAATCCATTTCAATGGATTTTGACATGGGAATACCTAAAACCAAGCAAGGATTTGATAGTGTGTTTTCCATAGTGGATAGGTTCAGCAAAATGGCCCACTTTGTGCCATGCAAGAGCACAAATGATGCATCTCACATAGCCAATCTCTTCTTCAAGGAAGTAGTTAGAATTCATGGCTTACCTCAGACAATTGTATCAGATAGAGATGTAAAGTTTCAAGGGCACTTTTGGAGGAAACTCTTCAAGAAGTTAGGCACAAATCTCACCTATAGCTATGCCTATCACCCTCAAATAGATGGTTAGAATGAGGTAGTAAATTGGTCCCTAGGCAATATTTTAAGATGTCTAACCAAGCAATACTCACAAAGTTGGGATACCATACTACCCCAAGTAGAGTTTTCCTTCAATGACTCCATTAATAGGTTAATCGGTACAAATCCTTTCCAATTAGTATATGGTTTGCATCCCAAGGGACCATTGGATCTAATGGAACTCCCCTTTGATTTCAGAATTAGTGCACAAGGCCAAGAATTAGCAGAGCTTATAACCAAGATACAACAGCAAGTGAAGGAAACCTTGCAAAAAACTAGTTTGAAGTACAAAGAAAATGCTGACAAGAGGAGAAGAGAGGTTCATTTCCAAATAGGAGACAGGGTTTGGGCATTTCTAAGGAAGGAGAGACTACCTAAGGGTAGATACTTCAAGCTTCAAATGAAGAAAGTAGGCCCCAGCAACATACTTAACAAAATAGGTGACAATTACTATGAGATATCCCTTCCACCCACTTTGTAGATCTCTCCAATCTTCAACATTGTAGACCTCACACCATATAAAGTTACAGCAGGTTCAAGCAATGAGCAGGATAAGGACACAAGCATTGAGGATGAAGACTATGTCACTAATCTTCCACAAAGAAAACTAGTGGAGATTGAAGCAATTTTAGATTCTAAGCTATTAAAACAAACTAGATCTAAGAATTACATGTAGTACTTAGTCAAATCAAGGGACCTCCCAAACATTGATGCTACATGGCTCACCAAGGATCAAAAATAGCAGCATGGGACTTCGGTAGAGTAACTATACTCAAGTAGGGACTTGAGTTTTAAAGTTCAAGGTGAGTATGGTGCAGGAGCACCTACTCCTACTCTAGATTGAAGTCTAGGATTTCACACTAAGGTCTTTAGAGGCCTCTAGTCATGCTTAGGATAAGGGTTAGTCTTTGGATCTCATTGTAACACCATAGTTCCAAGTTGGCATTTTATGAGTCCTTGGTTTAACTACTGGTCATTTATGGTCCAACACCCTAGTCTTAGGTATTTTCATGCTTTTCTATGTTTGGATCCATTAGGGATCATCTAGATAAGGTTAAGACCAATTTTGGTCATTAGATTTGCAAGAAATGCAAAATTGTCAAAGTTGCTCAAAAGTTGTTAAGCAACTTCCGAACAACTTTCTAAAAGTTGTCAAACATTGTAATTAACCCTCCCAAATGGCTAGTTGGTTTAAACCACTCATGTAACCATTGGGAGTATCCTATATAAGCCCTTATCGGCAGGTGATAGGATAATGACATGTAATTTGGCATTTATCAATACAAAAACCATCATTTCTCTGTAGATTTCTGTGTATCAGGCAATTGTACGGATAGGTACAGATGCAAGGGCATGATCTATTGAAACAAAAGGTTGAAGCATTGAATCACCATTAATTTTCACTTGGTCCCATGTGTTGATCAGCCCTCATTTGAAAGATATCCTATTTTTAGTGACAGTGCCTAGGATTGAGGCTTAGAATCAGGGTTTGTGATAGGGCCTGATTTTTTAGGTAGATTCCACCATGGGAAATTGATGCCCCTTGGTGGAATAAATTTTTTTTCAATGTTACTTCATATTATGTAGGTTAGAGAGGTGGATTTGCAGAGGAGTGGATTTACCACGAGACCCTAGGTGTACATGTCTATGTGTGCACCAGTCAAGTAACTACGACAGTCATCCTAGATTGCAGTTTGGGATTCTCCATGACCTAAAAACTAGGATTCTAAGTTGTTTCAAATTGTCACACATTCCCCCATACTTGGTTTGTGATTTTTCATAGGAGAGGAAGCACTTGTAGTGCATTTGGAGCCCTAATTAGGCCTATTAGCCCGGTCTAACATTGCAACAACAGTGACCTCCACTCATTTCCAATCCTTGGTGTTTAGGAATGTTTAGTAAACCCCAAAAGGGTATCAAGATCCTCAACCCATTCATTTCTTCATTTGGGAGTATTTTTCATTATGTCTAGTTTTCCTTCTAGGAAGGACTACAAGCAGGTTACTAGGTTTGTGTAGTAGCATAACCTTAGAAGTTGCTCAATGGTGAAAGAACCATTGGAAATATTTATATAAGACCTAAATAGGCCATAAAAATAATCATAACCACCCTTGGTCTTAGTTTCCATTCCTTGGGGTTTGTTTTCACATGGGGCTAGTAAGCTCTCTTAGTGAATCTATGGTTTTTGGTGCTTGAAACTTGGGTAGACCTAGTGATTAGGTTACCTTGGATAGTTGAGGTTGTGATAACCTTGTTTCTAATCCCTTTTTATACTTGTGATAAGTAATTTAGCACTAGACCCTTCACCTTGGGTGTTGAGGGATTCAAATTCACCAAATTGCTCACTATTGGAGGCTTCCGCTGACCACTACTACATCACCTTTTAGTTATCTCTTTTAGAGGAATAAAATGATGTGACTGGAAATTTGGGATAGGGTCATGAATAGGCTCTAAAAAATCATGGAGATTAGCCTCCTATTGACTAAGATTCTAAACTGAAGGAGAGATCTTAAAGCTTGGAATTTCAATAGAGGTGCTAGTGGACTTACCTAGCAAGAAACTTGGGATCTGAACCTTGTGAGTCTCTTATCTGGTCTGCAAAGCCTCTTGGTTCTCTTTAGCATCATGAGGCATCTCCTTCTAGATCTCCTCCTTAAAAAGGGTTGGCATCTTGTAACCCGTATACATAGTCCATGAGGGTCTCCAAGACTGTATTAAGTCTTTATTGTCCTTTGGTGGATCTGGTGAGCCTTCTTGTGTAGGGGCAGCAGTGACTTCTTGATCTCCTTGCCTTAGTTCTTATGACAATAGATTCTTAACCAACTGATCCTTATCTGCTAACTCTTTTTGGAGATCCTTCTCTTGTGTCAAGATCAGTTGGTTCTTTTCTTCAAGGTTCTTCTCATAACTTGCTATCTTGTTCTCTAGCTGTCTTAAAAATTCTTCTTGATGAGCCACCATCTCCATATACTACCTTGAGAGCTCCTCCTTCTGAGACCTCATCTTTGCGTAGTCTTTCATGAAAGATCTCATTTCCTCTCCAAAAATCACCAACCAATCATTGGAGCTTGTATCTGAAGTGGGGTAGGACTGATTCTGAGGATTGTAATGGTGACTTTCATAGGGTGGTTCATAGGAATGCTGCCAAGATGCTGGATGTTGGGTGGTGCATGCTGGTAACTTGCTATTTGTACACCATTTTGGCTATATGCTACTCTTGGCTAGCTTGATATGGCATGAATGATGGAATTTCAGTAGCTTTTTCATGATATGGGGGGTGATAGTAGGGATATGCATTATGAACTGACATGCTTATTCATCAAATAAGCTAGTGAAAAATTTTTTACTGAAACTTATCAGCACTAGGACTGTTTAAACCAGTAGATTTTTCTCAAAGTCACCATGGTGTTTGAAAAAAAATACCTCTTAAAGGATAATTTCATTGAGGATCACACAAAAATCTTAGTGAATGATGGGAAATATAGTAGTCCCAAGGGGCATGCCAAAAACTATTGTCACTAGGGATTGCACCTGAGTATGGCTAAGTGTAGAACCTAGCAATCACGTGAAACATGGGACTACTCTCAGGCTATGGGTAACCTATCTAAGAGTAGAGCTCTAGATTAGGGGCCATCTTCCCCTTGAATCACCTAAAAATTAACTGAACTTTGAAGGAAAAGTGAGAGAGATTGCATGAAAATGAAACTAAAATTAGGTGACTCACAGAACATGAAAGATCCACAAATTGAATCAAAACTCACAATGACACTTAAAAATAACCTATGATTCACACCCTAACCCTATGCCTTGACAATCCTTGAAATAAAGAGGTATTTAGATTAAAATAAGGGAAAAGCTCCCACAACTTAAAAGCAAATGTACACAAATTAGAACAATAATTTCAAAGCACTTTCCTGAATCTTGAACTTGAACAAATGTGCAAAGTAAAGGATAACAACATCACAATAGCTTTGACATGAATTCCAAATATAAAAATTGTGGAAATCATAGAGATGAGAAGGAATACTACTTTATTCTCAGTGAAAGGAGCCAAGTACATCAATCTACTTCTCCAGAGCTACAAGCATTGACCTGCAAGAAAGAGGGAAATAAGAACTAACCTCAATTAGACAAGTGAGAGGTATATAAAGAAAACCCATAAGAATTTTCATGAAACTCTCAATCCCCTAAAAAATAGAAAAAACTCTCCAAATAGGCCCATGAAGATGCCTCATAAACTTGGATGCCATATTCTCAAGTTTTTAGGGGTAGCAGAAAAAGTGGGATACCTAAAAAAGATAGTCCAATAAATGACCCTACCCACTCTAAGTCATAAACCAAATAGGATTCTGAAAATGGTTTATAAAACACCATTGTCAAAAATTATAATAAAAAGTATGCAATGACATTTACAATAAAATCTAGCCCTTATGTGGATTTAATTACATTTAAAATAGTTATTAACCCAATACAAGATAGAGGAAAACATATTTTGAAATGTTTACATCTTTTACAAATCCACCTAACATAAAAAGGCACCCAACATTAAAAAAAACTAAAACTCTCAACCCAATATAAAAGAGGGGAATGTATATTTGATAAATCATTACATTAAAACCACCTCCTCGTAGCATAAACCCCTAGGAAAATATATTAATCATTTAATTAATAGAGTTCTCAACCTAATCCTTAAAAGGAAAAGGGAAAACCTACTAATCAACCCCTCTGTAAAAACTGATCCAAGCAATAAAGGAAGTATGACACTTCACTGCCTCCCATTGGGAAACTTGCCATTTATACTGGCCTCCTCGGCTATGAACTCGGGCCTTATTTGGAAACATTGTAGTCTTGAAGCCTTTGCTTCCCATGATTGAGGGCTTCATTTTAGAAATAGTTCAACCTTTGATCTTTTAATGACCTTGACATCATTGAGGTAGGTTTCATTTCTTCTGGCTTCACATCCTCTCTTCATTTTGAGGGCATGACTGTTGTTGTTTTCCTCTATATATTGAAGGCATGACATCTCTACTATTTGTTGATCATTGATTCATTTTTCTGTATACATTACAATGTCCTTGTATTTTCCATGTTACCTAAATTCTAAGCATGATGTTGGTTACATGTTCAAATCTATGAGCAATGTGCCAAGAAAAAAAAATGTGCCCTTTTTCACTTTATGTGGCTTGTTTTAAATATTATTGATTTTACCACCTCCTTGTTGTATCTTTGGATGACCCATGAATACTTGGAGCTAGGGCACTGATTTCATGTTGGCTTTCGAATGACCATGTCATGAATGAGCTAGGGCATGTTCTATTTGATAAGCTCTCTATTATATTTCATATTCACTGTTGCTTTCCTTTGCATCTATTCACTTTCATGGGCACTCTGATTTTATGGCATATGTTTTATTACTATTCCTCCTTGTTTTTCTATATGGCCCGTGAATGTAAAGGCTACTGTGGTTTCCTCATATTAAAAGAGGGTATTATGTACTAAGAGCTTTCCTTATTGAGAATTCTTTGACACCATCTTGTTTACTATTTACATCTATTGATACCTATTGGCTCTTCTAGGCCCATGAGCTAAAGCTAGGGTATTTTGGTGAGCTCACTGCTTCAAACTTGGCCTTGATATAATTTATTTTTATTTCTTTGTTTTTCTATTGACTACATGCTTGGAAACCATGTCTTTTCTTCTTGACTAATCTTTGGTACTGTATGATATCCTATCCTGTAGGTTCCTCTAGATTTGACATTTCTTAGCTACCCACTAGTTGTGGAGCCTCGTGGATATAGAACTAGGCATGTTCTATGATTTGTCTATTATGACATATTTCTTAGGAGCTTTAGCTCAGTCTCCCCCTATTGGTACATATCCTTGACTTTCTCTGACTCAAGCTATGAGTCTAGACCTCAACATCGATACCTGTATGTATATCTTTATGATTCATGGTGTCTTATAATGCCATAATTTGTTCGTTATTGGTGCTCATTTCTTGTGGATCCTATGAGCATCTTATGGATGGTATTTGATGAATCCATTACTTTATTGTTATCACTGGTATTTGACTTTGCCCATTGTTTGTACTTTCTTATATGGTCATTGATTTTCATTGGCATTTTTTGATTGATGATTGCTAACGTCTCCTTCATGCTTATTGCCTGATGTATGCTAGCCCATAAATCACCTAGGGTATTGCCATTGTTTATGGTGTTTACTACTTTGGTTCACGGTTCACAAACTTGTGGAACATGACATCATTTTGTGTCTTGATTGTGTTAGCATGTGCAAAAAATTTCATGGCTCCTGGTCTTTTCCCCTGCTCTCTGCAATGATTTTTCTACTCCCTGGTTAAACCTTAGGCAAAATGTTCAGAATCTAGCCGTTAGGTTTCAAAATTCAAATGTGCCCTAGCTTTATTATTTTCACACGTTACCTTTTTTGTGGGTCACTTAAACACCTCTTCTGCATGTGCCTTTTAAGTTTCCACATCACCTCAGTTCACAGTTAGTCTTTCTCTCCAGCGGGTCCCTTTATTTTTCCTAAGTCCGCAATCGCGCCTTGCGATTTTAATATTTTTCCTAAGGTTCTCGGCTTTATCTTCCTAGGCCCAGTTTCTAACAACTTTTTAATCCAACAGCCAGCATATCTTCTCATGCAATTTGTTAGACCCTTCAGATCATGAGACAATCATCGATTTGGAATCTTGCAGTTGTGGAGTTATCAGTGGGTCCACCTACCATATGCATTGTCAGTGTTTTGTGATTGGTCCATGGGTTAGTGATTGTGCATGTGTCAGTGGGACCTAAATTTCCAAAGGCTCAGTGGGACCTGATAGTGTCAAAGGATCAATGGTTGGCATAAGTTCTCATAGGATTTGTCAGAGCCATGAGATCTTACACTAGCTGTTGATATTACTTTTTGTCAGGTGGCAGTTAGTCGGTGGGTCCTATTTGCTAGGTAGTTCTTATGTGCCACGCTGTTCTGAGTTGGTGGGTTTTCATTCATCCGCATGTTGATGAGTTGGTTTATGTCAGAGGGCCCATGTTGAAAGCTTTCAATCTAATGATTAGTGTATGATCTCAAGGAATATTCCAAGCCTTTGAGATCATGTGCCATCCATCAGATTTTATTCCATTTTGCCAGGTTGCCTGTTGTGCTCAGTGGGTTTGGTGTGACACGTGTGCTCACAGTTGGAGGTTTCTTATTGGTCAATGGTTGCTGGGGTGGATCTTGTCAGCAGGGCCTGTAGGGTGGATTTTCAATCAATAGTCAGGGGATGATGTCAAGGAATATTCCCATCCCTTCAGATCATGCCCCATCCATTGATCTGGCATCTTCTCTGTGTAATGCGAGTGGGACTGTATGCCATGTGGTGCTAGATGTTAAGTTTTTATTGGTCAACATGGATGTGCTCAGCAGTGGGGCCATTGTCAGAAGGGTCTATGACAAGGATGGATCCTATGGCCAGTGTAAGTTCTCATGGGATTTGTTAGAGCCATGAGATCTTACACTAGCCATTCATTTCAAAGGCTTATGGTAAGTGGGTCCTGTGCTAGTGACTGGGCGTGGATTAGCGAATAGTTTAGTGACATGTGGCACCAGGTGGGCCTAGGTGGGGTCTGAGGTTTGGTGGAGTTGTAAAATCTGGCGATTGCATGAATGGTAGTCAGGAAGTCACTAAGTTGTTTAGCGAAAGTGCAAAATGTTTACTGAATTGGTGAAGGTACTTTATCGCCAATTCGCTAAGTTTGGTGGGGCCACTTTTAGAGGAAGATCTTAAAGATGCAAAGGAGGTTTGATCAAACGGCTATGTTTTAAAGCTGGTCTCAATTTGAATGTGGGTCATCATTCTCTATAGGTGCCAAGGATTTAGCCATTGTGGTTCAAATTCAAATTTTTCTGAGAACTTCCAGCGACCAGAAAGTACCAAATTTATGGATTTCATTACAGAAATAACCCTGTTCAGTGAAATATGACTAGTTTGCCATTTGTGGTGTGGTCCAGGGTGCTGTTGGATTGTTTGTAGAGCTTGTACCATTTTGGTTGTGTGCTCAAGGCTTGTTGCAGGGTGTCCTTTTGAGCTTAGTTTTGTGATCCCCTGTACTTGCAGAGAAGAATTTCATGATTGTGGATCAGTTCAAGAATTTCCTCTTTCGTGATTGACTGTGCTTCCTTCCCCTGTAATAAATTTTTAGACCATTTCCAGTAGGTTGGGTGGTTGAAACCCTAACCCTAGTCATCTGTAGCTTGTTGCAGATTTTCAAGATGACTAGGGGGTATAAGTTAGAGAATTTTGGATTTTGCAAGGGTTCCAAAAACATTGTTGCTTTTGGTCCCTGGTTTTTGACTGTAATATACTGATAGAAATCTGATTTTGTGAATTTTTTGATCTTGGTATCATTCTGATTGTATGTTGATCCAGATTGTGTTAATGAGAACATTTTGAATCCCAATCTTGTATCTTGTATATGTCTTCTTGCTTGTCTCTGAGCTTATATATTTTAGTTTCACATAGTGTGCTAATATATGGTAAACAAAGAGTATTTTGAATTTATCTTTGAGTTCCTAACAAAGTTAAGATTAAAGTATTCTAGGTGAAATCAGTGAGTTTGTAGTTAGGTGTAGAATTTGATGTCCTTGTGCTTGAGGGAAAGGGGTAATAGGCAAAGCACTTACCTCAGATTCCATTATGTTTGATTTGAGGTATTTAGTTGAGGTATATAGTTAGGTGACTCTGAGCCCTAGGATAAGGCACTGGTCCTTCCTCTTGAGGTATGCATGGTTAACCACTACAAACACAAACATTATTAGATAAATCTTTAACAATCTTATATGAGATATAGTGGAATATTGTTTTAGACTCCTTTAGAGAAGTGAATCAAGGGTACACCCACCTGAGAACTGAAGCTCAAAGTGTAGAAGGATCCTTTGATCCTTGTCAGTTGGCCCTCTTCCTTGTGGACTTTAGAGTGGTGATAGAGTCAGGAGTTTTATTTAAATTATCTATCAAAGTGTAAATCTGCAAGTTGAAGATCAAAGGGAATAATCCACAACCAACAAAATGGTGACTCTACTGGGGAAAACATAAAGAAAACCTATTAAGGAGCTCTGGTTGCTGCTACAAATTTTGCAGTATCATATCTTTTGACCAGATTGGTTTGGCCCATCTGAGTCACCAACAAAATGGTGACTCTGCTAGGGAGAACAATGAAAAGGAAGTCTATTTGTTAGAATCTCTAGTTGCAGTTATATTGAAGTAGTCAAAATCTTTTGACCAGAATGGTTTTGCCCATCCAAGTCACCAATAAAATGGTGACTCCACTGGGGAGGACAACTATGAAGATATGCATATGTTAAGAGTCAATGATTCTACTGGGGAGAATCTAGAGAGAAGGTTATAGTCTATTCTTGTTTTCTTGTGTGTTTCAAGGATTTTCCATCTAGGTGGGTGGTGACTCAAAGCTTTGAACCAGTGAAACATATTGAAGAAGCATGGAAAAGAGGAGAAATACTAGGTCATTTGTCAAGAAGAATCCAGAGGTCACTTTGGAGCAATTACCTAGACAAGGAAACAATAGCTAGATTAGAAGGAATGGTGAGTCTAATAGTGCTCCCATGAAAGAACAGAGAAATGCTAGAGCTAGAAGACCACAAGTATCCTCAAATGAGGATGGTTCACAAAATAGAGTTTCTAGATCAGATGGTGGTCACTCTGAAGAGAGATTCTATGATACCCCTGAGGCTGCATTTCAAGAAAAAGGTCTATTACCTACAAGTCATGATGAACAAAATAGAGATGTGGGTTTAGAAGTTGACCTAGATCTTGATGAAGATCATTTCAAAAGGGAACCCATGAGACATAGGTAGGTCCGTTTCCCATATCAAAATTTTACTAATATGGATGTGTCATCTAGTTCTGATGACATTATGGTTGATCCTGATGACTTGAATACACTAATGTTGCAGTTGGTGGAGTAGGATGCCATACATAAAAGATTACAGGAGGAGAGAGAGAGGCTAAAAAGGTAAATGCTTTGATAGAGAGGCAGTCTCTTTTGAGAAAAATAAATGAAATGAATGAGAGAAACAAGATGCTTGCTTCTGCTCCTAGAACTCTGCAGCATGATATTTTTGGTGATCTTGATGCCTTGAGGAGTGAGCAAGAGTGTTTACTACAGGATCATGAATTTGAAAATTAGGGCCCTATGGTTAGACAATGGAAAAGTTATGTCCCTTTGCCTAAAGATAAAGATGGGCATAGGATCACTAGACCTGCTATTATCATTAATGAGAAAGGAAAGTAGAAGATGGTGGGTGACCAAGCAAGCAAATAAGTGAAAATACCAGGGATCCCACCACCTGATTCAAATAAGGACACTAAAATGGAGAGAAGGAGAAAAGAAGATGAGGACCTTGCAAGAGAACTAGAGAGAGCTAAGGTCGAGGCTTCCATTGTAGAAAAGAAAAGGAAGATCCAATTTTTGTGGGCTTCTTCAGCTAATGCTCTTGGCCCATCTGCTACTGAATTAGGTATGTCATCTATGACTACTGCTATTCCATTTAATAATGCTACTAGTTCTTTTCCTTCTTCATCTGCTAGGATAGGTGCAGATCCTAGGTAGTAGTCAAATGCACAAATAAATGTAGATGCTAATGTTGATCCTAGGGTTAACACTAGTTCAAGCTTTCAAAGAAGACCTATGCAACTAGAAGGCTATAGGAAAATAAGTTTTGATGGAATTCCTGGCTATCCAAATGCTTTTCCAAATGATATTAGAGATAAGGTACCTAAGTTTGCTGGTAATAATGCTATTAGTTGTGAAGAGAATCTTAGGTTATTTGTTGATATGCTTAGTGATTATGAGGTAGAGCATGAGGATGTAGTCATGAAACTATTTGTTCAATCTCTAATGGAGGATGCTAGAGATTGGTTTAAGAGGCTTCTTGATAAATGTACTGATACTTGGGACTCTTTTGAGAAATGTTTCAAAGAGCAATATGGTGATAGGCCTAATGCTAGCTTCATGTTGAATGAATTCAACACCATAAGGAAAAATTAGAATGAGTCTACAGCTGAATTCAACATGAGATTTCAGAAGGGTATGCATAAGTTGTTCCAAGTTATGCGGTTAGATGACAATGTCTATCTAACTACATACTTCAATGCATTTGATGGGAAGATGGGATATTTATTGAGGGATAAAGAACTAAGAACTCTTAGGGATGCTTTTAGGATTGCTGTCAATATTGAGAACAACATGAAAATATTAGAAAAGTTGGGTGGAAAGAGAGATGACCCAAAGTTATTTGGGGACAACAAATATAAGAAAGAAAATAATAAGAATGTTGGATCTAGGAGGCAAGAAGAAGAAAAATTGGATAAGGTGCTTAATGCATTGAAGGATTTGAAGGCACCTACAAATAGGAACATCAGTGCTCCTACCAATGAAAGGCCTCAGTTCAACAACAATTTCAACAAACAAAATAGATTGCAGAATTACCCCTACAACACCCAATGGAAGGATGGCAAGCCTATTGTCCTTGCTGCAAGAGGAAATAATGATCAAGGTGTCCCTGACCCTCTACATAAGGATTCAATAAATGTCATGGAGAATGTACCTTGGTGTGTTGCATGCCAGTCCCCTCATTCTACAGAGCATTGTGTGGTTGCACAATCTATGGCTGCAAATCAAGATTGTGGCAATGAGGAGATAGAACACGAAGAAGAACAAGATGATGTTGGATGCAACATGGTTTCTTCATGTCTAGGATATGAAGATGATTCTAATTTTGATGAAGAGGCAGATGTGAATGTGAAGAAACATAATCAGGCCCTTTTTCATCAAGAGGTTTTTTCTGATGGTGAATGCGTTGATCAGAAAACATGTAACATGAACTCTTCTCCCAAGCCAGTAAATTTGAGAAGACCTTCTAGAGAAGAGATGGATAGGATTACTACAAAAATGATTGTCTAGGTGCAAACTAGAGGCATGGTGGCAAGGAACATAAATGAGAAAGCTGTAGGAATGTTTATAAAGAGATCCAACTCTGAAGAACATAATGAGAACAAATCAAATGGTGATCACATGGTCAAATTCAAGAATGTAAATGGTAAGAATTGTGAACCTAAGGGAGTTGGAATTGAAAGGATCTCTAGTGAGATTGAGAAGCCAGTTAACACAATGGCTAAGATTGAAAAAATGAGGGTGGTCAGTACACCTAATGTGTCAGATAAGCAAAAGGATGTTAAAGCGGTGCAAATTACAGTTAAGGTTCCATTGTCAAAATTGTTGAGGATCCCTGAACATAAAGATAAGGCTATTGGATGGGTGGGTAATATTCACAAAAATGATACTTCATGCAATGGATCTCAGGATAAAGCTTTGAAGGATGTTGCTGCTTAGGGAATTGTGTCTCAAATTCCTCCAATATATTTGGATAGTTCTATCAATGCCAGCCTTGAAAATATTGACCCATTCTTCCTAAGTGTTCTTGTGAATGGGATGAAGTTAAGAAATTGTATGATTGATAGTGGTGCCTCTAATACTATCATGCCTTTCAAAATCATGTAGAGGTTGGGCCTTAAAGTTGATACAGTGTAGGGCAAGTGTTGTGCAATGGATCAGAGGGAGGTACCAGTTATTGGGACTATCAATGCAATGCCATATAGGTTGGCAGCATATCCAGAGAAAGAGCTAACAATGAGTGTTTTAGTGGTGGATATCCCTCCTCATTATGGGATGTTGCTATCTAGAAGGTGGAGTGCTACCATGGGTGGAAGTTTACAATTTGATCTGTCCTATGCAACTTTCAAGATTGATGATCAGTTTGTCAAGATTGAATGAGAGCCATATGCCACATGATTGAGAGAAACATAGATAATGAAACTACATGTTTTGTGGATACTAATGTTAATGCTTTTAGGGTAGAGATCCCTGTATTTGAAGATAAACATATTTTGTCATCTATCTCTATTGAGGTAGGTGCTGGCTCTATGAAAGGTGATTTGTGGGTAATGTACTTTGATGGTGCAAATTGCAAAGATGGTGCAGGAGCAGGTATTTTACTTATTTCTCCTGATGGAAACACTTACAAATTTTCTTTCACATTGAATTTCTTTTGTACCAACAATATAGCAAAATATGAGGCTTTGTTGTTAGGATTGAGGTTGGCACAAAAGCATGGTATTAAATGTCTAAATGCTATTGGTGATTCTGAGTTGGTGGTGTCCCAAGTCAGGATAGTGTATGCTTCCAAGAATAGAAGGTTGAAACAATATAGAAATGCAGTGTGGGATTTGATTGAGCATTTTGATGCCTTTAATATTGAGTGGAGGGATAGGAGTAACAACAAGATGGCTGACTTATTAGCCAATATTGTAATCAATCCCAATGATATCACATTCTCTGGTATCTCTAAAGTTGAAATTTAGGCTAGGCCTAGTATACCAGATAATATTGAGAATTGGAAAGTTCTTGATGATGATAATGATATTTTGAAGTTTATGGATTGCAAGGATCAGTATCATGGTTAGGAACTTGATTGTTCAGCCTTGGTTGAGTTAGTAGAAGGAAGGGAGGTTGTCTTAGGCAATGAGATCATTCAGCTTAGAACTAATAAGGTACCCAAGGGGCTTTTTGTTTTGGAGACTGTCTTTGACAACCAAGATAGAGTTCAAAAGAATATCAAAGGAGAAGATCATGCTGATCTTGAGGAGATAAATCTTGGATCACATGAGGCACCTAAGAAAGTATACATTGGTAGAGATATATCTCAAAAGGTAAGGAGACCTTTGATTGAATTATTGAAGAAATTCAGGCATGTTTTTGCATGGTCATATGATGACCTAAAGGTTTATAGAGAGGATTTATTTTAGCATGTTATTCCATTAAAAGAGGATGCTAAACCTTTCCGGAAAAAAGAAAGGCATATTAATCCTACTTTCGCACCCAAGATGCAAGAAGAATTAATGAAGTTGAGAGATGCTAGCATTATCAAGCCTATAAGGCATTCTTCTTAGGTGTCAACCCTTGTTCCTGTAAGAAAAAAGAATGGTGACATCAGGCTTTGTGTGGACTTTAGAAATTTGAACATCATCTCATTGAAAGATAATTATTGTTTGCCCAATATGGAAGCTATGTTGCAGAGAGTAACTGGGTCAAAATTGATGTCAATGATGGATGGTTTCTCTGGCTACAATCAGGTCATTGTCAAGGAATTAGAACAATTCAAGACAACCTTTACAACACCTTGGGGAACATACATTTATGTGAGAATGCCTTTTGGTCTCACAAATGCTGGTGGTGCTTTTCAGAGGGCAATGGATGTTGCCTTTTCAAATTTCATTAATGATTTCCTTGTTGTATATCAAGATGATCTAACTGCCTATTCCAAGAGGGAAGAGGACCATTGTGCTCATTTAGAAAAAATATTTATGAGGGCCTTGGAATTTGGCATTTCATTAAACCCAAGGAAATATGCTTTTGGTGTCACATAAGGTAAGTTTCTTGGCCACTTGGTTGGGAAGCAAGGAGTGAGAATTGACCCTAAGAGGGTAGTAGCAATTAATAAAATCCAGAGACCAAAGAATGTTAAAGGGATTCAGTCCTTCTTTGGTCAAGTCAATTTTCTAAAGAGGTTTGTGACAAAGTTTGTAGAGGTTACTAGACCTATTTCCAAGATGTTAAAGAAGGGATCTATAGTAAATTGGGAGGGTGAGCCTGATGAGGCTTTCAAGAATATCAAGCGGGCTATCAAAGATGCACCAGTGCTTAAGGCACCTGATTATAATGTCCCAATGCATGTCTTTTCTTTTGCATCCTTTCACACCATTGCTGTAGTTTTGTTACAAAAGAATAAGGATGGTTTTGAGCAGCCTATTGCATTTTTCAGTAAATCTTTGCAAGCTACAGAATTGAAGTATGACATAAATGAGAAATAGGCTTATGCACTTGTGAAGGCAATCAAGGCTTTTATGTGTTACTTGATGGGAGCAGTTGTGATTGCTTTTGTGCCAAGTGCAGCTGTGAAGGACATTTTCTCACAGTAAGAGGTGTCTGGAAGAAGATGTAGATGGATCAATAGGATCCAGGAATTCAATGTTGAGATCCAGATCACTAAGTTGGTTAGAGGTCAAGGATTGGCAAGACTGATGGCCCAATCCAATCTAGATGCAAACCAGGTAAATCATTCTGAAATTGATTATACATGTGATATGGATGATTGTATTTGGTATCAAGATGTTATTTACTATTTGAGAAACATGAGGTGTCCAGATAGTATGAATGACAATCAAAAAAGGACATTGAAGTTACAGGCCATTAAGTATGTAATTGTGAGATGTAAGTTGTATAGAAAAAATCTGGATTGCATACTGTTGAAATGTGTAGATGAGGATCAAGCTAATGTATTGTTGAAGGAAATGCATGAGGGGGTTTGTGGTGGACATTATATGGGTAAAACAACTGCTCATAAGATCTTGAGAGCAGGATTTTGGTGGCCCACAATCTTCAAGGATGCAAAATAGTTGGTAAGGAGGTGTGATGCTTGTCAAAGGTTCTCTGGTAAGCTTAAGTTTTCAAGTAATGTACCATTAAAACTAGTAGAAGTTCAGGCTCCTTTCCAACAATGGGGAATTGATTTCATAGGGGAGATACCAAACAAGTCAAGTGGAGGACATTCATGGATTTTAGTTGCCACTGATTATTTTACAAAGTGGGTAGAAGCTATACCTACAAGGAATGCAACTAGCAGGGTGGTAATTGATTTCTTGATGAACAATATTGTTACAATGTTTGGGTGCCCTGAGAGGATAGTGAGTGATAATGCTATGTCCTTCAGGTCTGCTGAATATAAGGACTTTTGCAAAGGTTTGGGAATTCAGATTTCTAATTCCTCACCTTACCATCTGCAAGGCAATGGTCAGGCAGAATCTACTAATAAGAGCTTGATTAAAATCTTAAAGAGAATTCTAGAGAAGAATAAGAGGGCATGGAATTCAAAGCTGCCATTAGCTTTATGGGCTGATAGGGTAACTGTGAAGAGGGCAATTGGTTGTGCACCATTTGACCTGGTGTATGGAATTCATGCTAGGATGTCTTAGAACAATTTATTGGAGATGTACAAGTTTGTGTAGTTGTATGATGATGACATTGATGATGAAATGTAGTTGAGAATAGAGGACCTCATTAGGTTGGATGAAACTAGAAGAGAATTAGTTGCAAGGAATGCCAAATTGTAGTTGCAGGTTAAGAATTTATATGATAAAAGGACTGTTGACAGAAAGTTTGAGCCTGGTGATTTGGTGTTAGTTTGGAATGCCAGATTGGAGGATAAGGGGAAACATAATAAATTTGATCCCATCTGGTTAGGGCCATATCTGATTCATGAGAAATGGGGCCAAGATTCTTACATCATCAAGGATTTTAATGGTGATATTCAAGAGTTGGGTGTTCATGGAAAATTCTTGAAGCAGTACTTCATTTGAAGTACTCTATTTTCCATGAATAGTAGTTAGGGTTGTACATCTTGTAAATTGTTGTATATAGGTTGCTTGCCCCTGCCCTATTTCACCCTGGTCTTTTAGTTTTTGGTCTGGTTGCTTGCCTTGCCTTGCTTGTTCTTGTTGTTTACAATTTTTGTCCAGTGGGATGGTCCACTTCAACCAGTGATTCTCAATCCTTGCTATGCTTACAGGAAGCATGCATCCCCAACCAGAGCCACTGTTAGCATGTGCAAAAAATTTCATGGCTCCTGGTCTTTTCCCTTGCTCTCTACAATGATTTTTCTACTCCCAGGTTAAACCTTAGGCGAAACGTTCAGAATCTAGCTGTTAGGTTTCAAAATTCAAATGTTCCCTAGCTTTATTCTTTTCATGAATTACCTTTTTCATGGGTCACTTAAACACCTCTTCTGCATGTGCCTTTTAAGTTTCCACATCACCCCAGTTCATAGTTAGTCTTTCTCTCTGGTGGGTCCCTTTATTTTTCCCAAGTCTGCAATCGTACCCTGTGATTTTAATATTTTTCCTAAGGTTCTTAGCTTTATCTTGCAGAGTTATCAATGGGTCCACCTACCATATGCCTTGTCAGCATTTTGTGATTGGTCCAAGGGTTAGTGATTGTGCATGTGTTAGTGGGACCTAAATTTCTAAAGGCTCAGTGGGACCTGACAGTGTTAGAGGATCGATGGTTGGTGTAAGTTCACATGGGATTTGTTAGAGCCATGAGATCTTATGCCAGCCATTGATGTTACTTTTTTTCAGGTGACAGTTCATCGGTGGGTCCTGTTTGCAAGGTAGTTCTTATGTGACACACTATTCTGAGTTGGTAGGTTTTCATTCATATGCATGTTGATGAGTTGGTTTATGTCAGAGGGCCCACATTGAAAGCTTTTAATCTAACAGTCAATGTATGATGGCAAGGAATATTCCAAGCCTTTGCGATCATGCGCCATCCGTCAGATTTTATTCCATTTTTCCAAGTTGCCTATTGTGCTCAGTGGGTCTGGTGTGACATGCATGCTTGTAGTTGGAGGTTTCTTATTGGTCGACGTGGATGTGCTTAGAAGTGAGGCCATTGTCAGAAGGGTCTATGATGAGGATGGATCCTATGGCCAGCGTAAGTTCACATGGGATTTTTCAGAGCCATGAGATCTTACGCCAGGCATTCATTTCAAAGGCTTAAGGTAAGTGGGTCCTGTGCCAGTGATGGGGCCTAGATCAGTGAATGGTTTAGTGACATGTGGCACTAGGTGGGCCCAGGTGGGGTCTGAGGTTTGGCGGAGTTGTAAAATCTGGAGGTGCCGACAAAGTTTCATGTGGTCGCGCATTCACAGAAAGATAAGAGGATTTGCTAGTTTGTCTGGTGAATGTGCAAATGGTAGTCAGGAAGTCACCAAGTTATTTAGCGAAAGTGAAAAATGTTTAGCGAATTGGTGAAGGTCCTTTGTCGCCAATTCGCTAAGTTTGGTGGGGCCACTTTTAGAGGAAGATCTTAAAGTCACGAAGGAGGTTTGATCGGATGGCTGTGTTTTAAAGCTAGTCTCAGTTTGAACATGGGTCATCGTTATCTGTAGGCACTAGGGATTTACCCATTGTGGTTCAAATTCAAATTTTTTTGAGAACTTCCAGTGACTAGAAAGTACCAAATTTATGGAATTCATTGCAAAAATGAACCTGTTCAGTGAGATATGACTAGTTTTCCATTTGCGGTGTGGTCCAGGGTGCTATTGGATTGTTTGTAGAGCTTGTACTATTTTGGTTGTGTGCTCAAGGCATGTTTCAAGGTGTCCTTTTGAGCCCAGTTTTGTGATCCCCTATACTTGCAAAGAAGAATTTCATGATTGTGGATCAGTTCAGGAATTTCATCTTTCCTGATTGACTATGTTTCCCACCCCTGTAATAACCTTTTAGACCATTTCTAGCAGGTTGGGTGGTTGAAACCCTAACCCTAGTCATACGTAGCTTGTTGCAGATTTTCAAGATGACTAGGGGGTATAAGTTAGAGAATTTTGGATTTTGCAAGGGTTCCAAAAACATTGTTGCTTTTGGTCCTTGGTTTTTTATTGTAATATACTGATAGAAGTCTGATTTTGTGACTTTTCTGATCTTGGTATCATTTTGATTGTATGTTGATCCTGATTGTGTTAATGAGAACATTTTGAATCCCAGTCTTGTATCTTGTGTATGTCTTCTTGCTTGTCTCTGAGCTCATATATGTTTTAGTTTCACATAGTGTGCTAATATATGGTAAACAAAGAGTATTTTGAATTTATCTTTGAGTTCCTAACAAAGTTAGGATTAAAGTCTTCTAGGTGAATTCAGTGAGTTTGCAGTCAGGTGTAGAATTTGATGTCCTTGTGCTTGAGGGAAAGGGGTAATTGGAAAAGCACTTACCTCGGATTCCATTGTGTTTGATTTGAGGTATTCAGTTGAGGTATACAGTTAGGTGACTCTAAGCCCTGGGATAAGGCACTGGTCCTTCCTCTTGAGGTATGCATGGTTAACCACTACAAACACAAACATTATTTGATAAATCTTTAACAATCTTATATGAGATATAGTGGAATATTGTTTTAGACTCCTTTAGAGAAGTGAGTCAAGGGTACACCCACCTAAGCACTAAAGCTCAAAGTGTAGAAGGATCCTTTGATCCTTGTTAGTTGGCCCTCTTCCTTGTGGACTTTGGAGTGCTGATAGAGTCAGGAGTTTTATTTAAATTATCCGTCAAAGTGTAAATCTACAAGTTGAAGATCAAAGGGAATAATCCACAACCAACACTATTTACAAAGTAATTGATGCTTCTCTATCCATAATGCAATAGACTTAGAATCTGCCCTCCTTGAGAGAAGTCACCTTCTTTGCAAGACTCACTCATAGTCTCTTACACTTTCCCTAGTCACAAGCCTTTGCTTTACTCATATCTCCTTCAAATATCTCTCACAACAATTATCAAAGGTACACCTTCAACTGATGTTCTTTGAGCTGACACTAATTTGTAACAATGAACTTGCCTCCCCTTCTATAGGTTTGGCAAACTCATCCACATTTAATTATTTGTTAAAGTTCCTATACAAGATCTAATGTTGATGACTATATACCTAGATCTAATGATCCTCCCTAACAGTGCACTTAGGATGGCCCCAAACATTTAATTCCACACCTATAGCTACACAAGTATCCACTCTTTTATAGGCTAGACATACACCCAAAGACAAGCTGCAAAATTAGGCATCTTGTTTAGATGAATTAGTTGCATATGCTATCTACTTATCACTAAAACCCCTCCTCTTCACTTCATAAAAGTCAAGTTTACTAAGTTCTGCTACTTTTTTGTTAGAGAGGAACTCTTCAAAATCTAGAAGCTCATAAAACTGTGATAGGAACTCTTCAAAATCTAGAAGCTCCTGAAACTGTGATAGGAACCATTTGTCCAAATAGCATAGGGCATGAATTTCTTCAACACTCATACCCTTTTTCATGGTTTCATAGAGTACATACATCCTCTTTGGACCAAGAACTCTTAGACTATACTTAAGTTGTTCCCAATCCTAGTCTAGCTCCTTCAACTACTCACAACCCCATCCAAAATGACTAGTTTCCAATGACTGAAGAGCTTTCTGAAATGATTCTTGGAATGTGTAGCCCAAAGCCATAGCTTCTCCCACAAATTTCATTTGTGTTGTAAGAATTGGTTGTGAGCCTGGAAACTTTTTAAAGGAAAAGCAAGGAATTTGAACACAAGTTGTAAGTGAAAAGCATCAATCTATATTATTCTACTCTTCTTTCTTCTGAAAAAGGAAAGACAAACTAGTACAAAGCCAATCATATCTACGATTTTCTTGCAAATTTGAATAAGGCCACTAACATCTATCAGAATGATATTCATGCACATGAAACAAATCACAAATTATACATGTTTCTAAAAATAAATAGGAGGATAAAAATAAAGTGAAATATGAAAAACAATAGTTAATAAAGGGCATAAAAACCTCGACTATATAAATAGCTCATAAAATAATCCCTAGTTTATATTGCAAATTTAGAAAGAAAATCAAGGAAATTTATACAGTTGACAATTAGAGATTCAAATCTCTTAGGTGGCTTGATTATTTGCAACTTCATTATCCCCACACTATCCACAAGACCTCATGGTGGACCTTGACCTATTACTCTTAAGTTGTCATTGTCATGACTCATTAAAACATATTTAGAAGTTTAGTACTTGGCACAAGTTTAGGATGCGACATAGGATAAAGGTTCAATGTTTGAGTCATATGGATAATGTTAGAGCTCTTTGTCCAACTCTAGATGATCTAAATGAGTTGTACTCTGTTGTGTTGTGTTACATAATTGTAATCTTCTCAGAAGATGGTGTTGAGGTTAGATGTCACTAGTATACATGGTATGATTATTCTTTAAAGGGTACTAGCTCAATGGAATAGCACCTACTTTACAAGTAGGAAGATGATGGTTCGATTCCATCATGCCCTAATATGACTAAATATATGACTAAATTAATGACTACATATATGACTAAATAAATGACTAAATAAATGACCAAATAAATGACCAAACAAATGACCAAATAAATGACCAAATAAATGACTAAATAAATGATCAAATAAATGACCAAATAAATGACCAAATAAACTACCAAATGACCAAATAAACTATCAAATGACCAAATAAATGACTAAATATATGACCAAATCAATCACCAAATAAATGACTAAAATAGTTTAGTCATAAATTTGGTCATGAGATAAATTACCAGCAATAAATTGCCACTGGTCATGTGACCAATTTTGGTCATTTATCTACAATTTTTGGTAGTTTATTTGGTCATATATTGCTATTTTTGTACTAGTGAGTATTCACTAGAATCAGTGGATTCAAGAAAGATGATGACTAATGCTGAGTTGGAAAATGATGTTGAAGAACATAGAGAGGAGAATAAACTCCTTAAGGAATAGTTGGTAGAGATGGCAACCAAGTTGAAAGAAGTGTGACTCCGAACAACTGTAGTGAGTGGGTTGATGAAAGAAAATGGAGAGAAGTGTAAGTCAGTGGTAGGGGAAGATGTAGTGCCAGACCCTGACCCTGTACTCCAAGAAGAACCATTGTTGAAATCTTTGAAAGAAATGAGTGTTAATACATTGGAATGTGTGCCTCTATTTAGGGGAAAGATGGAACTAGAATTAGGTATGAAATGAATAGAAAGACTTGAGAATCACTTTGAGTGTGATAGTGTCACAGAAGCCCAAAAAGTAAGAGTAGCCAAGACAAGATCAAGATGAACAACTCTCACTTGGTGGAAATTTTTTCAAGATGAAATAATTAAGGAAGAGAAGAATCCTATAACTAGTGGGAAGGGTATGATGGCCAAGCTAAGGGAGACTTATCTACCAGATGAATATGAGGTACATTTGCACAAGAAGAGGTAGAATTTAAGACAAAAATACCTTGATGTAAGTACCTATATTGAGGAGTTCTAAAAGATTTTCTTGAGGTCATATGTGATGGAGGAAGAGATTTTGAAAGTGGTAAGGTATCTTAATAGATTGAGATGGAATATCCAAGAGGAAATTAGTCTCGTAAGTCCTAAGACTGTACACCAATGCTATCAGCTAGCCCTAAAGGTGGAGGAGAAGCTTAAAAAGGAATAAGATTCAAGAAGTAGGGGAAAAGGTAGAGGCAGAGATGGAAAAAGTCATAGAGGAGGCTTTGGAGGAAGGAAGATGGAAGCAAGAACCCAAGGTGAGTCCAAGATCATAGAGAACCAAGGAGAATCAAGCAATAGTAGAGGGGGTTACAATAGAGGAAGATGTCCTAATAAAAACTCAAGGGGAAGATGCAATATTCAGGGAAGAAGATCTTATTTCTCATCCATGAAATGCTATAATTGTCATCAATATGGACACACTACATATAGGTTCCTGGAAAAGAGCTCATTGTCTCAAGGAGGAGAGGAGATGGTAAATTTTGTGCAAGAAGAGTTTTCAAGCAGCAAGACAATAGAGGTGTTATTGGAATTAGAGATAGGGGAGAACTTAATGATTAGGAGAATACTCATAAAAGAGCCCATCAAAGAGGAACCAAGCCAAAGGTCCTTATTCAGAGTCAAGTGAAAATTTCTAGGTAAACTTTGTAAAGTTATCATAGATTCTAGCTCTACTGATAGTTCATCATTTGCATGGAAGCAATAGAAAAACTTAAATTGCAAAGAATCCCTCATACTAACCCTTACCAAGTTACTTCTAGTTGAATAAAGATCAACATGTGCTAGTTAATGAGAAAGCTTGGGTGGAGTTCTCAATAGGGAGATACAATGACAAAGTGTTGTGTGATGTCTTGTCCATGGATTCTTTCCATCTTCTATTAGGAAGGCCTTGGTAATTTGATAGAGTGATCATACATGATGGAGCCAAGAACTCATATTCCTTCAAGAAGGATGGAGTGACCTTCAAAATTTAGTCAATCTTGGAAGGAGAAATGAAGAAAGGAGGTCCTAATATACTCTTAGGTAGGGAGGAATTTGTGAAGATACTAGAATAAGAAAATGGAACAGGGTTTTCCTTAGAATTGAAGCATAAGGATGAAAGGGTAGACAAGAAATAAGACCTACCTTTAGAGGTATACAATTTATTGTAGAAGTACAAAGATATTGTTAGTGATGGTTAACCAGCTATCCTACCCCCTGAGAGAGCCCTTAGTCATCAAATTGACTTCATACCAGGAGCCTTGCTTCCTAATAAAGCAACATATAAGATGACCCCAAAACAAAATGCTAAAATTGCCAAACAAATCCAAGAGTTGCTTGACCAAGGCTTGATTCGAAAGAGCATAATCCCATGTGTTGTTCCCATAGTCCTAGCCCCAAAGAAAGGTGGTACTTGGATACTTTTTACTAACTCTAGGGCCACAGTTAGGATTACCATTAGGTATACGTTTCCTATCTGTAGGATTGATTAGGAGGAGAAAAGTAATTTTAAAAAATAGACCTTAAAAGTTGATACCACCAAATAAGGATCAAGAAGGGAGATGAGTGGAAGATGACTTTTAAGACCACTGAAGGACTCTATGAGTGGCTTGTTATTCCATTTGGGCTATCTAAGGCTCAAAGAACCTTTATGAGGTTAATGAATGAAGTATTGAAAGAATTCATAGGGAAATGGGTTGTTGTGTACCTAGATGACATCTTGGTGTTCAGTAAGATAAAGGAGGATCATCTCAAGAATCTTTAAATGGTAATGCAAATGTCACATGAAGAGAAGTTGATAATCAACTTGGAAAAGAGTGAGTTCCTAAAAAAAGAGCTAGTATACCAAAGCTTTTTTATCTCTAAAAGGAATTTGAAGATGGAATCAAGCAAGGTGGAAGCAATATTGAAATGGCCTACACCTAAGTCTACTATAGAGGTTAGAATCTTTCATGGCCTAGCAAAATTTTATAGGAAATTTATTAGACAATTCAGTGAGATATGTGCAATGGTTTTGAATACCATTAACAGATGTATGAAGACCAAATTTTAGTGGAATGAGCAAGCTAACAAGGGGTTTGAGACCTTGAAATAGAGAATAGACACTCAACCAATATTGGTATTGCCAAGTTTTGACAAAATGTTCACTATGGAATGGGATTCCAGTCACACTTCCATTGGAGAAATCCTTTGTTAGGAAGGAAGACTAGTGGCCTTTCACAATGAAAATCTAAGTGATGCAAAGATAATTTACTCCTCTTATGATCTAGAGTTATATGAATTAGTCCAAGCATTAAGGAAATGGAGAAACTATCTCCTCCCTAAATAGTTTTTGGTCTATACAGACAACCAATCCTTGAGCTTCCTTAACTCATAGGATAAACTAAGTCACAAACATATGAAGTGGGTGGAATAGATCCAAGCCTACACCTTCACCATGAAGCACAAGAAAGGACTTAAAAACAAGGTGGCAGATGCATTAAGCAGGAGATTGATCACAGTCAAAGAAATTCAATTGAAGAGAATTGGCATAGAGAGTTTTAGAGAGTTGTATCCATAGGATAAGGACTTTTCAATAGCCTACAAGTTGTGCAAGGACTTCCAAAATCATTTATATGGTCATTAATCTGACTATACTATTCAAGATGGTATTTTGTTTAGGGGAGGATAACTTTTTATACCTGTAGGTTCAATGAGAGAGAACCTAGTGCAAGAGAAACATAATTTTACACTAAGTGGATATTTTGGGGTTCACAAGACCTTAGAGTTAGTTAAAAGATACTACTATTGGCCTAAGGTGAATACAGACATTGAAAAGTATGTAGAGACTTGCATAGTATGTCAAAATGATAAGGGGACTTCATCTAATGTAGGGTTGTATCAACTCCTCCTAATTCCAAATAGGCCTTGGGAATGCCTCAACATGGATTTTGTAATTGAGCTCCCTAAGACCAAGAAAGGGTTTGAAAGTATCTTGGTGATAGTGGACAAGTTTAGTAAGATGGCTCACTTTGTGCCATGCAAAACTATCCATGATGCATCCCACATAGAAAATCTCTTCTTTAGAGAGGTAGTAAGAATACATGGTTTATCTATTGTATCATCAAAAAATGGAAGCACTTCCATTTAGGACTAGTTTATCCCTCCGAGTAGGTGGTTTGGGGTCATGTTAGATACCTTGACGGGATCTCTAGCTTGCACCTTGTTTTTCCCCCTGTTCTGCCCCTCTTTCCACCTCTTTCCAATATCCTAACCTAAAACCCTAAGATTTTTTACCTTAGGGTCAAGGTCGACCTTGACCCTGACCTAGGTCAAGGTTGACCTTGACCTTGACCTAGGTAAGAGTTGACCTCGACCCTGACCTTGGGTCTAGATTTCAAAATCCAAAAGTTTTCAGATGTCGGGTTTTAGAAAGTTTTATTTCCCACTTCCGTGTCGAGTGTTTCAAATTTTGGAATGGTAAAATCTTAAATTATATTTAATCTAGGTCCATTTCTAGGGTTAAGGTTTAAATGGGAATTTCATTCTCCTATGTAGGCCTCTCTAGAAGTTTTTGCCCTAGAATTGTATAAAAGGAATCCTTCCTCTCTCATTTCAATCCATCTACCATCTCTTTTCTATATCTCCACCAAGTATCAAGTACTCCATCTTACAAGAAATCATTCTCAATCAAGGAATTATTCAAGCCATCATCTACATTCAAACATTCAATTTCTACATTGAAGATCAATGATTCAATCATTCAAGCCTTTAGAGGGATTTGGTTCAAGCATTCAAGATTCATCATTCAAACCCTAGATCTATCCATCATGGTGGTGTGATCTTCCTCCAAGATCCTTTGTTTATCTTCAAGATCTATACATTCTCTCTTCAAGGTGGATTCCAAGTATACAATCATAGAGGTTTTGACTTATATTTGTTAGTGTTGAGTCCAAGGTTTCATATTAAGATACTTGTTTACATTCCAAATACAATTGCATATCTATTGAGTATGATAGCTTCGTCATTAGATCTACTTCTACTACTTGCTAGCATTCTCTATTTCAATTCCATTTTTAAGGTTGATTCCAATCCGGGGTTTGACCAAGGCAAACTCCTCATCCAAACAACAAAACCCATTTTTATTTTAGGTATAGGTATGGAACATAAAATTGCAATATAGATCTAAGTACCCTTTTTGGAAAACTTTCAGGATCCATGAACAGAATTTCCATTGGAACAGTGCAGGTCAAGGTCAACATAAAGGGGTAAGATTGTGCCCTGGGGTAAGATCTTACCCCTGTGTTGGGTCAAAGTCGACCTTTCTCATAACAACAAAAGGTTTCTGGGTTTTCTCTATTTCTATGTTTTTAGGCTATATCTAGTTGCAGAATTTCCCAAAATGGAGTACAAACACCCAAAAACAATTATTTCTGATTCTGCCACTTTTCAAGATAAGTATTTTTGTTTTATTAATTTTTTTATGTCCACAACATTTTCCACACATCTCATACAACACTTACAAACATAGCTATAAAAATATATCAACATATATTTTTATATCTTACATTTTGGTGAACTCGCAATAGACAACTATTTCATTTTGGTGTTAGATGCTTTTCTTTCTTTCCTTAAGATTAGATTTCTTTTATGCTCCTTCATTTTAAAATTTAAAAAAACAAAAAAATCTATATATTCTACAAAATACAAAAATATTTCTTGCATTTCATTTACTATGAGGATCTTTAAGATGCTTTGGTGTGTGGTTATTTTCTTTATTATTCTCCTCTTAGCATCTCTTTATCATACTTATGATGTTTATGAAAGTATCATCCACTTCATTATGTTTTTCACTCATCATGTTTCACTTGCCTATGCTATTGTGAGATTGACCGATACTAGTCCTACTTTCAAAACTTTCATTAAAGATTTATATGGTGGATTTATTACTCTTTTAGATTATGTGAAGAATTTGGTAGATGATACACCATCTCCTAATCTTCCCAATCCTAATCCTATCCTTCCTAATCTGATTCCTAACATTCCTAATATTTTTAATTCTCCATTTTCTATTTCTAGTTCTTCCCATAATTATGAGGAGGCTCAAACTATGGTTCATGATGTAGATGTGCAAGAATTCTTAGATTTACCTTCCCCTTCTTATCTGATCCAAGATGATATTAAAGGGAAGAGAAAAGAAACTTCTTCTAAACCTATTATTCCATTGTATACAACCTTTACTTGTGAACATAAAAAACAATGAACTCCTGTAGAAGATTTACATGATATGTACACTACAGGATATAATATGATGGCTAAACAAGGTTATAAGGGTTTAGGGCTTGGTGTTAATGAACATGGTATTAAGTATCCAGTTCATATATCCCCTAAACAATATATGTGTGTCTTGGTTGTTCGTAGTCTCAAATTAAGGTGGCTGATTTTGATCATCATCGTCCTCTTCATCTTCTTCTTCCAACACCCACCCTAGATTACCCTAATACTCCTCAAGATGTGGCTAAGAAGGTATATGTTTAGTTAATGAATTCCATGAAAGAAATCTTTAAACCTATGCCAAAATATCCTCTATCCAAGTACAAATGTCCTTTTCATTACAGTAAGACACATTTACTTGATGATTGTGTGCATTTCAAGTTGTATGTTAGAGAAAGAGTTCTTTTAGGAATTATATCTCACTCTCATGGGGTTTTAAAATTCCTTCATAAATTTGATAATGGGCATCCCCTTGACTCTTCCATAATGTAGATCTTTTATCCTCTTATCTCATGACTGGGGGGCAAGAGGTATTTCATCCAGTCTTCTAGGATCCATTAGGCTCTTAGCATATATTTTGTCTTGAGCTTAATTGGTATTCTTTCTTTCCTCCCTATGGTTTTGTATTATGTTTATAATCATCCATATATTCTCTTTTATTATTCAATATATCTTTTCTAAAGACTTTTTTGCAAAGGTATCCCTTGCTTTCATCCCTGGGGGAAATGTTCTTCCTTCTTTCTCTTTGTCTAGGGATCTACTTTCCTTAGCTTAGTGGCATTTGTTAATTTTGCAACATTATTTAATTATATTGACTAAGGTTTTGGATATGGATATCCTTTTATTTGAGAGGCTATTTTCCTAGGTCATCACCTCTTCTTTATTCTGCAAAGATTCCTCTTCCTCTTGATTACAGGGGGCTAGATGATTGAATCTTTGTTTCCCTTTGAAAGATGATATTTTATCTAAAGCACTCCTCTATGGTGAGGGTCTTGTTGATAAGATCTCTTTCTTTGAGGATCCTTTTCCATGAGTGACATATCCTTTTCATGGTTATCTATTCTCTTGGATGTAAGGGTCAATGCCCTTTACTTAGAATATAGTGTAAATTGTTGTTCAACAGGATATCTCCTTACTTTGTGAAGTAGGTATCCTCCTTCTCTTCCTTATCATGTCTAGTAGATAGCCATGATAAGGAGGGGTGCATATATAGGGTCTCCCTTGTGTTGCATTTTTCAATTTTTCAATATGCTAAATCCTCAGAAGGTAATGCACATAAGTTGATAAATCCTGAAGAGACACATATTTTTCAATTTTTCAATATGCTAAATCCTCGGAAGGTAAAACACATAAGTTGCTAAATCCTGAAGAGACATGCATTTTTAAATTTCTCAATATGCTAAATCCTTAGAAGGTAACATACATAAGTTGCTAAATCTTGGAGAGACACACATTTTTCAATTTTTCAATATACTAAATCCTCAGAAGGTAACACATATAAGTTGCTAAATCCTGAAGAGACATGCATTTTTCAATTTTCAATATGTTAAATCCTCAGAAGGTAATGCACACAAGTTGCTAAATCCTGGAGAGACATGCATTTCGTATTCATAGTGATGCAAGAATGTGGATCTATGGGTATTTCAAAAGCCATCAGAAGATGCATTAAAATTACAAAGTACCATTTTTTTTTGGGTGAACTATCAAGTTTTGCTACCTATTGGGCTCTCCCTCCTTGGTGATTCACGGTAAGGTGAGCATCTTACCAGGTGAGGTAATCACTTTCTCTTTTCTCTATTTTCTCTTTCATGCTAATAGGATTAGATCATGACACTATTTTATTTATAGTGTTTCTCTTGTCTTTGTTATGTAATTATTTATTCTTATATGATAGCTTTCCAAATATGATATTAGTATAGGAAGCATTTCTTAGCAAGGTTTCCTTTTCTAGTTGATTTGGTTTTTTGTACTAGAACCCTCTCATTTTTGTTTCTTTTAGCTTTATCTTTATTTTTCTTTTTTTCGCACCCTCGTGCATGTATGTTGAGTTAGAATCCTTAGTTTGGGGGCTCGTGTCCTTAACTAAGTGTTATTCTATCTCGTTGCGAATCCACTTGGATCTTTCTTCTCCTTTATCAAGAGTCTATATTGAATCCATACTCTTGCTAAAGTGGGGGCTAAATGTATCATTGGAAAATGGAAGCACTTCCATTTAGGACTGGTTTAGACCTCTAAGTAGGTGGTTTGGGGTCATGTCAGACACTTTGATGGGATCTCTATCTTGGAACTTTTTTTTCCCCTTGTTCTGCCCCTCTTTCCACCTCTTTCCAACCTATTTATGGCATCTTGACATGAAACCCTAAGATTCTTGACTTCAGGGTCAAGGTCGACCTTCTAGGTCAAGGTCAACCTTGACCTTGACCTAGGTCAGAGTTGACCTCAACCCTAACCCTAGTTTCATATTTCAAAATCCAAAATTTTTTGGATGTCAGGTTTCAGAACTGTAAACTCTTAAATTATATTTTATCTAGGTTCATTTCTAGGGGTTAAGGTTTAAATGGAAATTTAATTCTCCTATGTAGGCCTCTCTAGAAGTCTGTTTCCTAGACTTGTATAAAAGGAAGCCTTCCTCTCTCATTTCAATCCATCTACCATCTATTTTCCATATCTCCATCAAGTATCAAGTACTCCATCTTTCAAGAAATCATTCTCATTCAAGGAAGCATTCAAGACATCATATACATTCAAGCATTCAAGTTCCCCATTGAAGATCAAGGATTCAATCATTCAAGCCTTTGGAGGGATTTGGCTCAAGCATTCAAGATTCATCATTGAAACCCTAGATTTATCCATCATGGTGGTGTGATCTTCCTTCAAGATCCTTTGTTCATCTTCAAGATCTATTCATTCTCTCTTCAAGTTGGATTCCAAGCATAAAATCATGGAGGTTTTAATTTACATTTGTTAGTGTTGATTCCAAGATTTCATATCAACATACTTGTTTACATTCCAAATATAATTGCATATGTATTGAATATCATAGCTTCATTGTTAGATCTACTTCTACTACTTGCTAGCATTCTCTATTTTAATTCTATTTTTAAGGTTGATTCCAAACTAGGTTTTGACCAAGGAAAACCCCTCATCCAAACAACAAAACCCATTTTTATTGGAGGTACAGGTGTGGAAAAGATAATTACAGTGCAGATATGAGTACCCTTTTCAGAAACTTTTAGGATCCACAAACAGAATTTCTGTCAGAATAGTCTAGGTCAAGGTCAGCATAAAGGGGTTAGATTGTGCCCCGGGGTAAGATCTTACCCCTATGTTGGGTCAATGTTGACCTTTCTCAGAACAACAAAGTTTTTTGGGTTTTCTCTATTTCTATTTGTAAGGTTACAGAGATGGATTGTGACTGTAACCAGAGCTTTTTGACTTTCTTAGTAAAATAAATGAAGTAGATAATTTTATTTTCTTATTAATTAGTTTTTCATGTTAGTCTCATAACTCTGTGCATTGGTAGTTTATTAAAAAGTTTCCATTTTGGAACAAGCTTGTTACAAATATGTACTTGAAGACTGAAAAAGGTAAAGTGATATTATTAGCTGAAATATTTGTTGATGATATCATATTTGGAGGAAAAGATGCCCTATGCCAAACATTTTCAAAAGAGATGTAACTGAATTTGAGATGTCTATGTTTGGAGAGATCAAATTCTTTGTTGGTTTGCAAGTTTTTCAAATGGAGAAAGGTATCTACATTACACAATCTAAGTATGTCAAGGAGATACTAAAGACTTTTGGCATTTGGGACTCTAGACCAGTAAGTGTACCCATAGCTCCTAGACATAAAATATCAGAGTGATGATACAACTAAAGTGAATCAAACCTTCTACATGTCTATGACTAGAAAGTTACAATATGTTCATAGTATACTAGATATTGCATTAGTAGTAGGGATTGTTGTAAGATTTTATACAAATCCTAAAGACAATCACATGATGGCAGTAAAAATGATATTGAGATATCTGAAAGGAACAAATGATTATGGACTATACTACAAGAAGAATGAAAATTTTGAATTGAAAGTTTATACTGATGCAGATTGGGTAGGAAATGTGGATAAAAGAAAGAGTAAAATTTGTGGTGCATTCTTTCTATGAAAGAGATTAGTCTCTTGGAAAAGAAATTAACAAAATTGCATTTCCCAATCTATAGTAGAAGTTGAATATGTAGCAGCAACAACTAATTGTTCAAACCTAGTGTGGACCAACCAATTGTTGAAAGGTGGGAAGGAAGAAATCACTAACTAGTTGTTATTTTCTATGATAGCACAAGCGCTATAAATATATCAAAGAATCTTGTGATGCACACTAAGACTAAGAATATTGCTATCAAGTATTATTACTTGAGAGAGCTAGTTCAAGGCAAGGAAGTGAGATTGGAATATGTGAATACAAAGGAATAGTTAGCAGATATATTCACTAAAGAATTACCCAAGGATTCTCATGAGTATCTAAGAGGTAAATTAGGTTTGATTCCCCTAACTGATGCTACCCAAAATCAAGTAGGAGTATTGTATCAAATGTACTAATCAAAATATTTGACAAATTGATGTAAAGGAGGTCACACTTTAGGAGTTACCTAGAGTTGTGAAGAGTAAAGAACAAGAATGTTAATCAATCATAAGAAAGATGAAAGAGGGAGTATATAGTTCTTATAACTGGCGTGAAGATATTTACATGGAAAAGATGAATGTCTTTGGCATTGTTGTAAAACAAGGAGAGATACAGTAAGAGATTCAGTGAGCCTAAGGGAGAAATTTAGTGAGAGATTTAGTAAACTGGTGAATAGACAATGGGAGAAATCTATCAAAGAGGGAGCTGATACTTGGATGAGAATTAGAATGAAGCTAAAAGTATCCAATGAATCAAAATGAACTTTTTGGATTGTATGGTGACTATGCATATGGAGTATGGTATTGCATGTGGTGTTGCCTTTAATGCCAAAGAGGGAGAATGTTGGAAACTAAAATTGAAATAATTGTTATATTGTCATTGATGTCAAACCATAACTGGTGAGATAGTTTCTATCTAGTAAAGTACCATATCTTTTGATTGACCAAGAGGATATAACAAGAGGACCTAGTGAAAGGTTGAGTTATGAGAAACTATAATGGGTACTTGATTAGTTGGCACATTGGAAAGGTAATATGTTGTGTATCTATAATACTAAGTAAAGAAGGTATTTTATTTTAAGCTTAGAAGAAATAAGGAAAGAAATTCTGAAAGGATAGGTTTAACTAAGCAGAAGATCAGAAGATAAAGAAATTTCAGTGTAAGACAAGTGATCCTAATGTTGACCGAGCACTAGTATAAGCTGAGAAAATTTCAATATCGAATGAGCATCAATAATTGATGAGTATCAGAGAATTAACCGAGTCAAGTAATTTTGGAGAAGGAGAAATTTAGCACTGACCAAGTTATCTAGTGGTGACCAAGTAAAAGAACATAGTATTGGTCGAGTGTCAGTAATTTATAGTTTATGAAGCAATTAAGATTCCTATTCAACATAGTTGAAGTCTTGGGATATGGAAAACATGTGGAAGATAAGGATGAATGACCTGGAGCATTTAATGCATGGTAAACTATTTTTTGATGGATTTTATTAAAATTTTTGAGAAGTATTTAGAAGGAGAAGAAGAACAAAATGGTGAAAGGATTCAAGGAATCTGACCTAAACCTAAGATCTACAGAGATGATTAAGCAACAATAGATTAAGCTAACTAATCAAAAAGGTATAAGGAATACCTAATTGTAGGTTATGGAGAGTCAAGAGAAGAGGCTAATGTTATTGATTGGAAAACTTAAGTAGAAGGATGAGAAGAGTTGTGAAGAGCTGAATAGAGTTGTGGTGATTGCTTGAAGGGATTTGTGAGAAGATCAAAGACTGAGATAAAAAAACAAGGCCCATCAATAAATAAATATATGAGCTTATTGGATATGTATTTCTAAAGTGAGTTGTATATTTTAGATCAGAACCTACTATTACTTTCTAACCATTATATCAGTCAAAATCCTTTAATCAAGGTTGACCTAACGATCATTTATAAATCATTTAATCAAGGTGACATTCTAATGGGATGTTCTTAAGCCCTCTAACTAGACCACTCCTAACAAGGTGATTAAATCCTTTAATAGGGTCACACCTAGCAGTGTGTATTGTAACATCTAACAGGGTTGGCTCCTCACATAGCTCACTTTAGAAGAGTGAAAATTTGGTACCATGTTACTATTGGTTTTTCCCATATTGAGTTTCCATGCTAAATATTGGTGTCATACCTATGTGAATTTTATTTGATGTGTTATGTTGTTAAGAGTTTAATATTCTGCAAGTTGATTACTTTTGGATAGTGGACTCCTAGTTTTATGTTACTGATTATATTCTATAGAGACCAAGTAGATTGATAAATTGATCTAAGTTTGTTGAAGTGTTGAAAAGTTCAATTGGTACATCTAGACCTGAGGATAATTGATTCACCCCCCCCCCCCTCAGTTATTCTAAAATCATTCTAATGGAATAAACCTTCCTTCTTCATGTTTTTTAAGGCATATTTTCTTTTAGATAGTTTATTTTATGGCTTTATGAAATAGAGACAACCTAATAAACCTTTTTTGTATCGTCAAGATTATGTAACTTTTTTTTTTAATCCAATATGTAGGCCTTTGGGCTTTTGCAAATAAAATGAGCCCTGAATGAAAAGGCTATCAATGTCACATAGTGTAAAGAACCATAATAGGAACTTAAATATTATTTGAAGTAATCATAGTTGAAAATCAACTCAATGCAACTTTTTATGTGAATGATGTCAAAATCAATGAGTGTTTGGACTTATAAGATAAATATTTTCATTCATTATGAGATTGGTCATGATATTGATGATAAATGAAAAAAGAATGATTCTTAAGGTTTTCAGATATACTTATTTTTTTAGATGAGTAATAAACTTAATATGAATAAGCTCAAGCAAAATGATTTCTTGATTAAAGATAGGCATAGAAGAAGTTTTAGATTATAAGTGAAGGGATGTAAACAAAGGAGGAGGTTGGAAATTGAACCATTATAGAGGAAATTATGAGGTAGGTTTCTCATGAGTCTCAATACTTTGTTTTATGCATCCTAAACCATGTTGAATATTATGAATTGAATTATTTGGAGAATTGGGTTGGACAAATGACAAACGAGGCCATTCAAAGAGGCTCATGTTAAACTTAGGAAAAAAAAATTATCCCACAAAATAAGCCACAAAGTCTAATGGCCCACAATCATCTTCTAAAATCTCAATTTAAAGAGGAGTATCTCTCTAGGAGGAGAAGATATGTCTTGTTGAAATGGTTTAGGAATGGATACACAATCTGACTCAATTACAAAGTAATTTTGGAACTTCTCATTAGAAACAAGGGTATACATAATGCTGTTATAAATGAACTTCACTTTCTAATGACGTTTTGAATGTAAAATTTGCATGGCATGTAGTAATGGGTCTTCCTAAGAGAATAATAAAAGTGAGAGAATCATGCATGACATGAATTGGTATGCATAAAATAATAGGACATAACTTAATTCATAAGGTTATAATACCTACGGTTTTTTTAGCAACATTATCAAATTCATTGATAGGAATATACTCAAGTTGAATCATTGAAGTATCTACCTTAATTTTATGTACAAAATTAGCACTATACACATTAAGACCAGATCAATTATCAATAAAATTTCTTCAAATAAGATTATCATTTATAAGGACAAAAATTATAAGAGAATCATTTTGTTCTTCACTCTCTTTAGTAGGAAACTCATCTCGAAGAAGAAAATTTAAGATTTATTATTGGTCGCATTCATGCATTTTAATAAACTTATACAAGTTTGCACAAAGGATGGAACACTCATGTTTCTTAAGGATTATTGTAACCTTAATGGTATGTAGATGAATTTGGAATAATCTTGCAAAGGGATATCTTGGAAAGAGTAGCACAGATTTGTTCTAATAAATCATATTCCTTTCCAATATTTTGAGGAAGATGGGGTGTATGAGGAAGTAGTAGTTGAGAAGTGAGAAGAGAAGGATGAACAATTGAATTGATAGATTACGTATTTTGGCCTGTATTATATGTGTGAGAAACTGCATGATAGTCAAGTTTTTTAGCACTCTTCATGTTGGATATTGCTAATACATTTAATCACTATGTTATCTTGTTGAGTGATGTTGAAATTAATGCTGATTATCATTTGTGTTTTGTCACTGATGTCAACATATGCTTCTATGAAGAGAGCATGTTGGTTATTACATTCTATGGAGATCGTACAGCTGATTCAGAATGTGAAAACATGATTTTGTGTATAGGAAGGTGTTATGATCTTATAACTAAAATCACATGATATAAAATTGCATATTGGTTGAGTTATAGAAGACTTGGTGAAGACTAGTTACTAGACTGTGACAATGGAAGTTGATAGAGTTAGTCTCTGAGTTTTGAGTATATCTTACAGGCGATAAGGATTTAGTGTTATGTAATTATTTGTATATTAGGAAAGCCTAATTGGTTGACCTGATCATTTATTTTGTAATAGGGTATATATGTAAGATCTTTTCTTTTGAAAAGAGATGGTAGTATGGATGTGATGTAAAAGAGGATTGAGGAAGCTGCAAGCTTGTGTCTGTTGGATGTAGAGAAGAGAATAACTTATATACTTCATTAGAACTGATCAAGAAAAGACAATTGCTATTGGATAGTTCAAGGATTGTGTATCTCCTTTCATACACTTGTGTTGTGAATAGTGAGTTCTGAAGGTGGTCATAACCTTCTTTGGGAAGTTGGAGATTTGCCAGCAAACCAGTGCTGACTGTATGTTTTTCATTGATGACAACATATGGTAAGTAGCATGCATGGAAGACTTATGTAATAATATTTGAGTATATATAGCATAGTCATGTTATCAGTATGATATCATGGATGTAGAGTTTAATTGTTAGTACAGACAGTTATGTAGCAATTTGTGTGAGCAGTGATCCTGATAGAGTTACAGGTAGTGTTTTGTGAGTGATTGTCTGTATAGTTATCATGGAGCCTTGCACATTTGGATATGTGATGGAGACATGTTAGTGTTGTTACATTCATGGACATAGAGTCTGATATGTAGTAGAAGTAAAGTTATGCAGTCACTATTCACCAGTTGTAGTTTCCTATGTTTATCCAGAAGATCTAACAGAGATTATATTGGTACAAGAGTTACACCTATTACTTCAGTATGAATGCTTGGATTAGTGATTGGAGAAGAGTTAAGAATGTTTGGTTAAGAGGGCATGATGTAATTCAACTTGAGGAGAAAGTATCAATTAATTTGGTAGAGATGACAATGTGTAGCGTGCATCTAAACTTATTGATTTGGACAGGTCCTAGTTTGTGTTGCGTACTTAGTAGTGCCAATAGAGATGTTATTGGAGAGTGTTATTATTTCTCTAATATGATTTCAAGGTGGTTCTAATAGGCCAACTTTATTATATCATTTAGAGGAAAGATACTTATAGCCAATCATTTGCGATTGCTAGAAGTATGGCATGGAGATGAAAGATTAGAGCATAGTAGAGAGTGTGAAGTATTGTGTCATCAAGAAGATGTCTATGTGATAGAGAAGAAAGAGTGTGCTATTCATTGGAACTGATCAAGATAGCATGTCTACCTTTTAGTTCACCAAGATCTAGATATAGTGTGTGTCTGTTATTCAGATGGTTGCAGCCTTCACCCCTTTGAATAGTGAGCTCTCAGATAGTACATCATCACCCCTAACAGGGTCAATCATAAAATACTCCTAACAAGGTCCAACCTTTGACTAGGTCACTATACTTATTGCATTTTAAATATCAACTCCTAATAGGGTTGTAAGCTCTTCTAACAAGGATCATTATACACTATTGCAATTTATTAGTGGATGTTAATTCCCATTGGGGTTTTTACTTATTTGGGTTTCCCCATAACCAAAATATTGGTGTTGTGTTCAAGTGTTATTTCTTTGTTTTTATGCTTAAATTTTAAGTATACTTAATTGGATAAATAATTAAAACTTGTAGATAACTTATTCAACCACCCCCCCCCCCCTCCCCCCCTTAGTTATCTCTTGGGACTATTCCTAAAAATTGGTATCAGAGCCAAGTGCCTCAGAGAGAAAGTTTAACATCTTGAGGTTGATCAGATGGAATTATTTAGAAAAGAGATTCCTAAGTTTGATGGAGAGAACTATCTTGATTGGAAGAATAAAATGGTGACACATTTGCAGTGCATTTCTTTTAAAGTTTTTGAAGTGGCTATCAAAGAAGTTAAGATCCCCTCTCTAGCATATCTTGCAAAGGAAGATGCTACTGGAAAGAAAAAGGATTTGTTCCATCAGAATGGAATAGCCAAAGGAGCCCTTATCAGCACCTTATCTGATAGTGAGTTTTTAGAGATTAAGAAAGTAGATACAGCTTACAAGATATGGAAGCACCTAGAAGACATGTTTGAAGAATATACACAAGAAAAGAATGTGTGCCAAAAGACATGGATGAAAAGATACAATGCATTAGAGATGCTACTTGAAGAAGACATCAGAGCTTATAACCAAAGGATTAATGAAGCAGTTGCTGGAATCAAGAACAATGGTGGAGAGATATCAAAGGAAGACATTATGGATAAGTTGATGACTACTCTTACAATAGAGTATGAAAACAAGATCAACATCCTTGATGAGACCATGCAACTTACAAAAAATTTTAAGAGAGAGACCTTGATCAGAAAAATTTTAGCTTTTGAGATTTCAAGATTGAAGACAGAGCCTAAAAGTGAGACAACCTTCAAAGCATCAGTCCATGGTAAGAAATCTTTAAACACTTCTGGTAATTTTGATGATGAAGATGAACATAAAGAGATAGATGATATTATTTCTATGATTGCTAAGAAAGAAAGAAAAGGAAAAGGAAAGTATGAAGGTAAATTACAATTCAAATGTTTCTCATTTAATAAGATCGATCACTTTGCATCTAAGTGTCCTAGAAGAGTTAAGAAATTCAGAACTAACTATAAGCATAAGTATACAAAAGAATGTTACTATGCTAGTGATGGATTTTCTGATGATGATTCAGTTGAAGATGAAATTGGATTCATTTCTATTATGGAGAAGATGTTTTATGAGATGGATCATGAAGATGAGAAAAAGGAACAAGAGCTAGCATTGATTTCACAAGCAGACATAAGGATAGATTGAATTATAGATAGTAGTTGTTCACATCACATGACAAGTGATAAAGACAAATTTTTTCATCTTGACAAATAAAAAGGTGGCATGGTTAGATTTGGAGATAACACTCCTAAACCTATCATTAGTAGAGGAGCTATCACATTGGATGGAAATAAAAACATTGATGGTGTTCTTTATGTAGATGGTTTGTAGCACAACCTTCTTAGTGTTGGGAAGTTTCTTGAAAAAGGTTATAGGTTGGAGTTTAAAGACAACAAGTGCATCATTAACAACAAGGATGGTGTAATGATTGCATCAAGTTCAAAGACTAAAGGTAATGTTTTTCAGCTTAATTCATAAGAAAGTTGTTTTGTTGCTAAAGTAGATGACAGTTGGCTTTGGCATAAAAGACTATGTCATATCAATTTTGATAACATAGTAAAGATAAGAAATGTAAAGGCATTAAGAGATATATGTAGCATAGAAAAGCCAATAGATACTATTTGTAGGGAATGTGTGATGGGAAAGCATGTGAGGAATTCATTCAGAAGAAAGCATAATTCAGTAGAGAACAAGTTGGATCTGATTCCTACAGACCTATGTGGACCAACTCAAACAAGATCATACTATGGTGAAAGGTACTTCATTTTGTTTGTTGATGATTATTCTAGAATGATGTGGGTTGCATTCTTAAAAGATAAGTCAAAAGCATTTGAGAAGTTCAAAATATTCAAAGCTAACATTGAGAATGAATCTAGACTAAATATAAAGTGTCTAAAATAAGATAGAGGAGGAGAATTCACCTCTAACAGATTCTATGAGTACTGCAAAGAACATGGCATTAAGAGATAGTTGAGTGCACCTAGAACTGCTCAACAAAATGGAATTGTTGAGAGAAGGAATAGGATCATCCTTGATATAGTGCACACCATCATGATTGAAGTAAAAGTTGCACAAACCTATTGGAATGATGTGGTCAATACAACAGTCTATACCATCAATAGAATACAATTGAGGCCTGGCGTGGAAAAGACACCTTATGAGCTATAGTTTTGTAATGTTCCCATAGTGAAATACTTCAAAATCTTTGGAAGCAAGTGCTACATGAAGATGGATGAAGCAATAGGAAAGTTTGATGTAAGAAGCAATGAAGCTATTAGTGTTCAAAATTGCAGATGATCAAAACTAAACAGTAAATCTCTATTTCATAACTCTAGTAGTCCCAATAGATGCATCAAAAATAGTAAACACTAAGGAATTAAGGATTTATAATCCTTCTTCTCTCTGAGCTTTAAGCTACAGGTGGGTATTACCTTTTAAGATTAAATTCTTTGAATATCACAACAGTCACCTGTATACTTGATATAGATCTAATCATATAACTCTCTCACAACTTTAAAGTAAATCATTGTTTTAATTGATTGATGGTGAAAACAATACAATCAAATTATGACTAGTGCCAAATCCTAGGGCATCGGAGTCAACAAATGCACATCTACAAAAAATATCTCAATTCAAATAAACCCAAACCCTAGATAAAATTACTTACAAATTATCTTCTTATGCATATATTATATCATCAAATTCATACATAAAAAATGAAATCTCAGAGACCTCACTGAAGATTTACCTCTACCTTGAAAGGAACTCAAGATTCAACCCCACTATCTACCTTGTAGAAAGATGTATCTAAAATGCCTTGAAAATTTAAATACACAGAGAAATGAAAATCACACATGAAGACAAAAAAAGATATACATGGAACTTTAGTATATTTTACTGTTAAACTTCTTGTATCATTACATTCAAAAAATTAGATTCCTGAGAATCAAAACACTCAAGTTATAAACTCCTATTACAATCAATATTTTACCACCCTTTGGTGTGATTTAGAACTTACTATATATAGAGAAACCATCTTGGGATCCTTGATAAAAGGATGCAACAAGCTTCATATGGTTCTGATAGTGACTCACACTAAATTACAAAAGACTTAAATTTGCAACAGAAAGAGAAGAAAAAGGGTGGCAGAAGTTGTTTCTCCTCATGTGATTTCCCCTTTGAGATGCACCTTTGTCTGCCGGTATTCAAAACAACTGCCAAAGTTGTTATGTGAATGATGACTGCCATCTGGCTAACCTACATCATTCCTTTTATGATAGTTGTTCTCCATGTACTCATAGACTAGGTGCATTGGTGGAACTCAGTCCTCTTCTATGTCTTCAATGTCAACTATTGCAGGCTTCTTCCTTTTGGGCTTTGGAAGAGTATCCCATGTATCTACCTATTCTTGAGTTGGCCACTGAAATTCCTGAATTCTCTGGAGATTTTTTTTTCTATCTTTCCCACCTAGCATCAGTAATCAACTTGACATCTATGAAAAATTTGGTGAAGTCCACTTTAGCTTTTAGAGCTTCATCAAAAATGATATTGAATCTATCAATATCTAACTCATTATTTTCATTAATGAATGCCTCTTGCTTAGGAAGCAAGGAATCAAAATATGATTTCCATTCATCTAACCCGTTTATTGTGCCATCCTCATTTTTGATTGGGGGAATAAACCTATTGAACTCTGGGCCAAACATTGTTATCCTTGCCTCAATTTGATTTTATTTACCTTTAAAAAATGGCAAGGTAGCTCCAATTAGATCAATCTCTTCACCAACTTGTAGAACAATCTTAGGAATATCTTGTCTAAGGGATTGCATAGCTAAAAACCTCTCAAAAAGTGATGCCCTTACTGACCAGGTTGCATGATAAGTATTTAATATAGTAAAAAAATTAGTTACTTCAATCAATAACTCTGGCAACTTATTATAAGCAGTGTATACTACATATGCTTTCTCCTTCAAAACTTCAAGTCTATGCTGCAAAAATTTCAATAAGGCATCCAATGCCACTTTATTCTGATCTACACTAGCTTGTTCCTCAGCAACCTCTTTTTCTTTTGCACCCTAATTTTCTAACTGTGGGGGTTGTTTATGTGGTTGAGGGGTAACCACAAGCATGTTGATTATTTGTAGGGTGAGATCCTCCACAGTCTTTTCCAATTCATTTTCCTTCATGATGTGCACCTCTCTATCCTTCACAAGTGCACTATAATCATCAAATAAGTTCTTAAACTCATATGAGAGTTGCTTTGTTTTGTCTTCATTCAATCTTGCAAAGTGGGTAAGCACCTGTGATATTTCAAGATGTCCTGTGTTGTGGATTAACCACACAACCTTATCACCATCCATCTTCTCTTGCACATTTAGAAAAGAAGGATTTTGGTCCTTGGGATAGAGGCTCCACATAGCTAATGCTTGATTCGTAGGGCTATACCCAAATCCTTTTATTATTTCCCCTACTTGGTTTTTTGAAGATAAGCTTGTATCTTCTTGCCTCCCTATCTAGTCTATAATGAAAGTTGGGGCTAAATCCCACCCAGGTACAAGAAACATGTTTCTATCCTTTACTAATTTTATGGCATCGTCTAGAGTAATAGTCTCTAATTCAGGGTCATAGTCCTTTAAATCTTGGATGGCCTCATCAGGAACCTGGCCCTCCTCTTTAATTTGTAAACTTGAAGTAGCCTATTGTTTCTTATTCCATACTATGAAATTCTTGAATTCATCTGTCTTTATGAATTCTTCATCCTTCAAGAAATCCTCCCGCTGGAGCAATATTTCATCTTGGCATAAAGCCAAGGGGAACTCAACTTCTTCAACTATCTCTTTCTATTTTATTTTCTCTTTCCTGATCTTCTTCCTCAATTTATGATCATAGGCTCTATTTCATACAACTAGAGCTCCTACTCTATCTTTTTTCTTTTCTATAGCTCTTTCTTGTGAAAGCTCTCCAATTTGCAGTTTCTACCTCTTAAGAGGAGGGTCACTAGTATCATTAGAGCTTGGAAGCTCTGTCAAATCCATAATTACATTTTCCTCTCCTCCTTGCTAAATAGGAGGTGGCTGTTCTATGGAAGGAAGGCTATGTATTGAATAATCATCACTATCCTCTTCACACTCTAATTTAGAATGCTTCTCCTTCTCTCTTTCTTTATCATCAATCTAGTCCTCAAGTGAATTGACCAATGTGTTAAAATTTTCCATCATTTTATCTAATCTTTGTAAATATGGCAATGTGGGGTAGAAGCCTCCAAAAGGAATTCCCTTTTTATTTAGCTTTTTCTCAAATGACAACAATTCTTGGAATTTTTCTTCTCTCCTCTGCACCTCATCATCCTCTAGGGTATTTCTAATGATTTCCTCTTTAGGACACTCCTCATGTCTATTATTTATAGGGATGGTGGGAGTATAAAACTTTCTTTCCATAGCAATGAAATTCTCTGTATCTACATATCTATATATGGCAGCATTCTTCTTGTATTGGCCCAACCAATCATTTAACTTATTAAATACATTCTTCCCAATTGTGAAGTTGTAGATGGTATGGTAGAATAACTTAATGGTTGATATTGATATGAATAACTTAATGGTAGAAGAAATTGTGCCTCAGCTTATAAATACTGACACAATTGTTGATGAGTTTCTCTTACAACAAAATGGACTATGGCAACTATAATTTGATGGTGGATGCTCTAAAGAAGGCTCAGGAGCTAGTGTTTTACTAATATCCCCATCAAGTACTATTTTCAGGTACTCTTTCCTATTAAATTTCTAATACGCAAATAACACTGTTGAATATGAAGCTTTGATATTAGGATTAGATATTGCAATAAAACATGGTATAAGATGTTTAAAAGTTTATGGAGATTCCCTGTTAATCATTGCTTAGATTAAATCACAATATGTTGCAAAGCATCACAAGATTAAATTATACAAATATGTTGTTTGGGATAGGATTGAATTTTTTGATGCTTTCAATATTCTGTGGGTAGAAAGATCAAAAAAATTATGGCAGACTTCCTTGCAAATGTTGCATTAAAGAGAAATGATGCAATCCTTGCTGGAGTATCAAAATTGGAAATAAAGAGTAGACCAGTTGTCCCTGATAATATTTGCAATTGGCAAGTTTTTGAGGATGACAATGACATCTTAAGGTTTATTCAAGGTTTGGATCTGTATGATGGTCAACAAATTATTGATGGAAAAAATTGTGTCATGGGAAATGAGGTTGTTCAATTAGCTTCTAACCATATCCCCAATGGTTTAGTTGAGTTAGAAGGGATGTTCAAAATAAATGATAGTCAGATGTCCCAAAAATCCAATGCCAAGGTGGATGACCTAGAAGAAATAAACCTAGGGTCAGAGACTTCCCCTCAAATTGTCTACATTGGAAAATATATCAGTAAGGATGTAAGGAATAATTTAGCAAGACTACTAAAAAGATACAAACATGTCTTTGCTTGGTCATACGCTAATCCCAAATCCTATAGGGCAGACCTATTTCAGCATGAAATTCCCTTGAAAGAAGACACCAAGCCTTTTAGAGAAAAGAAAAGACCCATCAACCCCCTATTACCTACCAAGATGCAAATAGAGTTGACTAAGTTAAGGGATGTGGACATAATTGAACCTATAAGACATTCCTCTTGGGTCTCTAGCTTAGTACGAGTCAGAAAAAGAATGGTGACATAAGATTGTGTGTTGACTTCAGAAACTTAAATGTTGCTTCACTGAAGGACAATCATGGACTGCCTAATATGGAGGCTATGCTTCATAAAGTGATTGGATGCGATTTTTTTTCCATGATGGATGGATTTTTAGGATATAACCAGGTGTTGGTCAAGGAATCAGAGCAATTCAAGAAAACATTTACCACTCCTTGGGGAACATATGTGTATGTCCAGATGCCTTTCGGTTTAAAAAATGCTAGAGAAACTTTTCAAAGGGAAATGAATGCATATTATAAGGACCTTATTGATGTTCTCATGGTTGTGTACCAAGATGACCTGACTGCATATTCTAATAAATTTGAGGACCATTTCAATCACTTAGAAAAGGTTTTGATCAAAGCTCTGGAGTATGACATATCTTTAAACCCTAAGAAATTCCATTTTTCTGTCACTAAGGGTAATCTACTAGCACATATAGTGTCCCAAGAGGGAGTAAGGATTGATCCTGAAAGGGTACAATCTATTAAGAAGGTCCCTTCTCCCAAAAATCTAAAAGGTGTCCATTCATTTCTTAGACAAATCAATTTTGTTAGGAGATTCATTGCCAGCTTTGCTGAGCTAGTTAAACCTATTATCAAGCTACTAAAAAAGGATGTAAAGTTTGTTTGGAGTCAAGAGGTACAAGAAGCCTTTGAAAAAATTAAGCAAACAATTCAAGAAGCTCCTGTTCTAACATCTCCTGATTATTCCAAACCCTTTTCTCTATTTTCTTTTGCATCATTTCATACCATTGCAACAATTTTGTGACAAAAGGATGATGAAGGATTTGAGCATCCCATTTCCTTTTTCAGCAAATCATTACAGTCAACATAACTAAATTATGAGCTGATGGAAAAACAAGCCGATGCTTTAGTAAAGGTTGTCAAAGCATTTAGACCTTATGTGGTTTGTGCAAAGGTAAATGCATATGTTCCTCATGCTGCAGTTAAGGATATTCTAGTGCAAAGTGAGGTCACAAGAAAGAGATGCAAATGGATTAACAGAATCCAGGAATGTGATTTAGAGCTTCACATGACTAAACTTGTAAGAGGTTTAGAACTTGCAAAGCTAATGACTGAAGAAAATATGGATTTGATTCAAGTCAACAATGTTGATATCCATGAAGGAAATGTTACCAGCATCGAGATGCAGCCATGGAATGCAAACATTGTATTTTTTCTTAAAAATGTTATTTTCCCAAAGGGCCTTAATGACAATCAGAGAACAAGACTAAAACTGCAAGCCCAAAATTATATACTTCTTTAGAGCATCCACCATCAAAGTATAGTTTCCATAGTCCATTTTGTTGTAAGAGAAACTCATCAACAATTGCGTCAATATTTATAAGCTGAGGCGCAATTTCTTCTACCATTAAGTTACTAAGGAACGAGGTTCTCTGTATAACTTTACCTTAGTACCATTTATAGGTATGGTAGAATATGATAGGTCTAGTTGTAAATTTCCTCCTACTATTGTTGGCAACTATCTTGATAGTAGCATACCATAATGAGGTTTGGTATCAACTACAACAAAATCCATTTTGTAAGTGGCTTTAGGAAATGAAATAATCTTTACCTCAATTCCAACCAAATTCCCTACCATAGGAACTTCTCTATTATTCATGGCATAACATCTGCCATTAGATGTATCAAATTGAAGTCCTAATTCCTACATCACATGGTAAGGCATCACTATAGCTGCAGCACTAGAGTCTATCATACAGCTTTTTAACAATAATTTATTCAAAATCAAAGTGACATAAAATGGATCAATGGAGGATGCCTCTTAGGTTACAATATTTCCGACACAAAATTTGGAAACCCCTTTAGTTATCTCAAGTCCTGCCATTGGTTTCATCTTTTCTAACATAACAGGAATGCCTTCTTGTTCATTAATCAGAGCCAAAGTTGTTTCCTTATGCTCTTTTATTTTTAACATTTCTAAGAAAGGGATTGACACCATCATCTGAGACAAAGTATGTCTGATGTCAAAATTTGGGGCCTCAGTAGAAAGATCAGATAAGTCTTTTCTTCCACCAGTCCTTTTATTTCTCTATTCTGTGATATTTTCCTCATTTCTCTTAGTACTCTGAACTAGAATAGGTTGTTTCTTGTTATTGTTATCTTTGTTTGGGGAAGCAACTGGTTTAGGAGAAACCTTACTTGGAGGATCATTCTTGACAAAGAGTGACCTAGGGACTCCTTGATCTACATCAACCTTTCTATTTCTCAAGTTGTATGAAAATCTAGCTTGAGAAATAGCTGCCAAAGTCAAATTCTTAATTTCTTCTTTAATAGGATTTCTCTAATGAATACCTTCTATCTCTAGTCTAATCATATTTGTCTGACAAGTTTCATCATCAGACTCTTCATGATCAGAATGGGAAAATATTTGTTGCTCATAGACAGGGAGAGTTCTCCTTCTATGGTCAACATCTTCTAATATCTCTTCATCATCTAAAGAGGCACATTCTTCCACCATTTGAGTGGTAAACATATTCACTACAGGCTTTTTAGAGCCTTCATGGTCTCCCGCAGGTAAATCTTCTAGCTCATCTCCTAAAGCTTGAGAAACAACACATTGAAAAGGTGAATGAGGCATGTTACAAGCCATACACCATGGAATATTTTCCACATTGTGGGTGGTATTCTTTTTCAAAGGATTAGGTGTATCCCTACCCTTTTGTGGCTCATGGTTGTCAAAAGTAGGCTTCCCATCCTTTCGATTTATTTTATATGGCTGGTCATGTAACCTAGGGAATCTCTCCTACCTTTGATAAAGTGGTCTATTATCTTGGAAACTCTTCACCCCTTTGTCAAATCTAGTAGAAAGATCTTTAACAGCATTAGCCAACTTGTCAACCTTGTCATCTTCCCTGGTAGGTTTCCCAGCATGTGGCCTAGTCTCTTTCCACAGTCTACCTTCATCCCTTTTATACATTTGACCAGATTATTTCCTATTACTTTCAATATTTATTTCTAATTTGAAAGCATCTCTCAAAGTACGTGGACTTTTATCTCTTAAGAGGTAAGACATATTTCCCTCTGCAGGATTGAAGTATGTGGTCAAACAAACTTCATCATCCAATCTTAAGACCTGGACTAATGTGTACATAGCTTTCGTAAACCTACCATTGAATGCTGACATACTTTCATTTGCATGCTTCTTGATATTATTGAACTCATTTAGCATGGAACTAGAATTAACATGTTTAGCATACTATTATTTAAAGCTTCTTATAACTTCATCCCATGAGGTAATACAATTTTTAGGTAAACCTCTCTACCAATCTTTGGCATCCTCTACCAATGATTGAACAAAAAGTTTCATGACAACATCTTCATTCTCTATTTTATCTCTGAAAGATTTAAGATGTTCTTCACATGTAATAACATTGTTACCAGTGAATTTAGGGATTATGTCTCTTACCTCATTTCAGATGACATTTGGTTGACCAGGAATACCATAAAAGAATAATGGCATGTATCTATCCAAATGAACTGGCCTTCTTTGAAAATTTTGTGAAGGTCGGGCCCCACCTCCTCTAGTATTTTGATGCACAGTAATTCCAGCAAGATTACCAACCAATGGGATTGTGTGATTTACACTTTGAACTGGTCCTTGGACCATTTTCTTGGAGATTGAGGCTAGGGTATTAGGCACGGGACCAAATAATTGATTTGGTGGTATTGGCCCACTGACAATAAAGACTAAACTGCTAGAATTTTTATTCATATTAGCATGAAGGAAAGCAATTTTCCTTTTCATCTCATTTGTAGCTGCCTCCAATTCAATCTTTTCTAATTGGATGGCCGAATATTCCTTGGCTTTTATAGTTTTCTCTAGATCTAAGATAGCCTGAGATATTGCATTAGGATTAGCATCATTCCTTTTTGAGTCATTATGCTAATTCCAACTATTTTTTGTTTTCCCTTGTCAGATACATCCATCACTTTGCTTCTAAGATCCTCATTTCTCCTAATCTCTAATGGATGCAACTATCTCAAGACATGGCCTTCACTTTAAACTCATCTCCCTTAGGATTTGGCTTATTGTTTTTGACTTGTTGTCTCAAAATTTGGACATCTCCAAACAACTCACTATCTAAACCAGTAACTTTCTGATTTAGATTTTTTGCTTGGATCTCATTATTTTTTGTCTTTCTTATGAGTTCTTTCCTTTCCATTAGTAACTCATAAATCTCTTGTTCTCACTCCTTTTGTCTTTTAGTATTTTCCAAAAATTATTCCCAATCTTTTTTACTCAAAGCAATAACTTCTTCCTGCAACTTTTTAGAATCATGAGATTCAGTTTCAGCAGCAGAAGCATATTATGTTTGCTCTAGATTTTCTTGTGTGGGAAAGAAACCAATGTCTATAAACTCATATTCTTGGGGAGGAATTACTAACTCAGGGTTCATTCTCCTAAGGAATTTAGTATTTTTAGAAAATGATGGGGTTTCCTTTTGGGAAGAAATTGGAAGGTATTCTTGATTTGGTCTAGGGAATAATTACTAGTTGTTCCTCTTTTGGACCACTACCTTCTACTAGGTGTATGCGATTCCTCACCCATTTTTCTTTCAAGGTGATCCCTATAATAAGACCTAGTATTCCTTGGCCTACTCATATTATTTTGACAAGATAATCTCAAATTTTCAAAAAGCTTTACCAGAAACTACTAAACACAGAGTTTAGAGCCGCCAGCCACAAATTTACAGGAATAAATTGATAAAATGGTCTTCAAATACATCAATAAACAGTCAACAAAACTGTTAGCAATTTTATTTCTTAAATATTTTCTTTCCCTAGTAGAGTTGCCAATTTTGTTAGCATTCAAAATTGCAGATGATCAAAACTAAATAGTAAATCTCTATTTCATAACTATAGCAGTCCCAATAGATGCATCAACAATAGTAAACACTAAGGTATTAAGGATTTATTATCCTTCTTCTCTTTGAGCTTTAAGGTACAGGTGAGTATTACCTTTTAAGATTAAATTCTTCAACTATCACAACGGTCACCTATATACTTGATACAGATTTAATCATATAAATCTCTCAAAAATTTAAAGCAAATCATTTTTTTAATTGATTGATGGTGAAAATAATGCAATCAAATTATGACCAATGCCAAATCCTAGGGCATCAAAGTTAGCAAATGCACATCTACAAAAAATTTCTCAATTCAAATAAACCCAAACCCTAGATAAAATACCTTGAAAATTATCTTCTTATGCATATATTATATCATCAAATTCATACATAAAAAATGAAATCTCAGAGACCTCACTCAAGATTTACCCCTCTCTTGAAAGGAACTCAAGATTCAGCCCCATTATCTACCTTGTAGAAAGATGTATCTAAAATTCCTTGCAAATTTAAACACACAGAGAAATCAAAATCACACATGAAGACAACAAAAGATATACATGGAACTTTTGTATATTTTATTGATAAACTTCTTGTATCAGTACATTCAGAAAATTAGATTCTTGAGAATCAAAACACTCAAGTTATAAACTCCTATTACAATCAATATTTCACCTCCCTTTAGTGTGATTTAGAACTTGCTATATATAGAGAAACCATCTTGGGATCTTTGATAAAAGGATGCAATAAGCTTCAGATGGTTCTGATAGTGACTTATACTAAATTACAAAAGACTTAAATTTGCAACAGAAAGAGAAGAAAAAGGGTGCCAGAAGTTGTTTCTCCTCATGTGACTTCGCCTTTGAGATGAACCTTTGTCTGTCGATATTGAGAGCAACTATTAAAGTTGTTATGTGAATGATGACTGCCATCTGGCTAACCTACATCATTCCTTTTATGATAGTTATTCTCTATATGCTCATAGATCAGGTGCATTGCTGGAACTTAGTCCTCTTCTATGTCTTCAATGTCAACTGTTGCAGGCTTCTTCCTTTTGGGCTTTGTAAGAGTATCCCATGTATCTACCTGTTCTTCAGTTGGCCACTAAAATTCATGAATTCTCTAGAGCATTTTTTTCTATCTTTCCCACCTAGCATCAGTAATCAACTTGACATCTATGACAAATTTGGTGAAGTCCACTTTAGCTTTTAGAGCTTCATCCAAAATAGTATTGAATCTATCAATATCTAACTCATGAGTTTCATTAATGAATGCCTCTTGCTTAGGCAGCAAGGAATCAAAATCTGATTTCCATTTATCTAACCCCTTTATTGTGCCATCCTCATTTTTGATTGGGGGAATAAACCTATTGAACTTTGGGCCAAACATTGTTATCCTTGCCTCAATTTGATTTTATTTTCCTTTAAAAAATGGCAAGGTAGCTCCAATTCGATCAATCTCTTCACCAACTTGTAGAACAATCTCAAGAATATTTGGTATAAGGGATTGCACAACTGCCAACCTCTCAAAAAGTGATGCCCTTACTGACTAGGTTGCATTATAAGTATTTAATATAGTAACAAAACTAGTTACTTCAATCAGTAACTCTTGCAACTTATTATAAGTAGTGTATACTACATCTTGTTTCTCCTCCAAAACTTCAAGTCTATGCTGCAAAATTTTCAGCAAGGCATCCAATGCCACTTTATTCTTATATACAATGGCCTTTTCCTCAGCAACCTCTTTTCTTCTGCACTCTGATTTTCTAACTATGGGGGTTGTTTAGGTGGTTGAGGGGTAACCATAGGCATGTTGATTATTTGTAGGGTGAGATCCTCTCAAAAAGTGAGCCCTTACTGACCAGGTTGCATGATAAGTATTTAATATAGTAACAAAACTAGTTACTTCAATCAGTAACTCATGCAACTTATTATAAGCAGTGTATACTACATCTTGTTTCTCCTTAAAAACTTCAAGTCTATGCTACAAAATTTTCAATAAGGCATCCAATGCCACTTTATTCTGATCTACACTAACTTGTTCCTCAGCAACCTCTTTTTCTTCTACACTCTAATTTTCTAACTGTGGGGGTTGTTCAGGTGGTTGAGGGGTAACCATAGGCATGTTGATTATTTTTAGGGTGAGATCCTCCACAGTCTTTTCCAATTCCTTTTCCTTCATGATGTACACCTCTCTACCCTTCACAAGTGCACTATAATAATCAAATAAGTTCTTAAACTTATTTGACAGCTACTTTGTTTTGTCTTCATTCAATCTTGCAAAGTGGATAAGCACCTATGATATTTCAAGATCTCTTGTGTTGTGGATTGACCACAAAACCTTCTCACCATCCATCTTCTCTTGTACATTTAGAAAAAAATGCTTCTGGTCCTTGGGATAGAGGCTCCGCATAGCTAATGACTGATTCTTAGGGCTATACTCAAATCCTTGTATTATTTCCCATACTTGGGTTTCTAAAGATAATCTTATATCTTCCTGCCTCATTATCTAGTCTATAATGAAAGATGAGGCTAGGTCCCACCTAGGTACAAGCAACATGTTGCTAGCCTTTACTAATTTTTTGGCATCCTCTAGAGTAATAGTCTCTGATTCAGGGTCATAGTCCTTTAATGCTTGGAAGGTCTCATTAGGCACTGGCCCTCCTCTATAATTTATACACTTCAAGAAACCTATTGTTGCTTATGCCATACTAGAAAATTCTTGAATTTGTCTATCTTTATGAATTCATCATCCTTCAAGAAATCCTCTTGCTGGAGCAATCTTTCATCTTGGCATAAAGCCAAGGGAAACTCAACTTCTTCAACTATCTCTTTATGTTTTCTTTTCTCTTCCTTGATCTGCTTCCTCAATTTATGATCATAGGCTCTATTTCCTATAATTGGAGGTCCTACTCTATCCTTTTTCATTTCTTTAGCTCTTCCTTGTGAAGGCTCTCTAATTTTGAATTTCTTTCTCTTAAGTGAAGGCTCACTAGTATCATGAGAGCTCAGAAGCTCTTTCAAATCCATAATTACATTTTCCTCTCCTCCTTGCTCAATACAAGATGGTTGTTCAATGGAAGGAAGGCTATGTATTGAATAACCATCATTGTCCTCTCACACTCTGATTCAGAATGCTTCTCCTTCTCTCTTTCTTTATCATCAATATGTTCCTCAAGTAAATTGACCAATGTGTTAAAATTTTCCATCATTTGATCTAATCTCTGTAAATATGGAAATGTGGGGTAGAAGCCTCCAAAAGGAATTCCATTTTTCTTTAGCCTTTTCTCAAATGACAAAAATTCTTGGAATTTTTTTGCTCTCCTCTGCACCTCATTATCCTCTAGGATATTTCTAATGATTTCCTCTTCAAGACACTCCTCATGTTTGTTATTTATAGGGATGGTGGGAGTATAAAAATTTCTTGCCATAACAATGAAATTCTTTGTATCTACATATCTATGTATGACACCATTCATCTTGTATTGGCCCAACCAATCATTTAACTTATTAAATGCATTCTTCCCAATTGTGAAGTTGCATACTCTGAAGTGCCTAGGGGTAAAGGTACCCTTCCTATGGGGAGCCAAGTGCTCTTTATTAGTTAGCATAAGATACCAAATTAATTCTAGGAATGCAATCATTGGTGGCACAAAGAATGGTAGAACATGAGGTGGTTGGGGGCACCCATAGACTTTGATTATTGTAAAGGTTTTCTCACAATAAAAATCTCCCCAGTTATGATTTTTAGTCCACTTGTCAACAAATTGACAAGGCCTTAGTAATTGCAAAGCTTTAGCTAGCAGCCTAGAAAGATTTAGTCCTAAGTTGAGCAAGATTGGCTGTACAATCTAGTTTTGGAAAGCACAAAAGTGACACTCCATGGAAGTAAAGCTTCATGCCCTTATCCAAAAATGAACTAGATTAGGTTGAGCATTCCACACCATTTGAGGCTTGAGGTACTCTAATTTGATAATATTGTAGTTCTAATATAAAATGAGATGCATTAATAGTGAGTAATGCATAAATCTAGGAGAAGGCTTCCCCTTCCTAATAGCTTCAAGTCCTTTATGTATTTTATTTATTACATATCCTATGTAATCATGTCCTTTGCTCACATGAAGACTTTGTTAATCTAATACCAACATTAAGATATCAGATGAAATTCTTTATTCTCCACCATCCACTCCCAACACTCTTCTTAATCCATATGAAATGTACTTAATATAGAAAATCAAATCCTTGTAGAAATATGGAGCAGCCCCTACTACTGGAGAAATGTAGTTTATGTTGGCTCTTGGGACATGACTCTAGATTTTCCGAGAAGCTAGGGTTGATTCCCTAATGTATCTATTCGCTTGGGCCTGCAAATTGATCTTTGTCACCATTGGAATGAGAATTCTGAAAGCCTTCGTAAATGAATTCCTATGTAATGTGAATAGAGCTGAGCCATCTCCTTTCCTTATTGTTTTTGACAAAGGGTCATATATGTCGGCCAACCCAATGAGCAAGTCTACATCTATAAAAAAATTAGGTACTATCAAGCTAGCCAACCCAGAGGTCCAAGGGTTTGAAAAGGGCATAGGACTATCAACATTATTATAAAAATACCTAAACAGACACATTCTAGACACATCACCTATCTTCACATCTCTACAGAATCCTAAATCATCAGCGAAAACTTTGTCACTAACCTTTTTGTTTTGCAAGGACCTAGGTAGCAAGGTGAGAAATTCGTCTAAGTAACTTTCCTTCACTTTTTCTTTGGCTCCCTTACAGCTGAACGTGGACCTTTAATCCAACCATATACACAACATAGTCATTGCTCACAAAGTGAATTATGAAAATGAGTATGAATTACCCACTTCACGAATTCATAGTGAATCGACTTGTTGCCTCCTAATTAGTTCGGGTGTCTAAATTACTCTCAGACTGGAGAGCTAACAACCATAGGCTAAGCTAAGATGAAGTATTTGAAAGCTTGAAAATGATCAAATTGTAATTAATCTATATGACAGATGCAAATTGTAATCTAAGAATTCAAATTGCAGATTTAATCTAAGAAACTTGAAAGAGATTGAGAATTAAGCTACTAAATAAATAAGAAAACTATATTAAATGAGAATGCAATATTATACTAAAATGAAAATTACACTAATTATGCAATAAAAGCTTGAAAGTATGAAAAATTGAGACAAAAATGAACTATAGTTTTGGTACTCTAAAATTGCCTCCCCAAAATGAAGGAAAGAAAGTTCATAATATAGAAGAGCCCGGGAGAAGGATAAAGAGTTTCTTGAAAAGAAACGGCTGACTCTTCATCTCCATGGAGGAAGGTGAGACAAATATGAAAGAATAATTTAATTAAATGAATGAATATTGCCACATGGGTGGATTTTTGAGTAATTTTAATTGATAAATCCAAATAAAGATGTCCATTCAAATAACCAAATATTATTTAATTTCATGATGTGTACTAGCTAAAGGGGGTGGAATTAATTTAATTTAAAAGTACTAGGACTTTAGGATTAAATTAATTAATCATAGGGATTTTTAGCCAATAAATGTCAAAATATTTAGGAATTAAATATAGTGTGATTAATGTAAATTTAGGTTTTTTTTGCATTTGACACCAAGTCAAGTAAAGTCCATTAGGAGACATAATTGCCTAGTACAATAGGACTTTAATGATGTAGAAATTCAAGGAATGCACCAAAATTGATTAGAATTGTAAGGTGCCAATCTAGGGGTATTACATTTTTCCCCTCTTTGAAATGATGTGCGATTAGCACATTGATTCAAAGAATAGTCTAATGTGACAGATGATGAGATTTTAGGATTATCTCCAGAACAAAGTTTAAACCTTGGAAGTCAAGGTTAGATTGCCAAGACACCGATTAGATCGAGATGTAGAACCAAATTTAGAATGAAGCATGATTCTCTGAAGTCTAAGTTAGATTGTGAAGATAACAATCGAATTACCACTTGAGAGAAAACTCTAATCAGGGTTAGATTGCCCCAATACCCGTTGATTCAATGATAGATGATGCAGATTTAGGACTATCTCCAAAATGAATCTTAGTCCTTCGAGACCTAGGTTAGGTTTCCCAGATAATGGTCCAAAAGAGATTTTGAGAGCCATCTCCAGATTTAAGCTTGACTTTCAAGAATTAGAGTTAGATTGTGCCAATACCTAATGAGATTTCAAGAACCATATCCAGAATGAAGCTTGATTCTTGAGGATCCAAGTTAGATCGCTTGAATACCTAAAAGATAGATGTCAAGATGACAAGATGCAAGGCACAAAGATGCCCCTAGTGATTCAAGATGCCCCCAGCAATGAGGACTTTTGATTCAAATCAAATTGATTTGAGGATTGATTTGACAAGATTCAATGATGCAATCATCCTGACCCCTCGGGAGTGAAATTGAAAGATGACACATCAGAAAGATGATTGATAGCAAAATTTTGTAGATAGAGATAAAATCGGAGATCTAGAGGAACTCATAACAAATTATGGAAGGATTGAGAAGATGCGGGATCTATTGGGAGTGATTTCAAGGTCCTATTGACCAAGTTTGACCATAGTTGACCAGATTTGACTAGAGTTGACTTTTGATGAAAACATTGAAGATCTCAAGAAAATGATGATGGGATAAGATTTGGAAATAAAAATGCCACCAAAAGAGTGACTTCACAAGCGTCTGATCCCGATGGTCCCATAAATTTAAAATGCGATTTTGAGCCATCTAGGAGTGTCAGATTTTGATTTTGATCCCAAAAATAGATTCAAAATGGTCGATTTAGCAAAGGGTGAAGTTATGCGCAAAACAGAGCACTTTTGTAAATTAGGTCAAAAGCTATATAAGGCCTGGAGGGGTCATTTTAAATTCATTAATCACTTTGTCTTCTAGCAATTTGAGAGCTCTAAGAGGGATGGAGGGTGTGCCAGTGCATGCACATCGATTTGAGTGCTCCTAATGACACAATTGGCCATCGGGGTATGATGCACCTATAAGTAGTCGATAAACCATCTTGCATTTCAAGTTTTAACACTTTCTTAGGTCATTTAGGCTAGATCTAAGCATGTTTTAAGCCTTGTTCTTCAATCTTCGCATGAGGAAATAGTTTCCTCACGCAAGCCTCAGTCGCCCCTCGCGCAAGAAAATGGTTTCCTCATGCAAATTAGGGAATCTTCACACTCGGCTCCTCTATGAGCTCATGCAAAGCGCTAGGTGATGTCACATGAAAGTTCATCCTATCTCGTGAGAATGAATAGTTTCCTCATGCAGGAAGCTGCTTTAGTGTTTAGATTTTGTGTCCAATTTTTTGTGAAATCAACCAATTAGAGCATCTAAGATTCATGTTTAGGATAGATGCATAGCCTCACTTGTTATTATTGCTTTGAAAAACCACCATGATTGAGATATTGATCCAATGTCATTGCTTGCTTTGCAGGTTGACTTCCCAGATGTTGCACTCTGGTCTCACCACCTGGTTGTTGGGACATTAGTACAGAGATTGAGTGATGCTGAGAGTGCCCACATCGATGGGCTAGGATTGACTTACTTGCATGATATACCCGACATTCGGGTAAATCACAATCTACTAGGTGCACTAGTTGAGCATTTCCATTTAGAGATGAACACCTTCCACTTGTCGATGGGGGAGATGACAGTCACTCTAGATGACATTTACAAGATACTGAGGATACCTTTCCATGACACCCGCATGGAGTATGAGATTTAGCTGAGGGTGGGTATGCTGGCACTAAGGGCCATTTTTGAGGATGATTTGGTTATGGGTTGAGCCATCTCATGGGAGGACCTGATCAACAGATATGGAGCTAGTCACAGACTAGCAATTGTCTTGGCTATATTCTTGAGCTCTTACTTGGTTCTAGATCGAGGACAACATGGATTGGAGTGCGGTTGGGGTCTTATGTTACAGTAGATGCTAGATAGACTAGCTGCTAGATTTGGATGGGGTGAGTGCATGCTCACTCAAATGTACCATGAGATGCATGAGATCATGTATTGAGGTATGCAGAACATGGCTACAGGAGTCTTTGTTTTGTAGATCTAGGCTTGGGAGCATCTCCCTATATGTAGGCCATTGTTTCATGATACTAGACAATAGTTAGGGCCATACATATATAGATATGTAGGTCCTATGACCCAGCCAGCACTAGGTAAGACAAAGCAGTGGTGAGGACAACTGGATGACATGGAAATGGTTTTATAGAGGCCTTGGGTAGCTATGGAACCATGGGATGATGCTCGGCGTGAGCTCTCATACATGTTCATATCACATCCATTGATTAGATGCACCATCACCATCATTGAGTATTTCCTGCTCACATGAGTTCTACACTAGTTTCAGAGACCGCAAGATGTCTCCTAGGAGTACTACACTTATGCCTAATTCATCGATGAGATGAAGAAGGGTTGGCAGCCTAGGTTGGATTAGGGCAGATGCACAATCAAGGCATGTGTACCACTAGCTTGGTGGGACTACATGGTGGATGTCACCAATGTAGGGATGACACCTGCATACAGAGATCATATCTTGGTTCACCCCTTCTTGAGATTCACAGATCCTGTTGGCATGGGCCAAAGGGCATAACAACAGCCTGCTTAGTAGTAGTAGGGATAATAGTAGTAGGTACATGCCCAATAGTAGATACCAGTATAGTAGCCTAGATAGTAGTATGCTACTCAGTAGTAGTAGTAGAGAGTCTTGAGGTTGAGTAGTGGGCAGACTCCCATCCCTCCTAGGACTATGTGTTCAAATGTAGGTGTAGGGAGTAGTGGGACCCAATAGAGGTCCATGAGATAGAGGATAGTGGATACCTCTCAACACCCACCTCCTGACAAGGGGGCATAGGGTGAGGATGTTGATATATCAGATCAGGCCACACAAGGGCCACCTTAGATAGCATAGTTACAAAAGGCTCTTAGGAAGAGTTGAGAGAGGATCAGGTAGGTACAATGGGAGTGAGATGAATATCACACCCAAGTCATTATCCAGGAGACCTACGTATCAAAGCGAGACCATGAGATTAAAGGGTTGCAGGAGGCGCTAGCTAAAGAATAGTTGGAGGCTAGATATGAGGCTGCATAGTCAGCCTACTATTATGCAACGTATGTTGGCATAGTGCTAGATCTAGCAGAGCAGGTGCCTCCATTCTCAGAGTATGCTAGAGCACGAGCTATTCCTCTGGGACCACCTCCTCAGGTACCACCACAAGGTCCACCTTCACAGGGTCCACCACAGGGACCAATGCCTCCACCTCCACCTCCACCAAGGGGTAGCAGGAAGAGCTAGACACATGATTGATATACATTATAGCCCCATTTTTTATATTGTGCTTGAGTAGCACCATTTTTTTGTACATTGACATTGATTGACCAAGATATATGAGATCATCATTTTGATATCATTGTACTTGTATCTATATTGCCTTTATGTTGTTATTTTATGTGATGTTTTCCTATATGATTAGATGTATGAATTAGATATGAGATGCACATGATGCTTTTATGAATATGAACATGTTTTATGTATGTAATGTGAAATGCAATGATAGATAAATGTAATGTATGATTTGATTTATGCTTATAATGAATGCACATGGATATGGATATGTAGATGTAGAATGTATGCATGTGAGTTTATGGATGCAAATGAAATGCAGTGTATATGGTACTAATCATCTCATACAAGATGTCACAATACATGACAGGTACTAACCAAAAGAATGTTTCAAAGATCGAGAGCAAGGACCAGACACTTGTGCAGCCAAGACAAACCTGAGACAAAAGATGAGAACCTTTGATGAATAGATCCAAAAGAAGACAATCAAAAGAGTACAAAAACACTGTCTCAATGCAAGCCTAGAATGAAAGATGCAAGCCTAAGCTAGATGCAAACCCTAGGGCTTGGTTGTTGGACCCTCTTTATTATCATCATAGATTTTTTAGTAACAGACAGTCATAGGATGCCATACAACCCTCACTAACATTGCAATCATGAGAATATGAATATGACATTAGTCTTAGATTAGTCGGAATGAGGTGTAAGCATTAAGGCACAAGAAGCCAGAATGACCTGAACACCTATTCCTTTTGATTTAGCAGGTTAACATAAGCATTAAAGCATAGTTTCTAGAATGACTAGAATGTTTCTTGCATACAAAAATGCTAGACACATGAGAGTTTCTTCCTTTTGCTAAGTGATTGATTAAGCATATCAAAGGTGCTCACAGTGACCCTTATGTTCACCTCATAGGACGAGCATTTACAATTTCACTTGTAGTAGAAAGAAGTCACTCAAAAGACAAGGAGAAGAACCAACCTCACCAAAGTTTCCATATAAAAGGAGTCGAGGTACACATGGCCATCCAACGTGAGATGAAGGCTCTCATAGTGGACACCCCTCTTATATGGATCCCTTGGATGATTGGAACTAAAATAGAAAACAAAAAGAAAAGAAAAGACCATGCCACCAGTCTTTGCATCTCTTAGTCAAGACAAATATCTTAGATTCACTTGAGGGGAAATGATGAAGCAAAAAAAAAAGCACTAAAAGGAAAAGCTCAGCACACTTCAGAGAATTATAAACCCAGTTTTCAATTTTCACTTTAAGCAGATTGATGTCAGATCGGAAGTATATAGTGTGAGAATTCTTAATAGGATGGTGATAGTAGGCAAATGCAGTGAGAACATTTGGTGACTATAGCAAGAGATAGAGTCTCAAGGAGATATCGAAGTACTAATGAAGTATCAATAGGAAAACACAGTGAGAACCACTAGAGACTGATACAAGAGATCCTCAAGGAGAGAGATCTGAGAGTGAACGAAACATCAACAAGTAGATGCAGTGAGAACCACTAGTGATTGATGTACGAGGGATCATCAAGGTGAGAGATCCAAGAAATAGCTAGGTATCAGTAGGAAAACATAGTGAGAACCACTATCAACTGATACACAAGAGATCCTCAAGGAGAGAAATCTCAAAAGTAGCTAAGCATCGTAGGAAGACACAGTGAGAAGCATTAGTGACTGATGCAAGAAAATCTTCCAAAAAATGATAGGACAAAGCCCCCCTAGACTAGGAAGGTGCCCCCAAGTGTGACCAATTTCAATCCATGTAGAGTCAAGCTAAATCTTGAATATAGCTAAAAGAGAATGCATGAGCTAGAAAACTAAAGCAGGAAACGAACTAAAGTAGGAGACAAACTAAAGCAGGAAATAGGAAAGAAAACTAAATCAGGAAAGAAAGAGCCAAATGGTGCTACAATAGGAATAGCATTAGGGAACAAGAGGCACATGTTTACCAGGTTTTCACCATCTTGGTAGAGAATCTATTTTTGCTACCATGACACCTGTTTGCCAAGTTTTCATCAATGGCACATTTTTTTCTTTTTCAATTTTTTTGTACTTTTTGCTTTTTTCATTTTTTTGTATTTTTTTTATCTTTTGATTTTTTTGTATTTTTTTCAATTTTTCTATATATAATTTTATTATTATCAAGGCACCTATTTACTAGGTTTTCACCAAGATAATAGGTACATAAGAGCACCTGTTTGCTAGGTTTTCACTAAGATGATCATTTTTTCTGGACATTTTACAATTTTTAGGATTTTTTCAGAATAAAGTATGTATAGGAGCACATAAAGAATGTCTCAACTATAGAATCTTTTCAGGTGCAGAGTGTTGATCAAATCTTTGAGTTGTTCTCCTTTAGTAGTAGATAGTTGATAAGCACCAAACCCAAATTCTGTAGTGATAATGTATGGACCGAGCCAATTTGGTTCAAACTTTCCTTTCTATATCTGTTGCTGTTGATTCTTGGGGTTTTCTCTCAGGATGAAATCACCCACTTGGAATTCCCTTGGTATGACTTTCTTATTGTATCTCTTATACATTCTCTTCTGGTATGCTCTTAGATTATCAAATGTGACTTGTTGAAGTTCATCCAGTAACTCTAGCTCTTTTAGCCGAGATATTCTAATATCTTCATCAGGAATGAGGTTCTTTAGAGAGATTCATAATGTAGGAATCTCAACCTCAATAGGCAACACAACATCCATGTTGTAAACTAAGGCAAAGGGTGTATCCCCTGTTGGAGTTTGAATGCTTGTTCTTTAGGCCCATAAAGCTAGATTAAACTGGAGGTGCCAATCTCTACCAGATTTATGAATTGTTCTATGCAAGATCTTGAAAATTGTCTTGTTGGAAGCTTTTGCTTGTCCATTACCTTGGGGATAATAGATCAAGGACCAATGCTGAATGATTCTAAACTTAGTACATAAATCCTTTAGATCCTTGTTCTTGAATTGGCCCCCATTGTCAGTGATTATTGAGGAGGGTACACCATATCTATAGATGATTTAATTTAGTATGAATCTTACTATGGACTTGCCATCAGCTATAGCTAGAGGCACTACCTTGACCCACTTAGTAAAATAGTCTATAGCAGTAATGATGGATTTGTGTCCTCTTGAAGAAGAGAAATATATCTGACCCACCAAATCAAAGGCCCATTACTAAAATGGCCAGAAACTAATGGATGGAATGAGCTCCTTAGTAGGAGCGTGGATTAAATTTCCCTGTAATCGGCACTGCTTGCAAGATGTAGCATATTGTATGGATTTTTTTTCCATTTTTGGCCAGTAGTAACCAGCTCTAATAATTTTACGAGCTAATGTCAAATCGCTCGAATGAGAACCACAGATACCTTCATGCACCTCAGCTAACACATGTTTTGACTCGTCAGGCTCTAGAAACCTAAGGAGGGTACCATCTAGACCTCGTCTATACAAGTCATTATCAACTATGAAATATTGTGAAGCACTATGGATTATGTGGCATTTTTTATTCTAGGTATAAATGTCTGGAATAATTTTGTCCTAGAGATAGGAGTAGATATGATGGTAGCAAGATGAATGATGTCCAATGAATGAACATATCATCTTGGAGTCAGGGGTATTGTAGGCTGGGTAGCATAATGTCTCCACCAGGAATTCATGTCTAAAGTCATTTTCTAGAATTTTTATCATGGAGGAAAGAGTTTCCATGGCATTAGCTACTTTATTATCTGCCCTTGGAATCTGTTGGAAAGAAATTTGTGCAAAGTAATTTTTTAGATCATCAACCATTCATTTATAAGGCACCAACTTTTCATTGTTTGTTTGATATGTGTCATTGAATTGATTGATAACCAATTATGAGTCTCCAAAGACCTTAAGTTCATCCATAGGCCATTCAATGGCTATCTTCATATTTAGTGATGTTATTTGTGTAAGGGAACAACATTTTATATGCCTTTGGTAGAGAGTATCTTTATGGTGTGACAAATAGTATTTCGGTGCCCAACCCCTGCTGGGTAAATGAGCCATCAAAGAACATATTCCATGTTTAATGTGTAAGAAGCATTATAGACTCATCTAGAAATTCAATTTTCAATGGTTGATGATCCTTGAGAGGAGCTTTTTCCAGTTGATCTACATTATCTTGTCCCTTAATAGCTTTTCTCTCTACATACTCAATGTCAAACTCACTGAGTATCATGACCCATTTTGCCAGTCTGCCTGTAGGGGCAGCTTTGCTAAGTAAGTACTTTAATGGATCAATTTTAGCAATAAGTCTTGTAGTGTGAGTGAGCATATAGTGTCATAATTTTTGTGAAGAAAACAACACTGCTAGACAAGCCTTTTCAATAACAGAATAGTTCATTTCATAAGAGACCAAAGTTCTGTTGATGTAGTAAATGGCTCTTTCCTTATTATTTTGGTCTTCTTGAGACAAAAGTGCACCCAGAGATGTGTTCATAGCTAAAATATAAAGGATTAGTGGTTTCCCATGAGTAGGAGGCATCAAGATTGGTGGATTTTTAAGATATTATTTGATTTAAGTGAGTCCTTTGTCACATTCTTCATTCCATTCATAAGTCACACCTTTATGTAAAGTTTTGGTGAATGGTTGTGACTTATTGGCCTGTTGTGCAATGAAGCACCAAATAGATTGTAGTCTACCTTGAAGTCCTCTCATTTGACTGATGTTCTTTGGTGGTGGCATCTCCATGATATCTTGAACTTTCTCAGGATCTACCTCTATGCCTTTAGTAGATATGATGTAACCCAACAATTTGCCAGAAGTGACACCGAATGCACACTTCTTTGGATTGAGTTTGAGACTAAATTGCTCCATTCGATCTAGTATATGACCTAGATCTGCAAGATGTTTTTTCCATTGCATGCTTTTAGCCAAAGTGTCATCTACATAGTCTTCCATTATTTTGTGCATCATGTCATGGAAAATAGTAGTGATAGCTCTTTGATAGGTAGCTCTGACATTTTTCAGTCTGAAGGGCATGACATTCCAACAAAATGTTCCCCAAGAACATGTGAAGGTTGTCTTTTCTTGGTCTTCAGGTGCAATTTTTATTTTATTAGAGCTAGAAAAGTCATTCATTAGAGAATGCATTTGGTAACTAGTTGGCATGTCCACTATCATGTCAATATTGGGTAATGGGAAGTCATCTTTAGGACATGCTTTATTCAGGTCTCTAAAGTCCATGCACACGCAGATAGATTTATCATGCTTTTTAACTAGGACAATATTAGAGATCCACTCTTCATATTCAATAGCTCTGATGAAAGCAACTTTGAGAAGTTTTTCTAGCTCTACTTTGACTAAAAGTGCCACATGTGGATGCATCTTTCGAAGCTTTTTTTTTATAGGATTAACACCTGGTGCAATAGATAGATGATGCATGATTAGATTGGGATCCAATCTAGGCATATTAGAATAAATCCATGGAAAATTAATTATCTCACTTCTAAAGAATTTGGTGAACTCTTGTTTCTCTTCTACAGATAAAGACTGTGCTAAATGAATAATCCGAGGTGCAACTTCCATACCCAAATTCATTGGTTGTGTTGGCTCAATCAAGACTGATGATCTCTCTTGAAAATGACTAGGAAGTGTATCAAGTATCTCATCCTTAGGAGCATCAGAGAGGTTTTCACCCTTGGATACGTCTTTTATTTTTACTTTTTTCGGCTCTCACACTACCACAATGTGGTTCTCACCATCAAAGTACCTATTCTTTTTTATTTTAATTTTATAACTAAGATACTTGATATCAGCTTTAGTCATGTTGATATTGTCTTCACTAGTGGAGAACATTATAGGTTCAACAGCATTAAGATAACAGGCAAGAGTGTAGTCATTCTGGTGTTGGAGATTTACCAGTAGGCCAGTACAGACTATATGTTTGTCATTGATGACAACATATGGAAAGTAGCATGCATGGAAGTCTTATGTAGTAAGATTTCAACATATGTAGCATGGACAAGATTGTTAGATTTGACAAACGCAAATCATCCCAAGAACACCTGCATGCAAGACTGTCACAAAGAAGAAGCAAAAAGACAGAAAGCTATGGTGGCCAATAGGCCAGAGACAGGAAAATCATCTTGACAGAAATAAGCTTCTATTAACAAAATGAAATTACAATACAATCTCCTTAATGAAATGAAAGAAGTGAATCCTTATAAAAGGAAACACGAAACCCTAAAGGCTAAAACCCTAAAGAATTATAAAGCACCTAAGTGAAACTTAAGCCTAGAGTATGATAAACTAATAATTAAATGATTTAATTATTAGCTAACATAAGACTACTCTAACACCCCCCCTTAAGTGTAACTTAGGGAGAAGCAAAAAAAGCTAAACTACTGCAGAAAGCAGGAAAGATGGGTCCCGGCAACTAGGCCTGATTAGGTACCCAAAACATAAAGCAAAAGATGTCCCAGAGAAAGGAACAAGAAGAGAGCAAGAAACTCCTCTGAAGCATGTCTGAAAACTCTGTCAGAAGATACTGCTGGAACCCCCACTGAAGTGCATGACCAGGTAGAGAAGACAAGTGTCTGAAGAGCTGATCAATCGAAGAGGTGACCTCCAAAAAAGGAATGAATGAGTGTCTATATAGTAGATGATCCATCTCACCGAAATGCATAGGTTCCTAGCCACTGCATCCGCCTAGTACATAGGAACAAAAACTGAATACGTAAATCACTCAACCGAACCAAGGAAGCAATAGAACCAATAGGTGAACCCCCCCATAATGCTGAACTGGGAGAGGTGACAGGAACACTGAAATGCGATGCCAAAAACAGCTGCAGAAGAAGAACCAGGAACACCAACAGTGCAACAGAAGCACACACACAGGATAAAGGGTGGTGTCATAGACACAGTCTACATGGGCTAATGTCATGGAAGGTACGCTCACTTGACAAGAGTGGAGGCGCCTATAGTGGCAAATGCATCAGAATCCCCCCATGGCACTTTATAACTGAGTGCGAATACTAAAACTGAACCAGGTGAAAAAGATCCCAGAAATACAGAAGAGGGCACTTTATCTCAGTGCGTTTACAGAACAAAGATACATCAGAAAGAGCATGCAAGCTCAGAAGTCAGAAAGAAGAGTGCACTAAGAAACCAGAAGAAGAGATCCCCGGACCTGTAGAACCAAGCACACCACCAGAGGGCATAAACTGCATAACTCGGAGGAGTGAAAGCCTGGAGCAGAATCTAGAAGAAATACCTCTGCCACTGAATAGTACACAGAACCAGCTTTCCGACGATATCTCGTTTGCCGAAAAAGAAGTCCGGATGAGCCAGATATGACTCCCGGAAGGCAAAAAAGAGATATCAGACTTCAACAGCAAAAAACACTGTTGAAATGGTAGAACCTAAAACCCTAACCTCCTTCATCGGAAAGAGCTTGGAAAGAGCTTTCTGACGATATAAAGAAGTCAGAAAAAGACCCCCGTATGCTCCCTATAGAGCGAAAAAGGCCCAGGTACCCCCAAAATACCCACCAAGGCAAGTTTTAAGCCCCAGGGGCTAAAAAAAATAGGCCCCCGGACGCATGGCGCGCTCCGGGGGCTGGGCCGCAGCCCCTGGTCGGTCATATGACCGGCCGCTAGGGTTGTAAATAAGCCCGCGGGGGCTGAAACGGGCCGGCGGCGCGGCGGGCGCGGGCGCGGTCGGCGGGGCCGAGGGCAGCGGAGGCCGCAGAGGCGCGGGCGCGGGTGGCGGGGCCGAGGGCGGTGGAGGAGAGGGCCTGGGCGGTGGGGCCGAGGGCGGCGGAGGCCGCAGGGTGGCGCTGCAGCGGAGCGGTGGGCGGCGGTGGCCGCGGCGGCGCTGCGGGGGCGCGCTGGCGGCGCGCTGGCCGGCAGCCGCTGCGGGTGGCGCGGTGGCGGTGCGCTGGCGGCGCGCTGGCGGCGCGCCGTTTTTTAAAAGAAAAAAAACTTTTTTTTGCATTTTTCGAGATTTTTTTCTCGATTTTCGAGCCCGTACGGCCCATAGGAGGCTGAAAAAATTCCCCAGAGGCTCCGGTGTCCAAATCGGACGAGCTTTATATGGATTCTGGCTATCTCGAACCTTCCGGACGCAATGGTGGCATCCGTTTTTGCTCAAAATACCCCCAAAAATTTTTCAAAAAATAACGTCCTGCAGAGAGTACCAGAACTGAAATTTTTCTGAAACCCTCCTGCATCTGAATCACTTCAACAAAACACGAACAGCAAGCAGCAAGATGGCTCTGATACCATGTTAGATTTGACAAACGCAAATCATCCCAAGAACACCTGCATGCAAGACTGTCACAAAGAAGAAGCAAAAAGACAGAAAGCTATGGCGGCCAATAGGCCAGAGACAGGAAAATCATCTTGACAGAAATAAGCTTCTATTAACAAAATGAAATTACAATACAATCTCCTTAATGAAATGAAAGAAGTGAATCCTTATAAAAGGAAACACGAAACCCTAAAGGCTAAAACCCTAAAGAATTATAAAGCGCCTAAGTGAAACTTAAGCCTAGAGTATGATAAACTAATAATTAAATGATTTAATTATTAGCTAACATAAGACTACTCTAACAAAGATATCATGGGTGGAGAGGTTAACTATTAGTACAGACAGTTATATAGCAGCTTGTTCATCATAGAGTAATAGGTAGTGTTATGTGTATGGTTGTCTGTATACTTATCATGGAACCTTGTGCACTTGGATATATGTTGAAGACATATTAGTGATGTTACATCCATGGACATACATTTTGATGATTAGTAGAAGTGAAGTTATGCAGTCGCTATTCTCTAGTAGCAATGTCCTATGTTTATTCAGAAGAGCCGACAGAGATTTTATTGGTTCTTGAGTTGCACCTATAATTTAGGTATGCACCCTTGTATTTAATCTTAGAGGAGAGTTAGTGATGTTTGGTTAAGAGTGCATGAATTAATTCATCTTGAGGAGAAAGATAAAGTTATTTTGGTAGAGCTGACAGTGTGTAGCGTGTGTCTATAATTATCTTATTGGACAAGTCCCAGAATGTGTTGTGTGCTTAGTAGAGCTGACTAAATTTTTATTAGAGTGTGTTATGGTTTCTCTAATATGATTTCAAGGTGGTTCTAATAGGTTGAATTGATTATATCATTTAGAGGAAAGATATTTATAGGTAGTCATTTGCGATTGCTTGTGTGGTTCATGGTTGATTAAGAAGTGTAGAGTAGAGTGTGTGAAGTGTTGAGCCATCAAAAGAAGGTCTATGTGACCAAGTAAAGTATTGGAGCTATACATTGGAACTGATCTAGATAGCAGGTCTAAGCATAGTTCACCAAGATCTAGATATAGTTTGTATCTATTAAATAGAAGGTTGTAGCCTTCACCCCTTTGAGTAGTGTTCTCTCAGATAGTGCATCCTCTCCCCTAATAGGGACTATTGTAAAAGACTCCTAATAGGGTCTGACCCTTAACCAAGTCTATTGTACTAAATACATTGTAAAGAAACTCTTAACAGGGTTAAGGATCTTCTAACAAGGATCATAATACACTAGTTCAGAATATTAGTGGGTTTCAATTCCCACTGGGGTTTTTACTTATTTGGGTTTCCCCGTAACCAAAATATTGTGTTGTGTTCAAGTGTTCTTTCATTGTGTTTATTCTTTATGTTTAAGTATACTTAATTGGATAAAGAATTGAAACTTGTAGATAACTGATTCACCCCCCTATCTTAGTTATCTCTTCGGACTATTCCTAACAATTAGTATCAGAGCCAAGTACCTCAGAGAGAAATGTTAATAGCTTGAGGTTGATCAGATGACATACTTCAGGAAAGAAAGTCCTAAGTTTGATGGAGAGAATTATCTTGATTGGAAGAACAAGATGGTGACCCATTTGCAATCCATTGCTTTTGAAGTTTTTGATGTAACTATCAATGTAGCAAAGATTCCTACCTTAGAAGACCTTGTAAAGGATGATACTACTGAAAGGAAAAAGGAATTGTTTCATCAAAATGCTATAGCTAAAGAATCCCTTATTAGCGCCCTATCTGATAGTGAATTTTTAGAGATAAAGAAGGTAGATACAGCCCACAAAATATGGAAGCACCTAGAAGACATATTTAAAGGAGATAAACAAGCAAAGGATGTGCATAGAAAGACATGGAAGAAAAGATACAATGTATTAGAAATGCTACCTGAAGAAAATATCAGAGCTTATAATCAAAGGATAAATGAAGCAGTTGCTAGAATCAGAAACAATCATGGAGAGATTTCAGAAGAGGACATTATGGACAAGTTAATGACTACTCTCACTCTAGAATATGAAAGAAAGATCAACATCCTTGATGAGACCATGTATCTTACATCAAATTTCAAGAGAGAGACCTTGATCAGCAAAATCTCAGCCTTTGAGATTTCAATATTGAAGATAGAACCAAAAAGTGAGACAGCCTTCAAAGCTACAGTTCATGGTAAGAAATCTACAAACACTTCTGGTAATTTTGATGATGATGATGAAGAGAAAACTTTGGATGATTTCATTGCTATGATTACCAAAAGATAAAAGAAAGGATAGGAAAAGTATGAAGGTCAATTGCCATTTAAATGCTTTTCATGTAATAAGATTGGTCACTTTGCATCTAAATGTCCCCTAAGAGTTAGAAAGTTCAAGAATGACTACAAGCCTAAATTCTCTAAGGAATGATACTTTGCTAGAGATGGAGTTTCAGATGATGATTCAGTTGAAGAAGAAATAGGATTTATTGCTATCATAGAGAAAATGAATAATAAATCAGATCATGAAGATAAGAAAGAGAATCAAGACCTAGCATTGATTTCCCAAGCTGATATAAGGACAAACTGGATTATAGACAATGGTTGATTACAAACAAGCTGGATTATAACACTCCTAAACCCATAGTTGGTAGAGGAGCCATCACCTTGGATGGAAAGAATAGTATTGATGATGTTCTCTATGTAGATGGTTTGAAACATAAACTTCTTAGTGTTGGAAAGTTACTTGGAAAAGGTTATCAGTTGGAGTTCAAAGATGACAAATGCATCATTAAAAACAAGGATGGTGTTATGATTGTATCAGGCTCAAAGACTAGAGGTAATGTTTTCAAACTCAATTTAGAAGAAAGTGGTTTTGTTGCTAAAGTTGAAGACAGTTGGTTATGGCATAAAAGATTATGTCATATCAATTTTGATAACATAGTAAAGATAAGAAATGTAAAAGCAGTAAGAGATCTACCTGGCATAGCAAAGCCAGTTGATACTATATGTAGGGAATGTGTGATGGGAAAGCATGTGAGAAATTCATTCAGGAGCAAGAAAAATTTAGGAGAAAACAAGTTGGATCTGATTCATACAAACCTATGTGGTCCAACTCAAACAAGATCATACTATGGTGAAAGGTATTTCATTTTTTTTTTGATGATTATACTAGGATGATGTGGGTTGCATTCTTGAAAGATAAGTCAGAATAATTTGAGAAGTTCAAAATATTCAAAGCTAAGGTTGAGAATGAATTTGGACTAAAGATAAAATGTTTGAGATCAGATAGAGGAGGAGAATTCACCTCTGATAAATTCTATGAGTATTGCGATGAACACGGCATAAAGAGATAGTTAAGTGCACCTAGAACCCCTTAGTAGAATGGAATTGTAGAGAGAAGGAATAGAATCATCCTTGATACATCACACACCATTATGATATAAGGAAAAGTTGCACATGCCTATTGGAGAGATGTAGTCAATACAATAGTATACACCATCAATAGAATTCAATTAAGGCTAGGCGCTGACAAAACACCTTATGATCTATGGTTTGGTAATGTTCCCACAGTAAAATACTTTAGAATATTTGGAAGCAAGTGCTACATCAAGAGGGATGAAGCAGTAGGCAAGTTTGATGCAAGAAGTGATGAAGGTATTTTTCTTGGTTACTCTACTAAAAGTAAAGATTATAGATGTTTCAATTTAAGATTGAAAAAGATCATTGAAAGTGCTCATGTTAAGATTGATTAAAATTTTATGGTTCAAGAAAGATATCATGATTACTCACCCATGATTGAAGGAGAACCCAGACCCTCCACTAGTGAAATAGTTATTGAAGAAATGTTTGATAGTATTGATGTATTATTCAACGACCCTGAGAAAAGTGAAGAAGATACTCCTAAGGCTAATCAGTCAGCATCACCTAAAGTTCCAAAGTTTATATCTAGAAATCATTCCAAGAAAGACATCATTGGAGATTAGAGTGGAAAAGTCTTAACAAGATCAAAAGAAAAGAAGTCAGCTAGCAGTGAAGCGGTATGTTTACTATCTCAGATTGAACCTTTAAGTGTTGAAGATGCATGTAATGATTTAGATTGGCATGATGCTATGAAAGAAGAACTTGATCAGATTGTTAAGAATGACACTTGGGAACTGGTCTCAAGACCTAGTGATAAGAATGTGATTGGAACAAAGTGGATATTTAGAAACAAGATGAATGAAGATGGTACAGTAGTAAGAAATAAAGTAAGGTTAGTATGTAAGGGATATACGCAAAAAGAATGCATTGATTATTCAGACACACTTGTACCTGTGAGCAGATTAGAAGCTATTAAGTTGTTTCTAGCCTATGCTATAGTCAAAAACTTCAAATTATATCAGATGGATGTCAATTCAGCATTCTTGAATGGAGATTTGAAAGAAGAATTATACATTGAGTAGCCAAAAGGATTCACCTTATCAGATAGACCTGATATGGTATGCAAATTGAAGAAGGCCCTCTATGGACTTGAGAAAGCTCCTAGAGCATGGTATGAGAGACTAGATGGATATCTAACAAAGATTGGATTCAAGAAAGGAGCAACAGATTGTAATATATTCATTAGAGAGACATCTAAAGGTCTACTACTTGTAGCTATATTTGTTGATGACATTATCTTTGGAGGTAATGACAAACTAAGTGCATAATTTTCCAAAGAAATGCATAATGAGTTTGAGATGAGTATGATTGGTCCTTTCAAATACTTTTTGGGACTAAATGTGCAGCAAACAGAAAAAGGAATTTTCATTAATAAGTCCAAGTATGTGAAAGAGATACTGAAGAAATTCAAGATGGATGATTGCAAGCTAGTAGGAACACCCATGATCACTGGATGAAAACTTACAAAAGAAGATGACTCACCAGTAGTGGATATAAAATTTTAGAAGTCTATGATTGGTAAACTCATATATCTTACTCAGACTAGACCTGATATTTCCAATGTAGTTGGCATAGTTGGAAGATTTGCAGTTGAACCTAAGCAAAGTCACCTCATGGTAATAAAGAGAATATTTAGATACTTGCAGGGCACTATAGATTATGGTCTATGGTATCCTAATTTAGAAAATGTTGAGCTTCATGTATACACTGATGCAAATTGGGCAAGACATGTTGATGACAGAAAGAGTACATTAGGTGGAGCAATGTTTCTTGGTGATAGACTTGTCACTTGGACAAGCAAGAAACAAAATTGTATTTCTTAGTCAACAGCAGAAGCAGAGTATGTTGCAGCAGCCTTGAATTGTTCTACAATTATTTGGATCAAGTAGATGATAAAGGGTTTTGGAATTCAGACTAATTATGCTATTGTTATTTATTGTGATAACACCAGCACTATCAATATGTCTAAGAACCCTGTGATGCATACAAAGACAAAGCACATTGAGATCAAGTATCACTTCCTAAGAGAGAAAGTGGTAGAGAAAGAATTCAAGTTGGACTATGTGAGTACTAAAGATTAGTTGGTAGATATATTCACAAAGCCATTTCCTAAGGACACTTTTGAGTATCTCAGGGAGAAGTTGGGAGTAATTCCCTTCCCTGACTCTACTTAAAAGAAAGAAGCAAAGGCATCAGTCCTCAAGGACTGATGGAAGGTTGACTACTCTACTTCAGGAGTAGTATTGGTGCTTAAAATGAGTGGCACACTTTGCCATTGATGTCAAAGGGGGATTAATATATAGAGTCATGAAAAAAAAAAGGAGTATTATACTAAGGGGGAGCAGTATTCAGTCTTGAAGGCAGTTCAGTTAAGGAAATGGAGAATATTGAAGATTAGTGCAGCAAAAGGAGGATTCATCTTTGGGGGAGATTTTGATGAGGAAATGGAGAATGTTATAAAATTATTTCTCATTGGGTTGGTGATGGTTTTCCATTCCACATGTTGCCATCAATGCCAAAGGGGGGGATTGTTGGACATTTTCCAGCAAGCCAGTACAAACTGTATGTTTTTCATTGATGACAACATATGGAAAGTAGCATGCATGGAAGTCTTATGTAGTAAGCTTTCAACATATGTAGCATGGACATGATATCAACATGATATCATGGGCATAGAGGTAAAATGTTAGTACAGATAGTTATATAGTAGCTTGTGTTAGCAGTGTTCATGATAGAGTAACAGGCAGTGTTCAATGTATGGTTGTCCATACAATTACCATGGAGCCTTGTACTATTGGATATATGTTGAAGCCATATTAGTGATGTTACATCCATGGACATAGAGTCTGATGATTAGTAGAAATGAAGTTATGCAGTCGCTATTTGCTAGTAGTAGTTTCCTATGTTTATTCAGAAGAGCTGACAGAGATTTTGTTAGTTCTAGAGTTACACCTATCATTTGGATATGTGCCCTTGGATTTAAGCTTAGAGGAGAGATAGTGATGTTTGGTTAAGAGCACATGAAGTAATTGAGCTTGAGGAGAAATATTTAGTTGTTTTGGTAGAGCCGACAGTGTGTAGCATGTGTCTACAATTATCTTATTGGACAGGTCCCAGAATGTGTTGTGTGCTTAGTAGAGCTGACTGAATTGTTATTAGAGTGCATTATGGTTTCTCTAATATGATTTCAAGGTGGTTCTAACAAGCTGACTTGATTATATCATTTAGAGGAAATATATTTATAGGCAGTCATTTGTGATTGCTTGAGTGTGGTTCATGGTTGATTAAGAAGTGTAGAGTGTACAAAGTGTTAAGCCATTAGAAGAAGGTCTATGTGACCAAGTAAAGTGTTGGAGCTATACATTGGAACTGATCTAGATAGCAGGTCTAAGTTTAGTTCACCAAGATCTAGATATAGTGTGTATCTTTTAAATAGAAGGTTATAGCCTTCACCCCTTTGAGTAGTGTGCTCTTGGATAGTGCATCCTCTCACCTAACAGGGACTATTGTAAAAGACTCCTAACAGGGTCCGACCCTTGACTAGGTCTACTATACTAAATATATTGTAAAGAAAATACTACCAGGGTTAAGGATATTCTAACAAGGATTATAATACACTAGTGTAGAATATTAGTGGGTGTCAATTCCCACCGGGGTTTTTACCTATTTGGGTTTCCCCATAACCAAAATATTGTGTTGTGTTCAAGTGTTCTTTAGTTTTGTTTATGCTTTATGTTTAAGTATAATTAATTGGATAAAGAATTTAAACTTGTACATAACTGATTCACCCCCCTCTCAATTATCTCTTGGGACTATTCCTAACATCTGGAATGTAAGGACTTCACTAGTTGGAGAGGGAGAGTTCTAGTTGATAATTTCAGGATGGCAGAGTGAAAGAGAAGTGGTGAGTGCAAGTTCATTCATAGTATAGCCATCAAAATCATGGATGAGTAAGTCAAGACCTAGAGCGATCTCATGCAAAGGTGTGTTTGATTCTTCTTGAGTCCTCATAGTGGAAGTAGAGGGAATGTCAGCGTTAGTAAATTCAAATTTGGTTGTACTAACACTAGACCCTTCACCTACTTCAAAAAGGTTTTCATACACATGAACATCATCTATATCTTTGTCAAAAGTTACATCAGATAGAGAATCAAGCTCATATTCATGCGAGTCGGTGATGCTTGATATGGGAATTACAATAACACTAACTGTACCATCTGGCTCATCTTCATCTCTTGTAGTATTAATGGTTTGATGAAGTTGATCTTGTTCAAACCACTCTCATAAATGTGGTGGTATGTACCATTCATCCTAAAAATTGGGATAAGCCATTTTTATTTCTCTCCATTGGTCATATGTGAGTCGATGCACTAAAGTGGTGTCATTGGAATCACTATCAGTCTCTACCATATGGACAAGTATAATAGGATCATCTGGTACTTCAAAGAATGTAGCAAGATTTGAAGGAATGGGATATCAAAAAGTATCTTCATCAGAGCTGTTCTCTAATTTATCAACTAAAGCAGTGTCTTCAGATTCTGGTCAGAAGTCTGGTTCTGGTTTTGGCTCTGGTACTGCTACAAACTTGTTAATCCCTAGATGAAACAGATTTCATTGATGCCTAGACCTGAGGTGTCCTTAGTGCAATGACCTATGGCTTCAATTGGTTTAATAAAACCATTGTCATTCACCCCTATAGGGCCACTCCCTTTATAAAAAAAGTGCTTCATGATTTTGAAGGCCTCACTGTATGGTTCTTGTTCTAAGTCATGAGTAGGAGTGATCTATTCAGATGTTTATTTTCCTTTGTAAAGCCAAGCTGTAATAGCTCTTTCCTCATCTTCATCCTCTAATGGTGTTGTGGCCTTGACAAAGGCACCATCATAGATTACTTGGGGAGAACAAGCAGAAGGCTTTTTATTATCAGAGGGTCTCTAGTAGGAACGCAGAGACAGAGGTAGAGCTTCTAATGATAGCACATGTTCAATTTTCCACCCTCCCATGCCTATATCCTTAAGTTTTAGGGTCTATTCCATTTCTTTGAGCTTGGCATCATAGAATTCAATGGATTCTCTATTAGTTGGGACTAGACTGTCTACAGATTACATAAGTGTGTTGCAAGAATAGTTGGTATTGGAAAGTACTGTCACCTCTGCACCATGGAATGAGAACTTGATACATTGGTGATATGTAGATGGAACCGCCTGCATTTCATGGATCCATGGTCTACCCAACAATATATTATATGCCAGAGGAATATCTAGAACCTGACAAATTACATCTCTTTCAATAGGTCTGACTTGAATGGGCAGCACAACTAGACCCTTGGATTTTATTTCTTCTTCATCATATGATTTGATAGTAATTTTCTTATGGGCATCTATACAATCTTCATCATAGCCTAGTTAGGTAAGAAGCTTAGCAGAGAAAATATTGAGGCCAACACCATTGTTAATAAGGACTTGACGGATGTGCTTTGGATCTATCATGACTTCTATATGCAAGGGAGCATTGTACGGATGGCTTAGTGAGTGATCATCTTCTTTAGAGAAGGAAATATAATAGCATGAGGTTAGGTGACCCACCATGGATTGAAACTGATCAAGATCCAAATCTTCTGGGACGTTTGCCTCAATGAGGGCTTTATCCAGAATCTCCCTATGAGCAAGTGAGATCTTCAACAGCTCAAAGATAATTAGCTGCGCTAGATGTAGAAAATTATTTTGAGTTCTTTTTGGTAGGACCAACAATAGTTTTATCTGTAGGTTTCTTTGAAGTAGATGTAGAAGGGTTAGGACCCTTAATGGTGATTTTTGCATGAGAGTGAGTAACAACGTTTGTACAATCCTGAGACAATTTAGGTTCGGAAGAATGAGACCCGAGGCCTCACAAGACAAATGGAGTCTTAGGCTTAGGCACATCCTTGCCCCCCTTAATAGTAATCACATCGCAATACTCAACCTCAACAAGTTCAATCATGCCAATGACATTTTCATTGGTAGTGTACATGTAGTTGACCTTAGCATTGGTGTTCTTAGTCTTGGAAGATTCACCTTTCTTGTGAGGAGGAAAGGGATCTTTAATGCTTGATGGTCTAAATTCTTTTTATGGCCATCCACAAAAATGTCACCATTGTCAATCAAATCTTAGAATTTATGGCGTAGCTGGAGACAAGTAGAAGTCTTATGACCCTTATTTTGGTGATAATCATAGTATGCATTGTTGTTCCACCAATGAGGTTGCGGTTGTGGATCATAGAGACACTTTTCCAAAGGAGTGAGTATCTAATTCTACACAAGAGTCTTATAAACCACATCAAGTTGTTCTCCTAAGCATGTGAACTCACGCTTGGGTTAGGATGCCCAAGGTTTGTTCTTAGCGAATCTCAAAGGTTGTTGAGTCTCTATTGTAGCCTTCTCTATAGCTTTGACCACTTGTATACTAGAGGAAATATTGAAAAATATTTTATAGGCTTTGGGGTCACATTGTCAACCACTCCATCATTTACAACATCTCTATTCTTGTTGACAAACTTCCCTTTATCTTTGTTTGAGGAGGAAGACCCTTGTTTGTTGTCTTTTTGCAAAGTCAACTCTCCTTTGTTGATAATAAATGCTTCTATGAGCACAACTTTCTTAATCATTCTGTCAAAGGTTAGGGGACCTTGTAATTGCACTTGATATCCAAAATCTGGGACAAGATTGTCCAAAAAAATGTCAAGTTTTTCAAACTCATGTAGTTTGCAGGGATATTTCATACAAAGTTATCTCCATCTCTAGAGAAATGCCAATAAAGGCTCCCCTTGTCATTGCTTCAAATTATAAAGGTCTCAGATCTTAACTAGATGCTAAATATTGTGTGAGTAATGCTAGATAAACAAATTAGTGATCTCGTCAAAAGATTTGATTCCAGTAGGTAACTGAGAAAACCACTCCATAGCGGACCCACCCAAACTATGAGGAAAGAGGCACATAAGATAGGGTCTTATCATGTATAAATTCCATAGATAGAGTTTTGAACTCCCTCAAGTGATCTTGGGGATTAGTAATTCCCAAGTATTTGTCATATTTAGGCAGCTCTACACCTTTGGGAAAAGGTGGCATGCGAAGACTCTTATCAAATGGGAAAGGATAGATACTTTCCATTTTGAATTGTTGTATAGGTTTATCTTTATCCCTCACAAGTTGGCTAATTTGGTCTTGCATGTCTCGAATCATCTTTTGCAACTTTGCAGTCTCAGTCTCTTCTTCTTTGGCCACAAGTGTTTTGACTTGGTAGTCTAGGGGTAATTTGGCCCCTTGTTTGTCCAGCTCTAGAAAATATTTTTGCTTCTCTTCTAGAAGGAGGATCTCCATCATCTTGATAAGACTCTTGTTTGCTTTCACAGCATCAATGTCATTCTGGGTTATCGTCTCATCATCATTACCAAGGATCTATAAATGCTCGGGACTTGATTTTGGTCACCTTGGTTTTGATTTTGATCATATGGAGGAGGGCGATAGTGATATGGTTGTCGATCACCTTGAGGTTTGTTTTGAGATTGGTCTTGATTTAGATCATTTTGGGATTGATCATAGCATTGATTATTTTGAGAGTGATCAGGGTGCTAGTTGTTTTGAGATTGCTCATGAGTTTGGCTGTATTTGCCTAGTTGGAAATCGAATGGATCTCCCATCTTGTAGGATTGGGAAACAAATGTAGACTTGGTAAAGTGATATAAATGATTCTAAAAGAGCGTGGCTAAGGTAACCTTTGGTGCTTTAACAAGATCAAGAGGGTCAATAGGTTCAAACGGGTTGATAGGTTTGATAGAGTTGGTAGGTTCAATAATGCTAATAGGATTAGTTTGAGGAAGTGGTCTCTCAAAGTTACAAAATAATGAGTTGTCTTGCTCTTGAAAAAATGAGTCAGGTTGCACTTGAAACAATGAATTATTATACACCTAGAACACTAGAGATGAGGATTGAGGTGGACTGTCTTTCAGTGTACTCAACGAGGAGGAACTTGTGGATCCCTCACAATACTCAAATTGGATAATGGGTTAAGAACAACCTATTTCTTGATTATGAGGTTTACCCCTACCTTGTCTAATTCCATGGATGGGGAATGTGTTGCCACTTCTAGTTGTAATAGGCATTGATGAAAATGTAATGACAAAGGACTTGGGATTATGCTAGAACTATGTCTCTAGGATAGTGAAAAAGGAGATAAGAGGCTAGAACAACCAAGATGTGAAATGCACCCGACATGAATCATCAAGAGTATGGCTAGAACAAGCAAGATGTGTCTATCACGTCCCAAGGTACAAAAGCATAGAAATATAGGACAAATAATAGAGATACAATATGAGTTTAAGTGGTAATCATTCAGTTTGCAGCTTGAGACACTTAGTTTCAGTCAATGAACAATAGGAAAACAAACAAATAGACCTCAGAAAACAATAAGATTAGGCAAAAAATTCATGAGTCAACGGGAAATAGCTTGCTATTTTGAAAATTAGGGTACAGGTTCACATGAGAAAGTGCTTGTTTGTGCGAGAAAATGCCAGACTATGTGCGAGAGAATGAAATCTTGTGCGAGGAAATGCTCAGGTTTTGAAATCTCACCGGGGAAAATACCAAAGTTTGATAGATTGACATAATTTTTGAGGTAAAAGTCAGATTTTGAGACACAACAAGGACTGTCCTCTGATAGAATTTCTAGTTCTTAGATAGCTTTGGGATAGCTTGAATCAACAATCTCAATTTTGAAGGTTTCAAGCTTTCATTTACAAGCATAAAGTTTTAGATCAATCAATAGTGACGCAAGAAGTAGTTGCAAATAGTTCTACCAAGGACAAAGCAACTTGGTAGAATCATGGGAGTCTTTATTTAATCATGATGGACAGTTTAAGACTTGAAATAATCACATAGTTATCCCTACAAAGAAAATGGTAGAGAAGACAAAATACATGCCTCACAGCTTATGTGCATGCATTCACCTCACACAATCATGTCACCCCCTAGAGGGTGCCTTTGTTTTTAGTGTTTCCAAGGACTCAATAGTATATGTTCAAAGGTTACCCTTGAAGTAGGGGCTAGTGTCATATACCACCTTCAAATGTCCAAGTGCATGCCTATGGTGAGAATCTAGGGGAGAGATTATTCCCCCTCCTTGCGCAAAGATTATGTTTCCTTTTGGAGGTGATCCGGGTAGGAAACTAACTAAGAAAGTTTTTAGTGGGATTCCATTCACACTAACCTTTGGTGCCCCTGATAGAGGGCTAGGGCCTCATAGCCACACCAACACTTGAAAGTCATACACCCTCGCAAGTAGGGCTAAGAGTGGTGCCGCTCAGTACAATAGATGGAGCTTTCTCAAGATGGTAGTCAAAATCAAGAGAAAGAAGTTAACATGGCTTTGGAGTCTTTAGAATCAATAAAGAATTCTTTATTATAGTGAGGTGGAATCACCAGCAATAGGTGTGTATTCACTTGGGTCATTCCTGGAGGTTCAACTTCTGGCAGGCCCTCTAAAGGTGACACAAATGTGGCTTGGATTCAAGGGTTGGATTTTTTTATTCTCTCAAAGAGAGAAGAGCATACTTCTCTACCTCTTCACCTTATCCAAACACACAAGACATGTCTATCACCAAGCTAGTTCCTCCTCAACCAATCCACAAGCTTTTGGGTTTCTAGTTCTCTCAAAGAGAGAAGAGCATAATCCCCTAACAAGTAGATGTGCTAAAGATTCACTACCTTTCCTTGCTTCCCTAGGTATTTATCATGCTAGTAAGATCTGGCTCTTGGGTTCATCCATGGGCATCACTTCCATGTAATGAAGAGCCTATTACCCTAGCTCACTATCAAGACCCTTAAGAAATCTTCACAAGGCCCTAATTATACTATGTGATGAAAGCAATAAACAAGCAAAGTGTTTTTGAATGTGTTCAACAATCATCCTGCAAGAAAACCGTTAGCAAGTTTTGTCTTTGTCACATGCCCTACAGACCAATGTTATGCTGTCAGAAAAATAAAGATATAAAATCATAGCAAACAACAAATGTTAGAAATCTACAACAGAAAAGACATATAAACTAAAAAATTCTTAAAAACTAATGCCCAAAACTCACATGAGAAAGTACTATGTTGCGCATGAGAAAGTGCTACTGGTAGCAAATCTTCGCATGAGGAAGTACCCAAAAAGAGAATCTTTGCGCAACACATTCAAAAAGCTCATGCGAGAATTTGTACATAGTGATGTATGAACGTACAACAGAGTGCAAAATTTCTTGTCAAATTTTTTTTGAGAGTGAGGCCATAAATCAATTTTCTATCGTACGGTGGGTGCCAAAATGTTATAGCTAAATGTGGACCTCTAATCTAGCCATATACACAACATAGTCATTGCTCACAAAGTGAATTATGAAAATGAGTATGAATTACCCACTTCATGAATTCATAGCGAATCGACCTATTACCTCCTAATTAGTTGGGGTGTCTGAATTACTCCCAGATTGGAGAGCCAACAACCATAGACCAAGCTGAGATGGAGGATTTGAAAGCTTGAAAATGATCAAATTGCAATTAATCTATATGAGAGATGCAAATTGTAATCTAAGAATTCAAATTGCAGATTTAATGTAAGAAACTTGAAAGAGATTGAGAATTAAGCTACTAAAAAAATAAGCAAACTATATTAAATGAGAATGCAATATTATACTAAAATGATAATTATAGTAATTATGCAATAAAAGCTTGAAAGTATGAAAAATTGAGACAAAAATGAACTATAGTTTTGGTACTCTAAAATTGCCTCCCCAAAATGAAGGAAAGAAGGTTCATAATATAGAAGAGCCCGGGAGAAGGATGAAGAGTTTCTTGAAAAGAAACGGTTGACTCTTCATCTCCATGGAGGAAGGTGAGACAAATATGAAAGAATTATTTAATTAAATGAATGAATATTGCCACATGGGTGGATTTTCAAGTAATTTTGAATTGATAAATCCAAATAAAGATGTCCATTCAAATAACCAAATATTATTTAATTCCATGATGTGTATTAGCTAAAGGAGGTGGAATTAATTTAATTTAAAACCACTAGGACTTTAGGATTAAATTAATTAATCATAGCGATTTTTAGCCAATAAATGTCAAAATATTTAAGAATTAAATATAGTGTGATTAATTTAAATTTAGGTTTTTTTCTTATTTGACACCAAGTCAAATAAAGTCAATTAGGAGATAGAATTGCCTAGTACAATAGGACTTTAACGATGTAGAAATTTGAAGTAATGCACCAAAATTGATTAGAATTGTAAGGTGCCAATTTTGGGGTATTACAACTAGTAGAAGCTCTGCTAGTTGTTGGCTGACTCATCTTGACTACAGATAAAAATTCTTCTAAAAATTTTGAACTCAATAAACTCTTTAATCATTGAAAAACTCAGGAATTCTCATAATTCTTCAGCTTTGGCTCTCCGGAATGCTTGGTAAATTTAGAATGAGTGATAGTTAACTATATTTATTCTGAAGAATTGATTGCATTAAACCATTCGAGACTCAAGCTCTGCAATTAATGTCACTTCCATCATTATTGTTACCCTAATTTTCATATCCATGCAAATTTGGCTAAATCTATTCTAAAGTCTTTGTTTTACTCCTGCCGAGCATCTCTGAAAGTTTCATGACCTCATGTTTTATTTCCTGGCCTCTGCAATTATTTCAAGTCCCTAGTCTACAGGTCAAAATATTCATAAAACTAGCCATTGTGTTGGGAACCTTTTAAAACCCTCAAAACCCTTTGGCCCGTTATAATTCTTCATTACCTTTTTTGGCCACTAAAGGTTTACATTTCCCATGTGCGCTTTAATCTCATTGGCTGGTCCTAGGTTCTCTAAGTTTCTCAGTGGTTACTTTTCCCATTCAGTGACTTAGCGAATACAATGATTCTCATAATTGCTAAGTGTTTCCCAGTCACCGCATAACTTCTTGTGACCTAGTGATGTTTAACTTCTCTTCAGTCACATAATCGCTAACTCTTCTAGCAGTCTAAATTTGTGGGGTCCTGGTTATGAGGATCTAACAGTTGGCCTATCTTTGGATAGGCTATTGTCAGAGCTTGAGATCTTAAGATGGCTGTTAGATCTTCCATGTTTGTAGCGCTTCAGTGTGTCAGTGGGACCGATGCCACCTCATCCGATTCGACAGCTTCTGATTGGTCGGTGTGTGTTGAGTCAGATTGTCTATCAGTAGGGCTAGGTTCTTTCAAGCGGTTGGAGGTTCTAACATCTCAAAGGATCCAATGGCTAGTGTATAATCTCATAAGGCTTCTCTGACACATGAGATTATGTGCTGACCATCGATCTTACTTTATTTTGCCGAGGTTCTTACGATGGGTCCTCTTGCTGACATGCATGCTTTTGATTGGCCACCGAATGATGATGATGATTTCTAGGTGGACTGATGTGTCAGTGGGGTCCTGGATTAGAAAAGATCAGTGGCTAGTGTAAAATCATAAGGAATATTCTCAAGCTATAAGATCATGCGCCCGCCGTTAGATCAGTATCTCAAGCAGTGGGTCCAATGTTAGAGGGATGAAAATCAACAGCTAGCGTATCTTTGAGAAGGGTTTTTCTGACACATGAGATTATAAGATAGCCATCAGATTTGCCAAGTGTTCGAGGCTCTTTCAGGTGGGTCCGATGCCAGGTCAGGGTGACATGTCATCTTCTCATTGGTTGAAGTAAATAGAGGATTGTGGGACCGCGTTGCCAAGTGTGTTGATATGTTCGAATGTGATTGGTTGCCAAATGTTGATGAGGACTCCACAGTGGACTGATGTGTCAGAAGGGTCCCAGCTTAATTAAATCTATGGTAGGTGTATAATATGAAAGAATCTTCTGAGGTCATAAGGAGATGAGACTAGCTGTTAGATTGGAATCTTGGAGATTGTGGGTCCGTTGTCAGAGAACTGCCAAGGTGTATGCCTACAAAGCAGCTGGAGCGAATAAAAGATTATGAAGTGGTGGGTCTGGGCCCAGGGTTTAAAAGAGTTCTTCATGACTTAAAGAAGAGAAAATTCAAGGTGGGTCCTCATGCTGATTTTCTCATGTTTCATTGGCTATTGACTTCCACGGTCATCTTGACTTGTCAGAGGGAATTTTACATCATTTTTTCAACATGTCATGGTTGTTCATCTGCCAGGAAAGGTTTCTCATCGACGGTCACATTTTAAAATGCCCAGGCTAGCTGTTAAACTTTAAATTCAAATTTCTTGCAAAGGTTTTTGCTAGGGTTTTGATCTTTTCAGCCATGCAACGACGTCGATTAGCTCAGAAATTTAATTCTTAGGATGGTTATGGTTGAGAGAGTGATGAAGATGACTATTGGTTGGCATTGTAGGGTACCATGTCGTGTCAAAGGTGCTAAATGGTTTAGCACCACCTTTTTCAGGGTTATCAAATATAGATATCTTTCAGATCATATTTTTGAGGCCTTCATGACTTGGTGGAATTGTAGGTGGGTAGATGGATCCAGGTTGTCATGTCTGCAGGCGAGCTCAGTATAGGATCAGTACGCAAAAGAAATGGTATGATCTATTTGCCAGATATTTTTAGGAAAGTTGATATTTTGTGTACCTTTAGGGTTTTTTTAATGCATTGTAAAAATTTTAACCCTAGTTAGGTTAATTTTGGACTCCTACCTGCGTGCATTGAGGAGGTATTTATTGTTTTTGTAGAGCCTTAGTGCTCAAGAGGTTCATTTTGTAAAGGAGAGAAGCCCACTTTTGAAAGGAAGTCATCTTTTCTCAGAAAGACATTTGTGGTATTTGTTCTACCCTCTGGTCTTCTACTCTTTGTATTCTCCCATTGATGATTAAGGCATTCTTGAGGTACTTGTGATATTTGTTCTATCTTTGTCTTCACTGTCTTGATTACCTCTTATTGAATTAAAGTTTATGAATGTTGTTAATGGAAATTGGGGTTCCTTGTCCCTCACACTTTCTATGACTTTGTATGTTAATGTGTCTGATTTGATTTAGATTTTTTTTGGGTATACTACAACCCCTAGCAATCTTGTCTCATTCCTACACCTAGTTGCAAAAGAGGATGTTTTTTTGTAGGTCATAGGTTGAGTCTTTTGTTCAGGCCCTCCTATGAAACACTTATGCAAGCCTATCTAGTGAGTTGTGACTTATTAGACCTGATTCCTCCATTGGTTTCATTCCTCTATAATGAGATCTAAACCCTAATTTTGGTGCATCACCTAGTAGGTAGTTTTCTTTCAAGTCATTTCCTTTACAAGAATTCCTTCTACCCCTTTCCCTCAAAAAGATTTACTTTTCCTGTCAAGAAGTAAATTAAGGTGATTATCCAAGAGGAACCAGCCTAGAACCTAGAGGTTTCATCCCAATTAGCATAGGTCCCACACTTGGGAATGAATCCAATGTTATACTAGGTTATCAAGACCAAGAGAGCTTGAGACAAAGGCACAAACTTAGTGTATAACAATTACTTGGTAGGTTTTGAACTTCAATTCACTAGCTGTGAGCCAAGAAAGTGACAAGTAATCAAAATTTGATTTTTGGCAACCTAGCGATTAGAGCTAGTCTCACATTCATAGCATGATTTAAATCTTTTTTAAAAATTATCTCGAGACCTAGCGACTAAAGGCAGAAATTATGGTCACTGAACAATTTAGCTCTTTATGACTTTGTTCAGACACTTAGAGGCTACCGTTGATCTTTAATCTGATGGCTCTCAATACTCTCTCATATTTCAATTCTTTCCTTCTGTGACCTAGCAACTATAGTCAAAATCATAGTCACTGAATAATTTATCCTTTTGTGATTCTGTCTCACGATCTAGCGACCCTTTGAAACTTTAATTTTTCATTTTGAGACCTAGAGACTATAGTCCATCTCCCAATCACTATAGAAATTATCACTTGTTAATTTTATCCTTAGACATGGTGACAACTATTTTTCCCAAGTCTTATTACCTTTTCTCTTTATTTGGAGACTTAGCACCTGCATTGAGTCTCTTAATCGCTAGAACTTGTTGACTTTTCAAAATTCTTCTGGAGACTACCCAACATCACTTATCTGGAGACCTCAAGACTGAAGAGAAGTCTCTTAATCATTGGAACTCTTAGTAAATCATGACTTCTTCTTGCGACTTCATGACCACCGTTAGATCTTAATGTAACGGTAGTCGCCTAATCTCATGAACTTTATTCTGACTTTGACCTTTTGAAGAGATCTGGTGACTAAAGGCAATCTGGAGATCTAGTGACTGAAGGTAGAATATCTTTGATTTATTGCATCTGGAGACTCAGTGACTATAGTCTATCTCATAGTCGCTAAAAGATTTATTATCTTTATTTTATTTGGTGACCAATCAGGGATGAACACATCATCAAATCTGGCAAACGGATCCATATGATTTTTCAATTTTTGACCCTAATAAGCACTTAACCCTTACTCATCTAGCGATTGTGTTACTAAAGACACCTCTCAGTCACTTAATACTTTCCTTGACCCTGGTTAAATTTGGACACCACACGAAAGCCTTTATTCACCAAGTCACCAGATAACTTTCTTAACCTTAGTTAGATTATGAGATTAAACACCAACCATTGATCTTTCCTTCATCCTATAGTCCTCGCTGAGTCCCTAGACACTTTGTGACTTAACCGCTGGGTATGTACAGGATCATGGTATACCAAAAAGTGGTGATGTGAAAAAAAAGTCTTGATTGAAAAATAACTATAACTTTCAAATAGTATAACATTTTTGAAATCTGAAAGATGCATCACATTCTATGCTTCACCTACTAGAAGAAGAAATTTTATTTTTTGAATTTGATGAAGTTTAGACTAAGTTAAGGTGGTCAAACACGCGAGCATTTATATTCTAGAAAATTTGTAGCAGAAAAGTCATAATAAATTATTTCTTTAGAAATAAAATTATAAAAAAATGTGTCGCATCGAGACATGAGTCTAGTACTTAAATCTTGAATATTGTAAAAAACTATTATCATTTGATTATATTTAAGGTCGTCAGACATACACCTACTTCTTATTGTTAACCTAAAATTTTCATACTATTGATAAACTGATTGGAAAATAGCTATAACATTCAAATGGTATAACATTTTTAAAATCTAAAATATGTGTCACATTCTATACTTTTCCTAATACAAGAAAAAATCTATAAGTTTTTAATTTGATGAACTTTAGACCAAGTTAAGGTGGTCAGACATGTGAGTCTTTATATTCTCCAAAAGTTGTAGTATAAAAATCATAATTAATTATTTACTTGAAAAATTTACAAAAAAATGTGTGTCACATTCGAACATGAGTCTACTACTTATATCTAGAATATTGTAAAAAAATATTATCTTTTGATTATGTTTAAGGTGGTCAAACATACACTACTTCTTATCTTTTTCTTGATGTTTTTATACTACTACATTGAAATTTGAAATTTTCACCATATAGAATAATTTATTTTAAAAAAAGGTCTAGTATCTTAGAAAATAAATTCAATTTTCAATACATTCTCTTCTTACATATTTTATATATAAGATTGATAACTTGTTCAAATTTTTATGTCAACTTTCCTAACCCCAATTTTTTGAATTTTCATTGCCACTTAAGGGCCTAGTTTGGCGTACCATGATCCTGCACATACCTTGCTACATCACGAGATCAGGAGATAACCATGTTGCTAGATTGCTGAATGTTTGAAACATAACTACCAGAACTAGGAGAATACATGACTACTGCAATCATTGGGTCACTGGATAAATAAACTAACTGCCCAAGAATCTGGAGATCGGGTGACTATAGTCAGTCTCATAATTGTTGAATACTTTATCACTTCATCACTTTATTAGGATATCGCTTGACTGAAGGTATTTTTGATCTGGAGACTAGGTGACTATAGTTGCTTTCAAAACATTTATCAATGTAGTCGCTAGATCTCACAATGCATATTTAGATCATTCAGAGACTTGACGATTGAAGGTATTCGCTGAGTCACTGGAAGAAAAGGAATATTCTCTTGACTTAAAGAGATCACATGGAAAAGGGTTTTAGGAGGTTGCTAGACTAAAAAGAATATGCCAAAATCATCAGGAGACTGAGCGACTAACCAGGAAAAGCAAAGTGCACATGCTTAAAGGCCTTTTTAGTGATTTGAAAAAGGTAACTGCAAAATAGAACTTGGCTAAGCTTTTCTAGGGTTTTTGGATCTTTAAAGGTATTTTTGACCTAGCACTTAGGGTTTTCTCTTAATTTAATAAATTTGAGAGTTTTGGGAAAGGAAATTATAGGAGACTTTAACACAAAAATAGGGAAAACTTTCAAAGAATTAAAATTTCAAAATGCAACTTTGAAAACTGAATATACTACCAATAGAAGGTATTTTCCTTGGTTACTCTACTAAAAGAAAAGCTTATAGGTGTTTTAATTTGATATTGAAGAAGATCATTGAAAGTTCTCATGTTAAGATTGATGAAAAGTTTATGGTTCAAGAAAGAAATCATGATTATACACCTATGATTGAAGAAGAACCCAGTCATTCCACTAGTGAGATAGTTGTTGAAGAGATGTTTGATAGTATTGATGTATTATTCAATGACCCTGGAACAAGTGAAGAAGAAACTCAGAAGGCAGATGAGATAGTATCACCTAAAGTTCCAAACTTTACATCTAGATATCACTCTAAGGATGACATCATTGGAGATCAAAGCGACAAAGTCACAACAAGATCAAAAGAAAAGAATGCAGTAGGAAATGAAGCGGTATGTCTACTATCTTAGATTGAACCTTTAAGTGTTGAAGATGCACGTAATGATTTAGATTGGCATGATGCTATGAAAGAAAAACTAGATCAAATTATTAAGAATGATACTTGGGAACTGGTCCCAAGACCTAATGATAAGAATGTAATTGGAACAAAGTGGATATTGAGAAATAATATGAATGAAGATGGTATGGTAGTAAGGAATAAAGAAAGGTTAGTATGTAAGGGATATGCGCAAATACAAGGTATTGATTATTCCGACACCTTTGCACCTTGAGAAGATTAGAAGCCATTAAATTGTTTCTATCTTATGTGACATTCAAAAACTTCAAAGTTTATCAGATGAATGTTAAGTTAGTATTCTAGAATGGAGAGTTAAAGGAAGAAGTATACATTAAGTAGCCAGAATGATTCACCTTATCAGACATGCCTGATATGGTATGAAGATTGAAGAAAGCCCTCTATGGACTTAAGAAAGCCCCTAGAGCTTTGTATGAGAGAATTTATGGATATCTAACAAAAATTGGATTCAAGAAAGGAGCAGCATATTGTAATCTATTTATAAGAGAGACATCTGATGGTTTACTACTTGTAGCTGTATTTGTTGATGACATTATCTTTGGAGGTAATGACAAACTTAGTGTAGAATTTGCTAAGGAGATGTAGAGCAAGTTTGAGATGAGCATGATTGGACCTATCAAATATATTTTGGGATTAAATGTGCAGCAGACGGAGAAAGTTATTTTCATTAATCAGTCTAAGTATGTGAAAGAGATATTGAAGAAGTTCAAGATGGATGATTGCAAGCCACTGGGTACACCTATGATAACAGGATGCAAGCTTACTGTATACACCTAAAAATAGCTTCATTAATTAATTAAATATTTATTATTTAATTATTATTGACTTGATAAATTAATTAAATATTTATTATTTAATTAATATTTGTTTCCTCTATTTATTAAGTAAATTATTCAATTTATTTAATAAATTCACTATAGTCTAATTCTATATCCTAAGTCTTCTAAATAGTCTATTAAAAGTGATTTAATTAAATACACAATCACCTAAATATGACTAACTCCCCTAGTCCACTTCATCCACCTAGTCACCTGACACATCACCTTGGCTAAGATAAATAATTATTATTAATTATTTATTCATAATTATCCTCACCCACACATGTCCTATTCTTAAGGGCTATGTGGCCTCATAGGACTTGGTCTCATGACCACATGTCCTCTCAACAACCAAGTCAAGAGACCTTCCCTATTCCTAAGGGGCTTCTCAAGCCACCTCTAAGGGTCAAAGGTGACTCATGGGACACTTGTACAAAGAGTCCTCATGAGGAAAAGGTCTCTCCCCCTTTCTCTCTTTGGTCTTTGTGAGACACTTGACATGTGTCTTTCCCTTCCACCTTCTTCTCCTCCATGTCAATGTGAGAGGAACATCATTCCTATTCTTCCTCTCACATTCCAAGTACATCCCCCTTTCTCTCAACTCCTTCAACTAAGTCAATTCTAGCCATAGGATCTTCCACCTTTCATTCTCAACCGTAGGATCGTGCCACCTAGGCCTAGATCCTCCAAAACTCTATAAAAGGAGCCTCATTTTCCCTTTGTGGGATAATAGAAAATAGGGATTTTTGAGAACAAACATTCAAGCATCCAAGTAATCAAGCATCCAAGCAATCAAGCAAACAAGCATTTTCATTATCATCCCCATCATTTGCATTCCATTCATTAGATTTGCATAAGCTATTGTGCATCCATTTCACTCAATCTCCACACTTTGGAAACATCTTGGGAAAAGGGCTTCATTTGGAAATCTGAGAGCTCAACATCTTCAAGAAATCAAGGTTAGGAGGGCAATGGAGACAAGCTGCATTTGTAGGTGAAGGTAAAATTGTTATTTTGGCTTCATTGTTTATTACATTATTCATTGTAGTTTGCTTATTAGATACATTTGTTAGCTTCTTTTAGTTAATTCATCATTTAGAATAGTATTCAACTAATTTGCATACATTTTTGGTGCTAGAAGGAGGGCCCATCCGGGCTTTTCACTTTCAGTTTTTAGTTTTTCATGTGCAGATTTTTCTATAGGTTCTTTTTGCGCATTTGTCCACGATTTCTACGCATCTATTCATTTTCGTTGCACATCCATTCTTTGACATAAAATTTTCATCTGTTCATTTTCACTGCGCATTTGTCAGCTATTCCTGTGCATTTATTAATTTTCATTGCGCATCAATAGTAACTACACATACATTCCACTAGGCTGCGCATTCATTAAACTATCTCGCGCATACAACATTCCTACGCATACATCCATACTTACTGCGCATATATCACACTGTTCTGCGCATTCATTAGTTTCTGCAGAAAATTTTAGTTTTTTTTGTTGCATTGGTTTTTAGCTAATCTTTTAACAAGTGTCTGTTTGTTCTGGTAGTTTTTAGGCTATTTTGCAGGACGTAATTTTGAAGACCCCATTGCTAAAATATTTCTAACAGTTTGATTGCAGATTGCCAAGGGGTTTGCAAAATAAACTATAATCTCGTTTGGGTTTAAAATACAACATGCTTTTGCTTTGTGTGTCTTCCTTAGCATAGATTCTAGTGTCTATTGTGTTTTGCTTAATAGCATAATTGTAATCCCAAAATTATAACAACGTATCCTCTCCCCTCACCATTCATGGATCTTGGGTGTAAGAGAAATTGTTATAATTTTTAGAGGGCAGTCTTTGGTGGGAAAAGAGGTACTAACCCCAAGGAACGACCCAACCGGTAACAGGCTAAAGCCAAGCCCTTCCAAACCGGTATATAAAAAATGCTAGTGTGATTAGTCTCACATTAGACAAGTGTGAATTCGTTGTGGCAACCAAAATCTCCTCCAGTACCCCAGTGGTGCATTAAAGTCCTACTTAGTAGAGGTGAAAGCCTTGCTTTGAAAGGATTGGGAGAGCCCCCTTAATTGGGAAAATGACTTGATCACAACCACCTGAATGGATGTCTTTATTAATAACTTTTGTTTAGTGGCCAAAAACCTTCTATCTGCTGGCTCAAGGAGTCACCCAAGCTCGTGAAGACACCCCACATTACTCACGGTTCATAGTAGAGATAGCAGTTCTTTGGGAAGTAATGACCCATTGAATTTGGAACTTGGTGTACCTGAGAAGTGAGTGCACTGTAAGGAGGAGCCCGTGCCTCCAAGTTCCTAGGCTGTCCACTATGGATTTGCATGGCTGGATTTTATTATCCTAGTGGGCATTCAGCAGATATTGTCCTTGCCAACCTTAGGATTTGTAAGCATGTTTGTGCATTCATACTAGATTAAATTAGATCAAAATCATCTTTGTCTTGTGTGTGTGTGTTTATGCATTTTTACTTTGCCAAAAACTAGAAAACATCAGAAAAACTAAAACAAACAAAATTCCCTATCATCAAAATAGCAAAATCATCAAAAATTTGACAACCTGCGCATACATTCCAAATTTCTGTGCATACATTTCAAGTTATTGCGCATCTGTCAAAATTTGCTGCACATTTGTTTCATTTTACTGCGCATATATTACACTGTCCTGCGCATTTGTTGCTACGCATTTACAACAAAGAGCATTTTCACAAGCTTTTGGATTTTCAAAATCACTTTTTCAAATACCCATTTTTGTCTTCAGTAAGATTCTGGAAAAATAGTTACGTTACATAGACCTCTAATTTCTAATTTAACCACTTTCATCGCTTTTCATCATCTTTCCTTCCTCAAGCATCAACAAATCACTTTCTTCCAATCTTACGACTTTTCAGTGTGGTGTTGAAGATTTACCTTGTCTATCAGACTTTGATCTTGGTGAGCTTATCATTATCAGGATATATCATCCTTAACCATCAAGCTTACTTAGATTATTGTTTCTTGACCCCAATTTTCAATACTTATCATATCTTTTCTACCAATCATTTTCCATATCTTTTTATCAAGAATCTTTCTTTTTCGCAATCATTTTCATCCGTTTTATGGTTCAAACTCGATCTCAGAAACTCAAACAACCTATTAATCCAGAATCCCTAGACAAAATGGAAGGCAATAACAATGATAACAATGATGAGAATCCTTAGCCCAAACAGCCTCCTAAGAAAGCTAATCCTCTCACATTTGATGACGAACCTACTGATGAGGAACTTAGGGATGCTGCACAAGATCCTAAATTTTTACAAGTCATGGAACGACTTATAGGCTTGGATAAAGAGATGTATTTCCTCATGCTTGCTCAAAAAGGAGCTAAGTTACCAAGTGATTTTGATGTTACCAATCTTAGAGAACCAACTCCTACACACAATCAAGATATCCTTAAAGGTTCTCAAGATCCTCATGGAGCAAAGGAAATCAGTCAACAATCCAATGCTTCTCAAATCAATCAACAATCCAATGCATCCCATAGTGATCAACAACAAAATGTTTTTCAAAATAATCAGCAACCCAATGATCCTCGACATACTCAACAGTCTAATGTTTCCCAAAACTCGCAAGGAAGCACATTATCTTTGGATCCCGTCCTACAACAAATCTAGATGCTTCAACAACAAATTCATGATATTCAAACTGGATCATCAACTAAGAAGTATTCTTTGGATGATATATGTCCTTATCCTTTTGATAAGAATTTAGCAATGATTTCATTCCCTCCTCATTTTGAGGTACCAAAATTTGACAAATACAAAGGGAATTCGGATCCACAAGACCAGATTCATGAGTTTTGTAATGCTTGTATTGAAGTTGCTCACACTGACACTTATCTTATGCGACTATTTCCACGAAGTTTAGGAGGACAAGCCATGGAATGGTTCTCCAAACTTCCCCCCGGCATCAAATCTTTCAATGAGCTTCTTGACAAATTTGTGACTCATTATTCATATAACATCAAACATGAGGTCACTATGCTTGATCTTTGCAATGCACATCAAAAGAATGGAGAACCTTTCCTTACTTTTTCGCAAAGATGGCGTCAATTATTTTCTAAATATCCACGAATGATTCCTGAACAAGAAAAGATGGATATTTTTGTACATAACCTTACACCAGAAATGAGTTATAGGTTGCAATTGCAATGTCCACCAAATTTCAATAAGCTCATAGAAAATGGTATCAAAATTGAGGAAGCCATGGTCCGAAAAGGTGAGATAAAACTTTATTCCAAAGACAATGTTGGATCCTCAAATTCCAATTCCAACACTTATAACTCCAATTCCAACAATGACAAATCAAAATATTGGAATAAAAACAAAAACATTGTCAATGATGGAATTGTTGATAATCGTAATGTCCAACCAACAAAACCTCTTCTAAATCTCACAAGTACGACCAACGCTACTCAAGCTACATACAACAATCAGTCAGCAAGTCAAAATAGCACCAAGGATTCACCCAAACCAAGATTGCCTTTTATCTCACCTCGAAGAAACTTTACTCCTTTAGGGGAATCTCTCGAATCAGCATTACGGAAGTTAATCACCAAGAAACTCATCACGCTTCCTGAACCGAAGGATTATGAACCTAGAGTGAAGCCTTCTTGGTGGAATGGAAATGATTATTGTGAATTCCACAGAGGAAAAGGACATATAACTAATGAATGTCAAAGACTTAAAAATGTGATCCAAGACTTAATCGAAAGTGATGAAATTAGTCTTGATGGACATGTCTCGAATGAATCACATACGGCCTTCAAAGATCCACTTCCTGAGCATGAAAAAGGAGGTTCTTCCAACAATAAGGGTGACAACCAAGCCAATTATAATAACACACCCTATAGATATGTTGGTAACATTTTTGACCGTCATCCTTCTACATATTATGCCAATGTTATTACCATCAAGGAAAAATTAGAGAGTCAACCAATCTGTGCTACTACTCGTGCTCAAGCCAAGGTTACTCTCCAAGGAGTCCAGTCTAAACCAAGCACTACTCACAACAAGTCCGTTTATGTTCCAAAGTCCATACCCAATACTTCCAACCAGTACAATCTTTTGGAACAGCTCAAAAAGACACTGGCCCAGATATCCATCTTAGAGCTTTTGCATCTTTCTCCATCTCACAAAGATATCCTTGAAAAAGCTCTCTTAGAGACCCAAGTTCCAACAACTCTAGATCCTGATCAATTTCAAGCTATGGTAGGTCATTTAATGACCCCACATTATTTATCCTTTACTAAAAATGATGATTTAGCCATTACCCAACCTCATAATGCTCCTTTACATATCGAAGTCCTTGTCCAGAATCACAAGATTAAAAGAGTATTAATAGATGGGGGAGCTGGCTTGAATATTTGCACGTTAAAATTGGTCCTTGCATTGGGATTTTCTGAAAATGTCGTTGATCCAAAAAAGAAAATCACAATAAAAGCCTATGATGAGGAAGAGCGATCATCCAAGGGGTCAATTTTTCTTCCAATTAGAATCAATCCTATTGTCAAAGATATATCTTGTCAAGTCCTGGACATGGATCTTGCTTATAATATTCTTTTGGGAAGACCATGGATTCATTCCATGCAAGCTGTGCCATCAACTTATCATCAATGTATAAAATTTCCTCACAATGGTCAGGAGATCACTGTCAAAGGAGATTCCAATCCTTTTCAATATTGTAGCAATGTGCAAATTTCTGATTCTTTGGTTCCCAATAATCGTACTAGATCTTCTACAACTACACTTGGTGACCCTAGTAATATGGCATCAACTTCTCAATCATACGGGATCAAGATAGATATCAAAGAAAGAAGTATGGGAGAATATACTTTAGGTCAAGCTCTTTGCATCACTGAGTTACCTTTATCTCCTAAATCATATGGTCAGTCTTTGATCACTAAACAACAATCAGAACCCCCTTCCACACTTGTTTATAACACATTTATAAGTGGGGGCACAATATCCAAAGAGGCAGCTGAGCGTAATGCAAATTATTGGCTTAGGACACAAAAGATTGAAGATGATATTAGACATGATTATATATCCCCTGATGTCTATGGAAAAGGGTATACTTTGCTACAAAGGATGGGATATCAAGGTGCTGGACCTCTAGGGTTACAAAGAGAAGGTGTTATAAAACCAATTTTACAAAATCCAAATTCTCAATGAGATACTACAGGATTAGGATATAAGGGAGAAGGATCACAAGAAACAAAAGGAAAAGCAAAAATGCCACCTTTTCATGAGACATCTAAAGCTCCTGCCTTACAATTCAGAAAGCATGGCATGTATGTAGATCTAGAAAAACAAAGGATAGCTCAAAGAATCATTGATAGTCTTGAGGATAATGATGATTCTGATTCTAATGATTATGAATGGGATTCCTTATCTGATGGTACTGAAGACATAGGAGTCAATGTTGTCCATCAATATAGTAACAATTACCATGAGGGTGAGAGTTCAATGAGTGACTCACTAGGATTGGTCCCACGTAATACTACTCATGTTGATCATGAGTGAAATGAGCATTATCTTGTGACAGATAATTTAGAGGAGAGTATGGAAATAGACCTCGCTGATACTATCATAAACCTTAGCAACTTTTCCATCAATACCATATCTGCTTTTGAAACCAACCCAAATGATCCAATGCCCCTTGTCTGCCCTGACCTTATTGATTGGGATTCTCCCGATCACCTAGAACTTGATGTCTTCCATAATGATGATGCAATCATTGACTATCTTGGTACCAGGGATCATTTACCACCAGGGGATCACAAGTCAGGATTTCCAATAGAACTCAATGAAATGGCCTATTTTGGAGAGAGTGCCAATCCTTTCAGTCATAAAAATATAAAAATAATCAGTAGATCTAATGGTGAAAACCACTCAGTGGCAGTATTAGATCCAAAAATAGTAAAAAGAAAAGATGCATCTGATGGTGAAAACCTCTTTGAGGCACCTGATGATGGAAGGATTGACACTCTTCCAAACTATCTAGATCGAGAGCAATCTACCATTCTTATAGAACTGATAGTACCACTTAATATTGGAACAGAGGAGTCTCCACGCATCCTCAAGGTAGCAGCATCCTTGACAGAATTAGAGAAAGAAGCTTTTGCAAAATTCTTTAGAGAATGACAAATCAACTTTGCTTGGTCCTATGCTGATATTCCTGGTTTGGATCCCAATCTCATTATGCATCATTTATCTATCAAACCAGGTGTAAAACCAATTAAGCAGAAGCTCTGCAAAATGCATCCTCACATTGCTCTAATGGTGAAAGCAGAATTGAAAAAGCTCCTAGATGTTGGATTCATTCGGGCTATTGATTATGCTGAGTGGATTTCAAATATTGTCCCGGTTTCAAAACCAGACAAGTCTATCAGGATTTGTATTGATTTTTGAGATTTAAATAAAGCTTGTCCTAAAGATGACTTCCCTTTACCAAATATTGATATGATTGTTGACCTAACAGCTGGCCATGAGATGTTATCATTAATGGATGGATTTTATAGCTATAACCAAATCAAGATTGCACTAGAAGATCAGGAAAAAACTGCTTTTACTTGTCCGTGGGGTACATACTGCTGGAATGTAATGCCTTTTGGCCTCAAAAATGCTGGAGCAACTTACCAAAGAGCCATGACCACGATCTTCCATGACATGATACATACCATCATGGAAGATTATGTTGACAAAATTTTAGCAAAATCCAAAGATAGAGTTGGTCATTTGAGAGTGTTAGACAAACTATTCACCCGGATGGAAAAATATCAGATTCGACTCAATCCAAAGAAATGTGCATTCGGGGTCACATCTGGCAAAATGTTAGGGTACATTGTCTCAGCTAAAGGAATTGAAGTAGATTTAGAAAAGGTTAAAGCAATATTGGAGATGGCTTCCCCCACTAACATCAGTCAGCTAAGATCTTTACACGGGTGTCTTCAATGAATCTGAAGATTTGTTTCTCAATTAGCAGATCGCAGTCATCCTTTTCAACATTTGCTACATAAAAATATCTTATTCCAATGGGATGATAAGTGTGAGGAAGCTTTCAATAAAATCAAGTAGTATCTAGCGAATCCTCCAACTCTGATGTCACCAATTCCAGGCAAGCCACTCTTGCTCTACATTTTAGCCACAACAGCCTCACTAGGTGCTCTTCTCGCTCAACAAGATAATGAAGGAAAAGAAAAAGCCATTTACTACATCAGTCGCACTCTAGTGGGATATGAATTAAACTATTCCCCTATTGAAAGAGCATGTCTATCTATTGTCTTTGCTTCACAAAAGTGGTGACATTACATGTTGTCACATTCTACTCATCTTATTGCAAAGATTGATCCTTTAAAGTATTTGTTAAGCAAGACTACATTGACAGACAGGTTGGCTAAGTGGGTCATGCTACTTAGTGAGTTTGATATTGAATATGTAGATAAGAAGGCTATCAAAGGTCAAGTGATCGTAGATCAACTAGCAGCTGCTCCATTAACGGATGACCAACCTATACACATAGAGTTTCCCGATGCTCATATCTTAGCTTTGACCACGCAAACATGGAAATTATACTTTGATGGCTCATACACTCAACAGGGTTCAAGAGCTGGTATACTTTTTATCATGCCACAAGGATACACTATTCTGAAATCTTTCAAGTTGTTATTTCCTTGCACTAATAATGTGGTAGAATATGAGGCTTTGTTGATTGGGTTAAAAATGGCTTTACAATGGAATGTATCTGAAATAAATGTCTATGGAGATTCTCAGTTGATTGTTAATCAGGTTAATGATGATTATTAGACCAAAGATGATAAGTTATTGCCATATAAACATATGGTGGATGACTTCAAAAAGTATTTCTTTGTCATCACTTTTGAGCAGATTCCTCGGCATGAAAACAAGGCTGCTGATGCCATGGCAACGATTGCTTCTTTATTTGATATCAAAGATACCAAGGCCCGTTTTGAGTTCTTGGTGGAATCCCTGACTTGTCCTTCATATGATGACCCTGATATGAGTATTATATGTCATCTAATTGGACATGACTCCCCAACCTATGGAAAGATCTATTCTTACCTCAAAGATAACACTTTACCTCCCGACCTATCCCGCAATCAAAAATGAACTTTTCTCCGCCAAACCTCCCGCTATATTTTACTATACGACACCCTTTATCGGCAAGGTTTTGACAATACTCTCCTACGATGTCTCAAACATGATGAAGCTCAAATTTCCTTATGGGATGTACATGAAGGTATTTGTGGGACACATTCAAGTGGTCCCTCTTTGGCTAAGAAACTCATGCGTATGGGTTATTATTGGCCTACCATGGAAGTAGATTCCTTTCATTTTGCTAGGGCATGAAAGAAATGTCAGATACATGGAAACCTTATCCATGCTCCAGCACAAGAGTTACATCCTTTTACAACTACTTTGCCATTCAATCGGTGGAGAATCGACCTCATGGGTGCTATCAATCCTCCATCTTTGAATGGTCACAAATGGATCCTCACTGCCACAGAATACTTCACTAAATGGATTAAGGTTGTTCCATTGATTACCGCCATAGGGAAACAAATATCCATGTTTATCTTAAACTATATCATTTGCAAATATGGTATACCTATATATCTCATTACTGATCATGGGAAACAGTTCCAAAATTAGGACATGGATGAACTATGCGCCAAATTCCACATTACCCACAACTATTCCACCATCTACTATCCTCAAGGAAACGGCCAAGCTGAGACGTCAAACAAAACAATTGTTAAAATCCTACAAAAGACTGTCAATGACGCTGGCCATGATTGGCATCTTCAACTTAATCCTTCCTTATGGGCTTACCGCACCTCCATCCGAACTCCTACTGGAGCCACTCCCTACTCCCTTGTTTATGGATCTGAAGTAGTCCTGCTCCTTGAGGTTTAGTTGCCTTCACTTTGTGTTACTCTTAAAGATTTAATTCCTGATGAAGAGTATAGAGTTGCACAATTGACTGAATTGGAACTCCTAGATGAACACCATCAGCGTGCCTATGATCATTTGAAAGTTTATCAGCAGTGTCTGTCCTGTCAGTATAACAGCAAGGTAAAGATCAAAGACTTTCAGTTAGGTGACTTAGTCCTTCGAGAAAATCCAAAGAATCAATAACACCATGAAAAGAAGGGTAAGTTCAAACCTAATTGGTTAGGACCTTTTGTGATCACATCAGTCTATGGTTCTAGAGCTTATCAGTTATCTACACCTGAAGGAGATCCCTTGGATGAGCCTCTTAACAGTATCCATCTCAAGAAGTTTTATCCTTGAAATCCCAATGCAAGGGGCATGTATATAGGCTGTATATATCTTCTGTAAATAAAAAATAAAAATAAAAAAATAAAATCACAAAATCAAAAGAAAAACTGCAATAAAAGCATATGGTGAAAACCTGAAAACAGGCGCTATATGTGACAAATTAGCTCCTCTATCTATTCGGCTTCTTTTAGTGTGTCTGTTCATTGTATATATCCACAATAAAATGGTTAGTCAGTCCTCATCCTCGCCATGTATATATCATAATAAAATGGCCCATTCATGCACCATTCCTTGTATTTATCCATAATAAAATCCGATCATAGCTTGATCTTTTGTCAGGGTCTTCATCCTAGTCTCCTTGTGTTTTTTCTTCATCCATAATAAGTTAGTTCATCACCTAGCTGGGGGCATGTCCTTGACCTAGTTTGGGAAGTGGATCTATGATAGTTGTGACTCTTCGAGGACATAATGGAGTTATTTTCACCAGGCAAGCAGCCACAATCAAATGTCCTTTTACAATGATCTCTTCATGCTGAATCCAAATGTATGATCTATTCTTCGACACATGACTACTTATCTCTATATCTTGACTATACATCATCACTTGAATTGATCAACATGTCCCACATCAATATTTTTGGCAAAAGAAATGTATATTCATGATAGGCATGTTAGACTGGTTTGTTGTAGGTTATGCATTCATATTTGGATTTCATTGTTATCATGTTTCCTATGCTATTCCGGGATATCTTTTGACATGAGTTTGAAACTCCCATATGTCATTGATTAGAATAGCTGGGATGGAGCATGGTATTTTCTTTGATTGCTGTTTGTGGGGTATTTTCTGATGAAATCAAAGGATCCAATAATTTGGGGTGTCTGTGTATAAGTGCCTTCATCCATTTCCTAGTATGAACAACATAAACATCATGTTGTTCTGCAAATACTATTTAGGGTGATACGCCATCGCATACCTTGACTCCAAATACTTGTTCCTTGATTGAGGGGGAAATATTCCTTGTCTGTTATACAAACGAAACTCAGGTCATCTCGATTCAATTATACCTAGATGCTTGTCAAGTTTGCAATATTAAACTCCATGCAAAAAGTGCTCAGGTCATCCTGGTTTAATTATACCGTGATGCTTGCATTTTCTTGCAACATAACAAGCTCAATGATGAAAATCAAATTCTAGTTATTATGAAGTTCTAAGATGTTACATGAAGTTGTGGAGATACTCATTTCATATTTCATTTTGCATTGCATATCAATGCTCCTTTTATAGGGATTTATAGGTTACCTTTCTTATTAGGTTATCTGTTTTCTTAGTCTATTCTTCTTGTGTCAGATACATTGTTATTTAAGTTGAGGACATTTGGATAACCACACATATTATGACTTTTTGCATTTAACACTTAAATCATTTAGAGACATAATTTATCTTCATTAGGAGTGTTCATTTATATATAATTTGGTCATTTATTATAAGCTATAGTATCATCTCATCGTGTTATCCGTTATTACATTTAAATCATCATCATTTATTACATTAGATATCTTGCATTATATCATTCATTTCATATTAATTATCCACATTGTTCATCATGAATATTGCATTGTTAATCACATGGCATTCATAAATTCATTTAAGACGTCCATTTATGTCACCATCATATGATTATTAACCATTAAGCATCAACAAAATCAACACATGCATATAAATCATTTTGCATTCTAAGACATGCATTTTAGCAATCTAAAAGTACATCATCACATCCTGCATATGTCAGTACGCACATGTATATAAATCATTAAAGTAAATCATGATAGAATTGCATCACATACAATCCATAACACAACAAAAATATCTGAATATCTAATGATATAAATCAATAACAATGTGTCTATCGTCAATGTGTCTGTCAAGTCAAAAATATAATAATACAATGAATCATAATGATACAATCGTGTATACAATGATCTCTCACACATCTATGAACCACTGCCTCCAGACTCTATATGTCACTGTCTACGGGATGCAATGTGGCCCTGTGCTGCTGCACTCCCTGATGCTGAGGATCCACCCTAACCTCCTGAACCTGTCAGTGCTCTGGGAGGACATGATGATACACCTCCACTGCCAGCTGGTGCCTGTCGCTCATGTGCAGCTGCTCTGATGCCAACTGAGCTCTCTCTATAGCTCCCGATCCACTGATCCCTCAGGACTACCTGTCTATATGCCTCTCACCAGTAGGATATCTCCTTCTCAGCCTGTATCATGGCTCTCATGATATCCCCATGAGGACCTAGGTCCTCAGTCCTCTGTAGCTCATCCGGAAGCATCTTTGACTCCCTGAGTCTCTCCATCGCTAAATCTCTCTCTCCCCGCAGCACATCCATCTATCTGCCCATCCTCTCAATCTATCTCTCTAGACCTAGAACCCGGTCTACCTCTACCTGGATAACTGCTAGTCAAACTAGCAGTGCATCAATATCAGGCCCCTCCTCCGCAACATCTCTATGTAAATAGGGATCCTATCCCCCGATGTCCATGTCTGCCTACTCAGCCTATGCCTGTATGTCTGGCATCTCCACATCTAGCTCATCCTGTCTGCCACCTTGAGCCACGTCCACCTGTGCCTGCCCCTGTGCCTGTGCCTGTGCCTATACTGCAGCAACTGGTATCTGTCCTACAGCCACTGGTCTCTGTACCTACGTTATTGGTACCTGTAATGGTGCTCCTATAGCTGGCTGTGCTGGTGGTTGTCTCCATCCCTGTCCCCTCTACCTCACTCCACCTCCTCTCATCCATGGGCCAACTCTCCCTCCATCTCTGCCACCATCTCCACCACCTCCATCTCCACCTCCATCTCCTCCTCTCTCTCGTCCCCTCCTATCTTGACCTCGCTGCCTCCCCCAATGTCTGTCTGCTAGATCTCTCTTTGGAGGTCTTGCTGCTAGATCTGTAATCCGTGGCACAGGATGATCTCTCAAAAATTGCTCTAAATTTGCAGTCATCCCAGGGTCAACCACTATCTATCTCATGGACCATGCCTGGTATGGTGCATCCAAAAACTCCTGTCATGCAATATCAAATGATGCCATGGGTCCCCAATCCTATCTCTCTTGGTGTGTCCATGCAAACTCGATCACTCCTTGGGGCATACCCTATATCCTGCCAAACTATCATAGAACCTGGCTAACTAGCTGTCTCTCAATAATAAAGGGCATCTACCCTATCAGCCATCGTGCCTCAAAGCAAAAACCAAGCTACCGCTCATCATCCCATGGCTCGCACCCAAGATAGGGTCTCCATGTCACTGTGTCTAGTGTGTCAAAAGTGTAGCGCCAAAACTCTAAATGTCCTAGTTTTTCCTGAGATAAAACTGAGGAGTATAAATGAATATAGGGCTACCCTGCACCCCAAAAATAAATCGCTACTGGTCTGGTCACTGCAATGTGCTCCCATGCCCAAACATGGAGCAGTGTCACCTCTGCTGATAGAGATGAACTCCCGTGGTACACCACCTAATGTAAATCATGGTATAAGTGTGCTAATAAACACACACCCTAAGCAAATCGAGTCCCCTCCATCACCCGCTGTAATGTCCGGCCCCACCCAACTGCAAATCTGTGTGACCTTCGATCCAGGCATACGAATCCCCCAATAGCACCTGCTAGAACCACTGGCAGAGGGTCATACATGTCGACCATCTCCTCCCAGCTAATCTCCCCATCCTCTATGTCCTCATCTCCAAAGATGGCTCTGCACTCTGTGACTCTGCCATGTCGATCATACTGCACTAACTCTCCTGTGATGGGCAGTCGGAGGATGCGATATACATCCTCTAGTGTCACTGTCATCTCCCCTGTCGGAAGATGGAACATACTCATCTCTGAGTGCCATCTCTTAGCTAAGGCGGTCATCATGCTCAGATTCACCTGAATCTCAGGTGTCTAAATCACATGGTACAGTCCTGATGCTCCTATCACCAGTCTCTCTGTCTTTGATAATCTTGGTCTCAGGTTCTATGTGATGGGATATCTCTCCCATGACATCAGAACATCTGTGATATCCTCCTATTCAAGTCAACAACAATCAACCTATCAAATTTTGATAAACTGATCTATCAATCTATCTATCCTATCATATCAATTTCAAACATGTTTATCACGTGTTTCAATAGACGATTCTATCAATTGTCTATTTCAGACTGGCTAACTAGCGAACATGCTACAATGTTGCCAATATTGATCAAATTGATCACAATCAACCGTCGACAGATCAAATCAGCTTATCGACATCACGTTTGACCTAATTGACTACCATCCTGACTAAATTCTAACACCCAAAAACATATGCGCAGCATTGAAACATGCATGCACAACTTTATTTCACATTTGCACAGGTTTTTACCAATGCGTAGTCTTCATCCACATTTGCGCAACATTTCTAGGCATTTGCGCAGTTCTATACATATGCGCACTTTTAATGACCATCTACGTAGCTTTTCCTAACAAATGCGCAACAAGTATCTATGCACACTTTTATTATTTGCTTGCACAATACTGTTCCTCTCCTAGTATGAATGTGCAAATCTCCCTAACGTATGCGCATAAACTTTGATTTTCTGTGCAAACGTCCAAATTTGCTACGCATTGATGCGCCGAAACTACGCATTCATCCTATGCCTAGAAAAAATTAAAATTCCTACTCTAATCTATCATTTGATCTACCCTAAACATGTTCTAAATCTAATCTAACATGCATCAAATCATGGAAATACAGAGTAGGATCGAGTCACCTACCAGTTCACCCGAATCGGGTGGTCGTTGGAAGCATTTGACTCTCTCAAAGTGGTGATCTGACAAGGGGAAAGGCATCCTAGCGGCTCTGCTCTTTTCTCTCTCGCGCTTTAATCTCCAAATGATAAGTGTGCACAATGAGCCTATTGTGGACCCCTTGGCCGTATTTATAGCTTGTGGACCCGATGTACTTGGTGTGTGAATTCTCTCTTCCATTTTTTTTCAATTCTACCCCATTTTCATCCATATTTCTTCCCGTTCTTTCGTGAGATTGATTGGACAACCCCATAAAATCATTAAAAAAAAAAAAAATTTCTTTTTGCAAAATTCAAATAATCTCTTTTTTCAATCAATCTCTCGAGGGGGCATCCATAGGTCATCTGAGACATTGTCTAGGGCAGGGGCAAAAATGCTTGATTTTTCTTTGAAACAGTGTGACCAGCACATTATTTCAAAGAGGGGAAAAATGTATACACCTAAAAATGGCTTCATTAATTAATTAAATGTTTATTATTTAATTATTATTGACTTGATAAATTAATTAAATATTTATTATTTAATTAATATTTGTTTCCTTTATTTATTAAGTAAATTATTCAATTTATTTAATAAATTCACTATAGTCTAATTCTATATCCTAAGTCTTCTAAATAGTCTATTAAAAGTGATTTAATTAAATACACAATCACCTAAATATGACTAAATCCCCTAGTCCACTTCATCCACCTAGTCACTTGACACATCACCTTGGCAAAGATAAATAATTATTATTAATTATTTATTCATAATTATCCTCACCCACACATGTCCTATTCTTAAGGGCTATGTGGCCTCATAGGACTTGGTCTCATGACCACATGTCCTCTCAACAACCAAGTCAAGAGACCTTCCCTATTCCTAAGGGTCTTCTCAAGCCACCTCTAAGGGTCAAAGGTGACTCATGGGACACTTGTACAAAGAGTCCTCACGAGGAAAAGGTCTCTCCCCCTTTCTCTCTTTGGTCTTTGTGAGACACTTGACATGTGTCTTTCCCTTCCACCTTCTTCTCCTCCATGTCAATGTGAGAGGAAAATCATCCCTATTCTTCCTCTCACATTCCAACTACATCCCCCTTTCTCTCAACTCCTTCAACTAAGTCAATTCTAGCCCTAGGATCTTCCACCTTTCATTCTCAACCGTAGGATCATGCCACCTAGGCCTAGATCCTCCAAAACTCTATAAAAGGAGCCTCATTTTCCCTTTGTGGGCTAATAAAAAATAGGGATTTTTGAGAACAAGCATTCAAGCATCCAAGTAATCAAGCATCCAAGCAATCAAGAAAACAAGCATTTTCATTATCATCCCCATCATTTGCATTCCATTCATTAGATTTGCATAAGCTATTGTGCATCCATTTCACTCAATCTCCACACTTTGGAAACATCTTGGAAAAAGGGCTTCATTTGGAAATCTGAGAGCTCAACATCTTCAAGAAATCAAGGTTAGGAGGGCAATGGAGACAAGCTGCATTTGTAGGTGAAGGTAAAATTGTTATTTTGGCTTCATTGTTTATTACATTCTTCATTGTAGTTTGCTTATTAGATAGATTTGTTAGCTTCTTTTAGTTAATTCATCATTTAGAATAGTATTCAACTAATTTGCATACACTTACAAAAGAAGATGATTCTCTAGCAGTAGATATAACATTGTACAAGTCACCTCATGGTGGTAAAGAGAATATTTAGATATTTGAGGGGCACTATAGATTATGGTCTATGGTATCCTAATTCAGAAAATGTTGAACTTCATGTATATAAAGATGCAGATTGGGTAGGATACGTAGATGATAGAAAGAGTACATTAGGAAGAGCAATGTTTCTTGGTGATAGACTTGTCACTTGGACAAGCAAGAAATAGAATTGTATTTCTTAGTCAACAGCAGAAGCGGAGTATGTTGCAGTAGCTTTGAATTATTCTACAATTGTTTAGATCAAGTAGATGATAAAGTATTTTGGAATTTAGATTGATTATCCTATTGTTATTCATTGTGATAACACTAGAACTATCAACATGTCAAAGAATCCTATGATGCATGCAAAGACAAAACACATAGAGATCAAGTATCACTTCCTAAGAGAGAAAGTGGAAGAGAAAGAAGTCAAGTTGGACTATGTGAGTACCAAAGATCAGTTAGCATAAATATTTGCAAAGCCATTACTGAAGGATACTTTTGAGTATATCAAAGAGAAGCTGGGAATAATTTCCTTCCCTAATTTTGATTAGAGAAAGTGGAGAGAGCATCAGTCCTCAGTGACTGATGGATGGTTGACTACTCTACTTCAGGAGTAGTACTAGACCTTAAATGTTTGGCACCCTTTTCTATTGATGTCAAAGGGGGAGTAGTATATAGTCATGAAAATAGTATCAAAGGGGGAGTGCATACATAATTAAGGAGGAGTAATATATAGCAGCAAAGGGGAGTAGTATTTAGTCATGGGAGTAGTTCAGTTGAGGAAATAGAGAATATTGAAGAATATTGTAGAAGATGGAGGATTCATCCTTGGGGGAGTTTTGATGAGGAAATGGATAATGTTATACAAGAATTGTTCATTTGGATTGGTGGTGTTTTTCATTCCATATGTTGCCATCAATGCCAAAGGGGAAGATTGTTGGAGATTTTCCAACAAGAGAATGTTGACTATATGTTTTCCATTGATGACAACATATGGTAAGTAGCATCCATGGAAGAATTATGGAGTAAGATTTGAGTATATATAGCATGTTCTTGTTATCAGCATGATATCATGAATGTAGAGGTTAATTGTTAGTACATATAGTTATGTAGTAGCTTGTGTCAGCAGTGTTTCTGACAGAGTTACAGGAAGTGTTCTATGTGTCATTGTCCATACAGTTATCATGGAGACTTGCACATTTGGATATGTGATGGAGACATGTTAGTATTTTTACATTCATGGATGCAGAGTCTGATATGTAGTAGAAGTAAAGTTATGCAGTCGCTATTCACCAGTTGCAGTTTCCTTTGTTTATCCAGAAGAGACAACATAGATTATATTAGTACAGGATTTCCACCTATCATTCCGGTATGTGTGCTTGGATTAGTGATTGGAGAAGAGTTAATAATGTTTGGTTAAGAGCGCATGATGTAATTTAGCTTGAGGAGAAAGTATCAATTAATTTGGTAGAGCTGATAGTGTGTAGTGTGCGTCTACACTTATTGATTTGGATAGGTCCCAGTTTGTGTTGCATGCTTTGTAGACCCAACAAAGATGTTATTGGATAGTTTTATTGTTTCTCTAATATGATTTCAAGGTGGTTCTAATAGGCCAACTTTATTATATCATTTAGAGGAAAGGTACTTATAGATGGTCATTTGTGATCACTAGAAGTATGGCATGGAGATGAAAGATTAGAGCAGAGCAGAGAGTGCAAAGTATTGTGTCATCAAGAAGAGGTCTATGTGATAGAGAAGAAAGAGTGTACTAATCATTGGAACTGATCAAGATAGTAGGTCTATCTCACAGTTCACCAAGATCCAAATATAGTGTGTATTTGTTATTCAAAAGGTTGCAGCCTTCACCCCTTTGAGCAGTGAGCTCTCAGATAGTGCATCCTCAACCCTAATAGGGTCAATCATACAAGACTCCTAACAAGGTCCAACCTTTGACTAGGTCACTGTACTTATTGCATTGTAAATATCAACTCCTAATACGGTTGTAAGATCTTCTAACAAGGATCATTATACACTAGTGTAGTTTATTAGTGGGTCTTAATTCCTACTAGGGTTTTTACCTATTTGGGTTTCCCCATAACCAAAATATTGGTTTTGTGTTCAAGTGTTTTTTCATTGTATTTATGCTTAAATTTTAAGTATACTTAATTGGATAAAGAATTGAAACTTGTAGATAATTGATTCATGCCCCCTCCCCCCTCAGTTATCTCTTCGGACTATTCCTAACAAGTTGCTATTGGATAGTTCAAGGATTGTGTATTTCCTTTTATACACTTATGTTGTGAATAGTGAGTTCTGAAGGTGGTCATAACCTTCTTTGGGAAGTAAGCCTAAGCAGTGAGCCTACTTCTTTTCTTGACTCCTAATAGGGTCTATCCTCTAACAAGGACTATGTACTGTAATGTTTTAATCAACTCCTAACAGGGCTAGATCTTCTAACAAGGATATTATACTCTTATTACATCATTGGTATGTGTTAATTCCCACATGGGTTTACCTTTAGCAAGGTTTCCTTCACAACAAATATTGTGTTATTATGTTGGAATTCATTGTGTTCATTTGATTGGTATTACTTCTATTCAAAGTTTAAAGTTTAATAATTTTTCATAAAATTGATTCACCCCCCCCCCCCCCCATCTCAGTTGTATTGGTGGACTGTTATTCTTAACAATTGGTATTAGAGCTATTGTTCCTTAGAGAGAAAGATTAATAGCTTGAGGTGATCTTGGAGATGAAATTCTATAGGAAGGATAGTCCAAAATTTCATCCTGAAAACTTTGACAGCTGGAAGAAAAATATGTGAACTCATTTGCTATGTTTGGGCATTGACTACTAGATGATTAGAAAGAAAGAGGTAACCATGAAGACTGAGAATAAATTAGATAAAGCTACTGATGATGAAAAGAAGACATTTTCTTATAACATGGTTGTAAGGGAAGAACTGATCAGTGCACTCTCTGAAGGAGAATTTACTGAGGTGAAAGATTTGGATTCATCACACAAAATTTGGGTAAGATTAGAAGCAATGTATGAAGGAGATAAGTTTACTAAGTAAGAAAAATTACAAAAATATAAAAAAGAATGGAGAAGTTGCAAATGAAAGAAGTTAAAAACATTAGGGCTTATGTACAAAGAGTTACAGAGGTTGTGAGTGGAATCATAAATTCTGGAGGCACTTATGAAGAGGAAGAAGTCATTGCGAAGATCCTTAGATCATTGACACATGTTTACAAGACCAAATTTTAGGCTATAGAAGAGATTATACCTTTGAATGCAAACTTTAGCAGAGAAATGTTGATTGCAAAGTTAACTACCTTTGAAGCTACAGAATTGGGAGATTCTTTACCTAAAATTGAAGCAGCATTCAAGGCATCTACACACAAGAAGACAATATATGGAATTGCGAGATCCAAAATTAGTAATATAAAGGAAGAACTTGGTGAGTATGTCGCTGAATGGGAACAAATACAAGAAGAAGAAAGAAAACTAGATGAACTTGTTGCCCTGATCACTAGAAGAGAAAAAAGAGGTAAGGGTAAATTTGAAGGAAAGTTACCTTTGAAATATTTTTCATACAATAAGATAGGTCACTTTGCATCTAGATATCCTACAAGAGTTCCTAACAAAAAGCCTAACTTTTTCAAGCCTAAGTACTCAAAGGAAAAGGAATCTTAATATGCTAGTGAAGGTATTTTTTATGATGATGATTTTGATTATAAGGAGATTGGATTTATTGCTATTAAAGATGAAAAACTAGTGCATGAGGAAAAATCCTTATTATCACATGTTGACAAGAGATTGGAATGGGTTAAAGACAATGGTTGATCAGACCATATGATTGGAGACAAAAACAAGTTTTTTAAACTAAATAAGTATGATGGTGGTGTTGTAAGATTCGGTGACAATATTTCTAAACCTATCATAGGAGTAGGATCTATTTCTTTGGATGGAAGGACTAATACTAACAATGTACTTGTTTATGGACTTAAGCATAATTTTTTGAGTGTTGGACAGCTGATGGACAAAGGATATCAATTAAAGTTCATTGATGGGAAATGTTTTATTAGATGTAAGATAGGAAACTTGATTGCAACTAGTACTAAAACCAGAGGTAATGTATTTGAGTTAAACACATTTGAAGCTTCTTGTTTGGTTGCAAAGATAGATGACAGTTGGTTATGGCACAAAACATTTTGTCATGTCAATTTTTATAATATTGTGAAGGCAAGCATGACTAATGCAGTTAGAGACTTACCAAAAATAGTAAAACCATATAACACTATGTGTAGAGAATGTGTTATGGGAAAGCATACTAGAAGTAGTTATAAAGGTAAATCATATACATCAAAAGGAAAGTTGGATCTGGTACATACAAAACTATGTGGACCTACAAGGACAAGATCATACTATGATGAAAGGTAATTTATACTTTATGTTGATGACCTTTCTGGAATGATGTGGATCACTTACTTGAATGAGACATCAAAAGCATTTGAAAAATTCAAGATATTCAAAGAAAAAGTAGAGAATGAATTGGGCTTAAAGATAAAATGTTTGAGATCAAACAGAGGTGGAGAATTTACTTCATATCTATTCAATTTATATTGTGAAGAGCATGGAATACACATGCAAACTTCTTCTCCTAGGACTCCACAAAAAAATTGGATAGCAAAGTGAAGAAACAAAATAATATTGGATGTTGCTAAGATAATGTTGCTAGAAGGAAATGTATCTCATGTGCATTGGAGAGAAGCTATTGGGATAACAGTGTACATATTGAACAAGATTCAAATCTAAGAAGGTACAAGTAAGACTCCTTATGAATTGTGGTTTAATCATACTCCTACTATAAAATACTTCAAAATATTTGGTAGTAAATGCTACATCAAAAGAGATGATAAAATAGGGAAATTTGATGCTAGAAGTGATGAAGGAATTTTTATTGGTTATTCTAATAAAAGAAAGGCTTAAAAATGTTTTAACTTAAGATTAAGGAAGATGATTGAAAGTAACAATGTGAAGATAGATGAAAAGTTTCAGATACAAAAGAGAATGTATAATTGTAATCAGAATACAAAGGTCAAGGAGACTGCTACTACAAAAGAAGAACATGTTGAGACTGAATGTGAAAATGAGATTTGTGATGATGACACAAATGAGGCTACTGAGATTACTAAGACTCAAAGGTATGTTAAGAAAAATCATCCTGAAAATTAAATTATTGGTAATACAAGTCAAGGAATATTGACTAGATCAAAGATAAGGGAAGAAATTTGTTTGATTTCTCAAGTTGAACCAAAGACTACTGATGAGTCTTGTAGAGATGAATCTTGGATCAAATCTATGAAGGAAGAGTTAGATTAGATAAAGAAAAATAAAACTTGGAATAGGTTCCTAGACCTAAAGACAAAAATGTGATAGGAACTAAATGGGTTTTCATAAACAAAATGAATGAAGAAGGAATTGTTGTGAGAAACAAAGCAAGATTGGTATGCAAAGGTTATTCACAACAAGAAGGCATAGATTTTGAAGAGACATTTTCTCATGTTGCTAGGTTGGAAGTTGTGAGATTATTTCTAGCTTACGTTGCACATAAGGACTTCAAGGTATATAAGATGGATGTGGAATCTACATTTCTAAATGGGGATCTTGAAGAGGAAGTATACATAGAACAACTTGATGGATTTCCTCTATCTAAAGATAAAGACATGCTATGCAAGTTGAAGAAGGCATAGTATAGACTAAAGCAAGCTCCAAGGGCTTGGTATGCAAGGTTAGACAAGTATTTACTTCATCTTGGATTAAGAAAAGGTAATGCTAATAGTAACTTGTATTCAAGAACTAGTGAAGAAGGAATTTTGATAATAGAAGTTTTTGTTGATGATATTATCTTTGGAGGAAATGATGAAATGTGTAATAAATTTTCTAAAGAGATGGAAAATGAATTTGAGATGTCCATGAAAGGTGAAATGAAATTATTTCTTAGACTACAAATAAATCAGAGCAAGAATAGCATTTTTATTTCTCAGACTATCTTAAAGAAATGTTGAAAACATTTGGAATGGAAGACTGTAAACCAGTTGGTACACCCATGGTAACTGGTCATAAACTGACAAATAATGATGAAAAAAAGAGTTTTTTTCAGATGAAGTATAGATCAATGGTTGGTGGATTAAAATATCTGAATCACTCCAAGCTACATATTTCCAATGTTGGTGGAATTGTGGCTAGCTATCAGGTAGATCCTAAAGAGACACACATGGTTGTTGTGGAAAGGATATTTAGATATCTAAAAGGAACAACAAAATATGGTTTGAGGTATGATAGAAATGATGACTTTAAACTAAATGCTTATACTAGTGTTGATTGGGTAGGGAATATTGATGGCAGGAAGAGTACTAGTGGAGGTGCATTTTTCCTTGGGAAGAAGTTGGTTTCATGGCTAAGTAAAAAGAAAGATTGTATAGCTCAATCTACTACCAAATCTGACTATGTTGCTGTTGCAATTAACTGGACTCAAATTGTTTGGATGAAATAAATGCTGAAAGATATTGGAATAACTTTCGTTGAACTAGTGGTTATCCATTGTGATAACACCAATACCATGAATATGTCAAAGAATCCTATGGTGCACTCTAAAACTAAGCATATTTCTATTAAGTATCACTTCTTGAGAGACAAGGTAGCAGAGAAGGAAATAAAGTTGGAATACATTAGCTCAAAAGAATAGATAGCAAACATCTTTACAAAATTGTTTCCAAAAGATTCCTTTGAGTATGTCAAGGGTATGATTGGGGTGCAAGCCCCTCCTAGTGAGAATTAAATGATGTAGGGATGCATTAGTCTATAGGTTTTCAGAGCTCCATCTTATTCTGGACTTGATGAATGGATCTACTCCTCAAGGGGAGTGATAATTGAAGACAACTATTGTAGATAGTTGATGACTTATGGCACCCTTTTCCATTTTTGTCAAATAGGGAAAGAGACTATGTGAAAATCCTACGGGAAAGAGACTAATATGTGATAAAGGTATTGAGAAAATACTTTTGCGTTGATGGATTTTCCCATATGTTTCCATCAATGCCAAATGGGGAGATTGTTGGATATTGCTAATGCATTGGGGAGATTGTTGGATGCATTTAATATATCTAATCACTACTTTATCCTCTTGAGTGGTGTAGGAATTACTAGTGATTGTCATTTGTGTTTTGTCACTGATGTCAACATATGCTTCTATGAAGAGATTAGGCTAGTTGTTACAATGTATAGAGATCATATGGATGATTCACAACATGTGAACACAGTTATGTGTATAGGAAAGTGTTATGATCTTATATCTAAGATTGCATGATATAACATTGCATATTGGTTTAGTTACAGAAGATTTGGTGAAGACTGGTTACTAGACTGTGATAGTGGAAGTTGACAAAGTTAGTCTCTATGTTTTGAGTATATCTTACAAGAAATGAGGATTCAGAGTATGTGAGATTAAGGGATGAGAGATAGTGTAATGAAGAATGTTCTTTGATCTTTTCAAGGTACGAAAAGAAGGATGATGTCAAATGTGGCGTGTGTTCTAGAGAAGACCTATTTGGAAGATGACTTCAGAGTTGTAATGTGTATCACAAATGGTGAGCATGGATTACGGATGTTGGTCCTTAATTGTTAAGATATAAAAATTATATACTTGTTTTAGATGTCGTGTGTATCTTACTAAGGAGTTATGTAATTATTTGTATATTAGGAAAGCCTAATTGGTTGACCTGATCATTTATTTTTTAATAGGGTATATATGTAAGATCTTTTCTTTTTAAAAGAGATGGTAGTATGGATGTGATGTAAAAGAGGATTGAGGAAGTTGTGAGCTTGTGTTTGTTGGATGTAGAGAAGAGAATAACTTATATACTTCATTGGAACTAATCAAGAAAAGATAGTTTCTATTGGACAATTCAAGGATTATGTATTTCCTTTCATACACTTGTGTTGCAAACAATGATTTTTGAAGGTGGTCATAACCTTCTTTGGGTAGTGAGCCTACTTATTTTCTTGAATCCTAACACGGTCTCTCCTCTAACAAGGACTATGTACTGTAATATTTTAATCATCTCCTAATAGGGCTAGATCTTCTAACAAGGATACTATACTCTAAGTACATCATTAGTGGGAGTTAATTCCCACTATGGTTTTTTCTGTAACAAGGTTTCCTAGAGAACAATTATTGCGTTATTGTGTTGGAATTCATCATGTTCATTTGATTGGTATTGCTACTATTCAAAGTTTAAAGTTTAATAATCTGTCATACAACTAATTCACCCCCCCTCTTAGTTGTATTGGTGGATTGTTATTCCTAACACTTCACCCTAATGACTAGTATCTTAACAAAGATGCATAAAAAAATTAGGATTTTCACTTCCTAAAACATTAACAACATTGACTTAGTGAGGTTATTGGTTGTTAAAGGTATATCTCTAGAAGGGAGCACATGAAGGATAGTGGTAATAGTATTATCCTCTTCTTCAAAGGTATCCAAGTATGAGTAGGATAATATTTAGAATAGGAATAAGGGATTTCTATCAACACTTCATATCTAAAATAAATATCGTTTAATGAAGGTAAGGTGATATTAAGAAAGGTATTTATAATATCCCCCTCTTTCTCTAAAGTATCCTCATAAAGGTGGTACATCGTAGGATAAGGGTTGATTACAGACATGAATGCAACATATCTAGAGGAAAGATAACAAAAAGGAGAAGAATAAATACAACCACAATACCATCTTCTTTAAACAATATTATTTCATGGGGTAGAGAATAATCAATATCATTTTCTAGTGGTTCATCCCAAATAAGTAGATCAATGAGAGTAGAAATAGAACAAACTTTAGGAGAGGGGTAATCATGATTCACTAAAGATTTATTCCTAAAGGAAAATTAATTGAAATGAATGAAAGATAATGTATCATGAGGGAAATAATCAATTAAACAAGGTATTCTCATGGTGGATGAACATATTAAGAGAAAAGTTAAAATTAATCTTCAATGCTTCTCCCTAAAGAGAGAGATCATAGAGAGAAGGGTTAAAAGCACATTCTTAAACCAATATGCCTTCAAGGATAGAATATTCCTTAGGATATGGGAAAAGGTATAGAAGGGAGGCTAATCTACTATCACCTTGAGGAGATGTATACCGTATAAAACTAATATAAAAGAAAAATAAGAGAAAAGTGAATGAAACAATATGGATATTTTTTCTTGTTTTCATCAATTTGTAAATGTATAAACAATATGTAGAAATTGATTTCTAATTAGGTCTCACAATAGTGTTTCCCACTTTTTTAAACATCCTATTTTTAAAAAAAAATTACACATTTTTAAGAAAATATGATGATTTAAGCCTTGAGGGTATAAATGGCATCAAGTTCTCAACATTTTTGAATGAACTTAGTTAAAATATGGAAAAGGTTTGTATAGAAGGGTTTTCCTTAATCAAACCCTAGTTTGGAATTAACCTTGATATGAAAAAATGTAAATGAAATTATTTTATCATATAGCAGAGGCTAGATCTATAACATGAATTATTCCATACCTTGGAAATAAAAATGATTCCTTGAATGTAATCACAAGTGGTAATATGTTATATTGAACTCTACAAAATCCCAAAATGGTATTATGAAAGACATGCCTTGCACCATGAATGTTGTGGTTTGTCATAATGGTTGATGAAAAAGAGGAATTTGTTGGATGCTTGAATACTTGGGTGCAAAATTTTAGGAGATCTCTTGAAATTTTTATTATAGGATCCAAAATGAGGAGAAACATAATTATTAGATACCTCTCACAATATTTTAAAGTTCAAAACTCAGAGGAAGATGACACAAATTTAGAAGTCTCGCTAACTCCACAAGAAGGGCCCTAGATTAAAATTTTGAGAAAAACATCATGGAAGAGGTCACCCTTGGTGTCCTCTTTCTATAAAGAGTACACCTTAGGTATTCTCTTCCCATGAATCAATCTTGAAATCAAAATCATAAGTCCCACATAAAAAGGGGGTGTCAGATTCCAAGGTATAGTTTATTATGAGGTCAAGATGAAGTACAAAAATTGCAAATGGTTACATAGGGCCCATGTTGATTATTAAATGAGTAAATTGGATAAATAATAAATGAGCACACCTAGAAATAAGGCCTCACATCATTTTTTAGTGAGAATGAAAGAGAGGAATCAATTTTAATTAACAAAGGTTGTCTAAGTGTTAGGAGACTGTTAAATCAATGTGAGAACCTATACATGCTAAAATGGGGATAAAATGAGCATCTAATTATAGGTGATTAAATTTAGGAATGCATATAACTAAGGTGAAAGTGAGGTGGGTAGTGAAGGAGTGTATCGATAAGTAGTGGGTCTTTGGTTTGGATGCACTATTGGCCTCTATGATTTTAAGGAAGGGGATAAAAGATAAGTTGGGTGATTGGAGAGAAGTAGAGGTAAGGGAAGATGATCTCAAACCCTTCATTATTTGGAATTCCAAAAGATTGTGTATGGAATGAAGGATGAAGGTTGAAGTGGGTTGGGAATGCATTCTATAGTACATCTACAAGAGGGAAGTGACAGTGGTTGTCGAGGCTATGAAGAAGAGGGATGGAGTGGAACCAATATTTGAGCCATCTGATTTTTGGTTCAATGGATGAGTGTAATTGAAGAAGCTAGACAAAAAAGTGAAGAAACTTGTCACATATGGATTATTTTCCTTCTCCATATTATGTTTATTTTATTGTTAAAATGTTATATTATATGTACCCAAGTGTTGGTGTAGACAAATAGTAACCATTAATGTGACTTTTTTGTAATTTTGTATATGTTTATAGACAATATTTTCAATGTCCAATTAGTTTGGGGGGTCATTTTGATCATGGCAAGTGGTTGTTTTACTTCTTATAGCACTGCATTATAACTAGTTGGTAGGGTGAAAATCTATAATTAGAAAGAATATACCTTTCTAAATGTAAATTTTAATATTATATTAATAAACTAAAAACTATTTTCACCAATCAAGGAAAAAATATTTTATAAAAATTAGTTTATTTCTTGAAATATATTTTATGATATTTATATTTTTTAAAAATTATTTTAAAAAACATAGAAATATATTAGTATGAACACAATTATTTTATTTATCATTTGATAAATTATTATATTGTAATCAATATTACCAATGCATATCTTTAAAAAAATTGTTGTCACATAGAAGACATAAGCATTTCTTTTTATTTATTTACAAAAGGTGTGATGTGTATAATAAATATTTAATTGAATAATTTTATAGCCTACTAGGAAAAAATAATAAGTATTTTGACTATTATAGAATGTGAAAACTTCATGAATTGATAACAAAGACAATCTATATTGATAAGTGAATATATAAATTCAATCAAATTAGTATGAGTAAACTATAACATTACATAATTAAATTAAATGAAATTATAATAAATTGAGTAAACGATAACATTAGTTTGATTATTTTATTATTGAATCAAATAACATTATAGAATAATTATTGGTATATAAACACATACAAAAATTCAATCTTAGTGATATATATTTATACTTATTTAATATATTTATACTAATTTTATTAATAAGGACACATTCTACATTGGTGCAAGCAATGGAATGTAGTTTCTTAAAGATATGTTAATAAAACTCCTACACTTTTATCTTAAATGTGATAACCATTTACATGTCACAATATTAATATTAATATTAATTGTAAATATTGCAATTCAAAGAAAATCATTATATATATATATATATATATATATATATATATATATATATATATATATATATATATATATATATATATATATATATATATATATATATATATATGCTTACATCAAAATTATGTCTTAGATGGAATCTAAAATATAATTATTTTTTCTTAAAAATGACCTACTTGGTATTGTAGTCCTTTAAAATAATTTGTAGATATTAAGAATAATCAAGTTTAGTTAAAAAACTATTTTAATGAATTTTTAAATAATAAGAAAGTTTAAAATTTAAATATAAAAAATAAGATATAAGTGATTTAATATTAAAATTTAGAAGTAAAAACTTTATTAGAAAAAGATTAGATGTAATACAATTTCTATGGCTTAATATAGAAAATATAATACAAAGTAAAATAGAATAAAATAATTATATCCTTTTAAGAGAGATCTTATACCTTCTTGTAATGCTTACGAATAATTGTAGTGATACATGACTTGATAAATAAAGGAAAAATTCCTACCATAAGAAGTGTTTTACTAGGATAGGTAGAATAAATGGGCTACTTATGATGGAAACACTCAACAAGCTACAAAGAACATCATTTATATGATATTGGATTTTACCAAAATTATTAAAAGAATTCAGTTTGAATGAAATAAAACTTTATTGTGTTATTCACTTGTGCACACATAAATCTAAAAGATGGAAAAATACCTAACTATATCTAGTATACATTATGATAATAATCAATACTTCAAGAAACAAGATTTATACTTCATGATTTATTGTTTCTTTTATGCACTCAGTAACTTTAGTCATATATATATAATATTTCTCAAAATCTACGAGCAACATAGAAGAGTTTTGGAAATTATGGAGCGCAGAGCGGGAGTGAGTGGAGGAGCTAGAGCTTCACAGATTGATGGTGAGGAAGAGGAGAATGATGGTGACACAGATGCGAGGGCAGAGGTTGAAGATGGTGTTACAGTTGTGCAGGATTGCCTCATCTATTATGGCTGTGTTGGGAATCCCTTATCATTGGTGCACGCTTCTGCAGAGGTCGCAGGGGAGCAGCTCAGGGATTTTGAGGCTTCGCTTCATTTTTGTTGGGCTCCATGTCTGGTTCCCTCAGCCTTTGCTCGGGATCTTCACCTATTTCTAACTATTCATATCTCTTTGGAAGGCAGTGCGACAACATGCACTGGAGCTAGGGTTTCACTAGGGGATGGCACTGCAGAGGAGGATGTTGGCATTACTTTAGCGTGGGCCTACCTTGCTTTTGGTTGGGGCTATGCTAGGAGTCCTCTTTCTTTTGTGCAAGTCTCTACAGAGATTGTGGGGGAGCTATTTAGGGTTTCAAGGACTTGTAGTGAGGCTCCCTTAGCTTTTGCTAAGGCTATTCTTTGGTCTGGTCTGGCCTTTAGGGCTAGATGTAGATTTGTGAAGGAAGATCACTCCCTACTTGGTAGAGATGCTAAGAACTCGAGGTTTCTTGTGGTTCAATGGTGTGTGAAGGATAAATCTAATGGGTTGGACAAAGCTCGGTATGGCTTAGATCCTTTCTTTTTTAATGAGTCTATGACCCTAGTCTTCTCTTCTCCCCTATTTCTAGAAGTTGATTTTTTCTGGGAGAAAGATTTGTTGCCTACCCTGCCTTCTAGATCAGGTCACAATTTCATGAGAGATGGGATTTTGTTTAGCGATAGTCCTACAAATTATTTTATGATGCTCGAGGGACTTATGTTCCCTAAGGAACCTTCTTCAGAGGCGGTCACTGTTGGGTTGCTTTCTGCCTGGGCTGATAGCTTATACTTCTCTTTTGTTGGGCATGTGACCCTCCTGTATGTTTCTCCCCCGGTTCTAAAAGTTCATTCTTTCTAGGAGAAAGGCATGATCTTGCCCCTATTGGGGGATATTTTTCTGGGCTAGATTATTTTGTGCAATACTCCTATTGAAGTGGAGTAGACCCCTATTGAGGTGGGGTCTATTCAGGTGGTTATTTGGTGGTGGATTCTCTATCTGCTCTTGCTCCCTTCACCCTCAAATCCTTTTGAGGTGGATGTCACACATCCTATGGAGGTGGTTTGTTTTGACTAGATGAAGTGCCCTCATGGGAGCATAAGGCCTTCTCTCCCTTATAACTACTTGACTACTTGTAGGATCTGGTTGTGCAAAGGTCATTCTCTCTTAGAGGACCTCATGGATATGGGACTCAGATATGACCTTGTGGCTATGGGCATGGATCTGGTAGGTTATTCTGGTTATGGGAGCCATGATAAAACCCATACTATTGGTTTAGGGAACCAGAAAACCCTAGTTTGATGTAAAGCTAAGGCTTTAGGTCTGGTGCAGCTAGAGCTTCTTTGTCTTTTCTTTTTGTCATTGTTGTAGTTATGCTGGTATGGGATTGCTAGTTGTTTTGCTAGCAATCTATGATGGGGGGTTCTGTAAAGCCAATCTCTTCATTCCCCAGCTATCTCTCTTTGGTTGGTGCTAATATTTCCAATCTTTTGTACATGGTTAAGGTTCCCTCCAAAAACTGACTATATATGGTTTTGGGGCCCATTCAAAACCCGTTTTACCAAATCAAAAAATTTAGTCATATATATGTTTAATCCTATGTTTTTTATTAAAGGAAAATTGATTTGGAGGGACCAAAAACCATTTTAAAAAATAAATATCTAGCTAAAAAACCTAACACTAACCATTTGTTAGACTATTTATAAAAAAACCATTAAAATAGGGGAACAAAGCCTCAAATTTCTTACAATATTTTTAACAAACTATTATTTTTATGGATAATTTATTCATTGATGATTTGAACTTTATATATAATGTTGTCAATGGGGGTAGAGAAACTATTTCCTTACCCTTAATTGGCAACAGTTATGTCATTAGTGGGAACTTTTTGACCAATTTGTTACTTCCAGAAGGAGAAGATAAATTACCCTTAGAATTACCATTGAAAGCTTCAACATGAGCATTAAGTGATCTTTAATCCTATGTTCATATGGTCTTGTAAGAATGTCACAAGAAGCTATAGGCCTAAGCCCAAAAAGTCATAGAATAGGGTTTTCCAAGGCTCCCTTAACCTTAATTACAAAAAAATAATAGGTTTTACTAGTCACCCATAAATGGATAGAAACATGGGTTTTCTTAAGGCTCCCACAACCTTAAACTTCACCATAAAAAATAAAGCACATAAAGGGGTTTTGGCAAGGCCCACTTCCCTTAAAAAATAGCCTGAAGAGATTCAACATGGAAGAACTATCTGAAAAAGAGATCAGAGAAAAGGTATTTTGAAAAACTTCCCTAACCCCCTACAAGGAACACTTACTCCTAATAAGTCCTTCCCTCACATCAGTGAGATCCACCTCAATAGAATCTAGGACCACTTCAAAAGGAAATCCAATAAAAGGTAAAATTAGGGGCAAACATAACTTCTTAGCCACAGAGAACTCCACCTCACTATAAGTTCCCTCCACCTTAATAAGAGACATAGCCAAGAAATAAAACCCAAACAAGATTGGAAACACCTAAAGAAATGATAAGGAAAGGGAGGGAACAAGTTCATTAACTGTCCACCATTGAAGATACCCATTCCCCCATTCCCATCCTCCATCAAAACCATTGCAACAAGGTGGACAACTACACATTTAACCTCCACCCAAGTTGAGGTTGCAAATCAACAAACCACACACATGCACAACAATAGCTCCAATGAATCCTAGGATAGATAAGAGTAGAAGAAGGATAAGAGCACAATAAAGAACATCCTTTCAACATGATCAAATCCCACATCTACCAAAACCACCATAAATAGGAACCACCAAAAAATTTCACTAAAAGAGAACCACCTAAGGGAAATAAACCTCTAGAAAAGAGAGGGGAAAAGACTTGAGGCCAAAATCATCAAAGCCCTCTCACTTAAAAAATATAGCCACAACTAAATCAAAAAACTCAAAAACCAAAGCTCTAAAAAGTCCCCAAGGTAAAAGCCACCACACAACATAACTAGTAAGAAATAGCATCAAGGTGAAGGAGTGCCAACAAGGAAAGAGGCAGATGAAAGGACTAAAATCATCAAAGCCTCCCCTCTTAAAAAATCTAGAGCCTGGAAACTCCACCAATTGATCAGAAAAATAAAACATCCTAAGAAAATAGCCCACCGAGCATAGCCTTAGGGGGAGAAGATAATTTTCACAAAAAAATCCACACTTTTAAGAAACAAACATCCAATATCCCCCAAGAACACTACACTCTGAGACCTCCTACCTCCTGCATTAAAGAACTTATAATCCATGGAAAGACCCCATCACAAAAGGAAAAAGTGAGAGGAATGATATCATCAAAGCTCTCCCCCTTAAGAAAACCAACACCATCCAACATCCCTGATTGTACAAAATGGAAACCAATCATCCATGAAAATAACTCACTCTAACAGCAACACACAGAAACCAATCCAATGCTAAGAATAGAGATCTTCAAGGTATGGAAAGTGTATATAAAAGAAAGGAAAATGAGAGGATAGAGATCATCAAAGATCCTTCTCGAAAGAAAACCAATCCCCACAAACTCTAACATCTACAGAAGTAGGAACCCAACACCAAAAAATTCTATACCAATAGCAGCCTCAACACAACCCTCCCAACTAAGATATTTCAACATCATAGATAAATGAACCCTATACCTATTATACACTAATTTTTTACCCTTGTTTCAAGCTCTCGTAGTCTTGATAACCTAGTATAACATGGGAATCATCTCCAGGTTGTGGGACCTATGCTAACTAAGATGAGACCTCCAGGTTCTAGGCTGGTTCCTCTTGGATAATCACCTTAATTTGCTTCTTGGCAGGAAAAGTAAATCTTTGAGGGAAAGGGATAGAAGGAATGCTTGAAAGGGAAATGACCTGAAAGCAAACTACCTACTAGGTGATACACCGAAATGATGGTATGAATTGTAGCATAAAAGATGGATTCAATGAATAAACTTAAGTCTAGGAGATCACAATTCACTGAATAGGCTTTCATAAGTATTTCATAGAAGGGTCTGCAAATAAAAGAGGGTATTCAAGGAAAGAGACTGATTCTTTCACAAGCAACAACACTCTTAGGATTAGACAACAATCTATGACCTACAAACAAACATTCACCTGTACAACTAGGTATAGGAATGAGACAAGACTGTTTAGGGGTTGTAATATACCCTCAAAAGCATTCACATCAAATCATCCACAAGAATACACAAAATTGCAAAAAGAAAGAAGGATCAAGAACCCGAAGATATCATTGAAAAATATATAAACTGAATTCATTAAGAGATAATTCACATAAGAAGGAATAGGGACATGAGAAATGTCACAAAATATCTTCAATATCTAAATTATCAATGGGAATTTACAACTGTAGAAAACCAGAGGGCAAAAGAAATGCCACAGATGGCTTCCTAAGAAAGGTACTTTCTTCTTTACAATTGTCCAATTCTTCTTTTACAAAAAGTCAATTCTTTTTTCTCTAAAGCTCTCAAAAAACATTATATACATCTCCTATTTTGCACGCAAGTAGGAGTCAAAACCTAACTAGGGTTACATAGATTTGCATTACAATTATCAAACCCTAATTCTATCAAATTCAGCCATAAATGCACATGAAAATATAATAGCTGATCAGATATCTGTGTTTGCGTGACCATTTCATGTTTATACCTACAAAAAATCCAACTGCCATGATCCATCTACCTTCCCGCAACTCGGTATCACCATAACTATGAAAATCTGATATTTTTAGATATTTGAATTTAAATATAATAACAGTCATAGGTGGCACCAAGCTTTTATCTATTGACGGCTGACATTTAAAATTCAATCTCACTTTAAAAGACGACCGTCAGATCTTCCCTTTTACCTGGGATCGGCACTTGACTGCAAAATTAACCTTAAGTCTACCTCAGGTTCCTTTTCCCTTGTTTGTTGAATCATTTAATACTTTAGTTGACCCTGGTTAAGTTTGGCGAACAAGAAAATAACCTTTAGTTGCTGAATCATGGAATGTGTTTCTAACCCTGGGCCCATTTTCCATTTTTCACCTTTCCATTCATTCTGACTGCCTTATCAGCAAAACCTCGGTGAGCCCTCTGACATCTAACCCACTAAAGACAAGATTCCAAATGAATGGCTGGTGCATGATCATATGACCACCGAATATTCTCTTAGATCATGCGCCAGCCATTGATCTATTTAAGCCGGAACCCTTCTGACAAATGGATCCACTATAACCTTGTCATCACCCAGCAACCAATCACAAACTAGAAAATCAACACACCTGGCAACATGGACCCACTTGACAGAACCCAAACACTTGGCAAAATGGACGATCAGCGTATGATCGCATACCCTCAAAAGATTCCATCAGAACATGCGCTAGCTATCGATCTTTATCCCTCTGACATCTCTACAGATCCACTCTAGTCATCACCCCGCCGGCCAATCAAAATTTAGCACGTCAGCTCCAACTGTCAGAGGACCCACCTAGCATTCATCACCTGAGAATAAAGTAAAATCAACAATCGGTGTGTGATCTCACGGTTCTAACAAAACTCATGAGAACACATGCCAACCATAGATCTTCTGCAGCTGTCAGAGCCCTGTGTAATGCTGGAACCCTGGTCCCACTAACAAATTGCCAAATCATTATTATGTGGACCAATGAGAAGCCATCATTTGTGTACACATAGTAGTGGATCCACAAAAGCTTTGAAGTGCTGCATAAAAGGGAAGATCAATGGTTATTGCGAGATCACAAGCCTTTGACAGACCCAATGCAAACTCACGACAACCGTTGGATCTTCCTTACTGGGAACGCTGCACAAAATGACCGTCGAACTTCCTAGTGAATATGCAACTGAAGGGAAGTTAACCATTCACTGAGTCGCTGACCGTTTAGATTTGACTGCCAAATATTCAGCGACTAAGAGGATTGCTATAGTCGCTAGTTCACTGAATAAGAAAAGTAACCACCAAAAGACTTAGAGAACCTGTGACCAGCCAATAGGATTAAAGCACACATGGGTATTGAGGATCTTAAGTGGTCGAAAAAGGTAATGACCAAATAGAATGAAGGCTAGGATTTGCAGGGTTTTTTGGGTATAATGGCTACTTTTATGAATTTTTAGACTACAGACCAGGGAGTTAGAAAATTTGCAGAGGCCAGGAAACAAGACCTAAAGCCATGAAATTTTCAGGGATGCTTAGCAAGGTAAAAATAGAGACTCCTGAATAGATTTTAGCCAAATTTGTATAGAATAGGAAAATTAGGGTAACATTTTGGCAATTTTTGCTGGATGTCAGCTCACTAGACATGGAAAACCAGTGGCCTTGACATAATCCATTGGGCATGGGGTCACTCTGAGCACAAAACTTTGACAAAGGGACAAAACTGAACCAGAAGGATGAACTTGTGCACAGGCACTTCTTGAAAAGCAGGAAACTAACCTTGAAAACTAGGAAAGAAAGCAGGAAACACATTTACAAGAATTATAGAGAGGGATTAATCTCAAAATAGGGCTTCAAGTGGAATTCATTCACTGAGATTGGCAAGGCATCTCCTTCAAGAGTTGATAGTTGAAAAGCATTAGATCCCTTGCACTCTATTATAACAAATGGTCCACCCCAAAAAGAGTCAAATTTTGTATGTTTGCCAGGTCTGGATTTGAATTCATCCCATTTGAGGACTACATCCCCAACCTTGAAATTTCTGATCCTAGCTCTCTTGTCAAAATTCTTCTTTGTTTGGATCTGATGAAATTCCATATCCTGCATTGATTTGTCTCTGATCTCTTCCAATTCCATCATTTGAGCATACCTAACCTACAAGGGGTCCTCCTCTTCAAATAGGACATATTGGGTGGCCAAGTCCAAAGCTGGCAATTCAGTTGAAATTGACAACTTGGCCTCTTTACCATATACTAGCATGTAAGGATAGTTACCAATGATCTTCTTTGGGGTAATTCTATCTAACCACAAGGCAGACCTGAGCTTAGTATGCCAATCCCTCTGATTATCTTGGAGAGTCTTCTTGATTATCCTAATCAAGTTTTTATTTGTTGATTCTACTAAACCATTGCCTTGGGGGTAGTAATTTGAACTGGTATTCAAATAGATGCCATTTTTAACTGCCCACTCTGAGACTTTAAGGCCTGTGAATGCTAGTGCATTATCTGATATGATGGAATCAGGAGTGCCAAACCTATGAACTATATCATCATAAAACCTTAAAATAGCACTCTCATTGGCTTCTTTTAATGCAATTGCTTTTGTCCATCTAGTGAAATAGTCAGTTGTAGTAATTATCCATTTATGGCTTGCACTAGATGGAGGATTGATCATTCCAATGAAATCTATGCCCCACTTCATGAAGGGCTGCTCTATTTTGACGGGCTATAGGGGCAAGGCTGCAAGCCTTTCTTTTCCTACAAACATAGCACATTTGATGCATTTTCTCACATGATCATGGCTATCCTTAAAGATAGATGGCCAATAGTATCCGACCCTCATGATTTTAAAAGCAGTAGTCCTAGGAGAAAAATGACCTCCAGAAGGTCCATCATGAAATTCAAATAGGACATCTGCTATCTTTTCTGAATCAATAGACCTTAGGAGGACACCATTGTGATCCTTCCTAAAAAGAACATCATCAATCAACACAAAAGGAATAGATTGTAACCTGTAATACCTTCTTTTTGCTGAGTCTAGACCTGCAGGACATTGCCCTATCTTCAAATAATTGATCATATTAGCAACCAGCTTGTTGCCTTGGCTTGTTCTTCTATAGAATGCACCACCAGAGATGCATCTATTTTCTCTGATTTCTTTGAACTTTCATCCTCTGCCAAATGCTCACAAAGACCTCTGCCTCTAACTAGCTTGGTGGTTTGGATATCAATGTCATATTCCATCACCTTGGTGATCCAACTAGCTCTTTTCTCATTTAGGTCTTTGGAAAGAAAAAATTCTTTAACACTTGGATGAGTAACTTTCAAGTGTACCTTGCTATGGGTCAACAAATATCTAAACTTTTTAAGGCTCTTCACCACAGCAAGTACATGTTTTTCTAGAAAAGACTATCTCTGTTCATACTCTTCCAAACCTTTGCTAAAGAAAGTAATAGGCTGCTCCAATCCTTCTGAATTTTCTTGAGTTAACATTGCAGACATAGCATCATGACCTCCATAAGCATAAAGGATGAAATCCTTATTGAAGTTTGGGTTCAACAGAGCAGGAGCTTCTGTTAAGGCCTCTTTGATAGCTTGGAAATTGGCTTTTCCTTCTTTAGTCCAGCTGAAAGTTGAACTCTTTTTTAACATGGCTGTCAAAGGCTTTAGTAAATCTGCAATGTCAGGCAAGAACCTCCTGAAAAAATTGATCCTTCCTATGAAAGATTGGAGACCTTTCTTATGATGTGGCAAGGGTAGCTCTAGGATGGCTGCAATTCTCTCAGGATCCACTATAATTCCTTCTTTGGATACTACATATCCCAATAATTTCCCTTCATGAACTGCAAACACACATTTCTTGGGATTAAGAGATATCCCAAATTCTCTACACCTTTCAAAGATCTTCCTCAAATGTTTGATATGGTCTGCTGCATGTTTAGAATAGACAGTTATGTCATCTAAGTAGACCAACACAAACTAATGGACTTCTTGTATCATTAACTAGGGTTTTTTGGGTATAATGGCTACTTTTATGAATTTTTAGACTACAGACCAGGGAGTTAGAAAATTTGTAGAGGCCAGGAAACAAGACCTAAAGCCATGAAATTTTCAAGGATGCTTGGAAAGGTAAAAATAGAGACTCCTGAATGGATTTTAGCCAAATTTGTATAGAATAGGAAAATTAGGGTAACAGTACCAAAGAAAAAAATTGAAAGGGCTAGATCATCACAACACACTCCCTTGAGAGAATCACAATGTACAAACTTTACCAATAAGAAAATAGGAAACTTGCATCCCAAAAAGAGAAATATCTCAAGGCACACCACCAAGAACCTGCATTATAGTAGAAGAGATCCAAGACAAGGAAAACCCAACCAAGAGAGAGGAAGACAAAAGGATAAAGATCATGAAAGCTCAACCTTAAAAGAAACCCAATCCTAGTATCCTCCAGCAACTCCAAAAGAATGAATCCATGAATAGGAAGCCCGAAAAAAATACTGAATAAAACTTTTGTCTCCTCCAAAATATGTTGTCTATAAGTCCATAAGAGAGAAGAAATCCTCAAGGGAATCAATTCCATACCCACCACTAAAAACCTCCAAAACCTCTTTTGGGCTTCTCTGATAAGGAAAAGAACCTCCAAAATCAACAACATAATATATCTCACCTTAAATGGACACAAGCTATGTTGAAACTTTGATTCAATAAACTATCATCAAAACTAGCAACATCAACCACCACAACTAGTCATACCGAGCAAAGGAAAAAAAACATAAACTTCCTCTAAAATGAAGCATTCAAAACAAAAAGAAAAAGAACATGAAAAGAATACAAAATGAATGCCAACACCTAGCTTGAAGAAGGGGAAAAGAGGGAAAATCCCAACAACAATGCAAAGAAACTGCACCAAAAGGATGCCTAACTAGAAACAAGAAGAGTAAAACCAATCTTGTCAATGAAAAAGGAAGACACGGGGGAAAGAGAATATGAGAAAAACTAGTGCATATGCCCCTCTAACAAACCTAAGATAGGTCCACAACCAACATGCAAACTAAGAACCTTGAACATAAGAGAAAGGGAAGCTAAAAATCCCTCAAAGTGTCACATCTTTGCATGTTCTGCTAAGAACAATCCCAATCGTAGACACCAATCTTTCAATTGGTAACTCCAACACATAGACTAGGGAAAGGAAGAGTTTCCCTTGCCTATCGTCACTTCTAGTCCAAGTTTCATCTCCATCATAGTCTTCTTGGTGAATGCGAACATTATAACCAACAAAAAGAACATCACTAAGAATAGTGTTGTTCCAAACCAAGCTCCATCTCCATCATCATCACCAGACTCACCCTCCTCTGCATCACTAGATTTTGAATCTCCACTCCCACCGCTATTCCCACTCTTGATTCTCTTCTCCATTTTTTTTCATGTTATCTTGCATTGTTGAAAATTATTTAGAGATGTTAATATAATATAGTTAAGATATTTTTTCCATAAGTAATTTTAATGCATGTAAATTGTATAAGATAATCTCAAAAGATAAAGGCATTTAATGTCCAAGAATGTATATAATGATAACTTTTATACATGCAAATATCGTATTCAAATTTCTAATATCAAATGTACATCAAGTATGAGATAATCTTGAAAGATAAAGGCATTTGACGGGAAAGAATCTATATAATAACATTTTTCATACAAATATTTCTATGATAGTGGTGTTACAACTATTTCTAGGATAGTGGTGCTGATAAGACTATTATTAAGATTATAAATAATAGAGCTTGAGGTTTAAAGGGCTTGTAATATAAAAGATGAGAACACGGTGATAGATAGATTGACCATAAACTAACTCATATTAATGAAGAAAAGTTAATACACAATCATGCAAATTCTCCTTAGATCTACTTTGTTTGAATGTATATAATAAATTTTCTAATATGATTACACAAATTCTAATGTGAATATTCTTTAAATAATTTTCTTCATATGATTACAGAAATACAATTTTTTTCAATACATCTACTAAAAGCATTCCTATAATATTTTTTCTTCAAAGGAGATGATTATATTCTAATCTATTTGAATACATCTAATAATCCTTCTAATATGATTACACAAATTAATTTGAATACATCTAATCAAAACATTCTTTAAATATTTTTTCTTATGTGATTACATAGATTCAATTTTTTTAAATACATCTACTAAAAGCATTTCTCAATACATATACATCTAATAAAAGCATTCCTCTTCTAATTTTTCTTCATAAATCCACGTTTAAATTTTCTGAATAAATCTGATAAAATAATTCCTTTAATAATTGTTCTTCAACTATTTTATGATTAGAGATAATATTCTAATATAAAAAAAATTCAAACAAGTAATTAAATTGTATAAGAAGATTTCAAATACTAGCACATAATACAATTAGAATTTGTATTTTTGGTAGGCTCCTAAAAGCTTCATAGTTAAAAAGAAAAAAATTGAAATCTAAGTTTTAAAAAATTATAGATTATATTTCTAATTTAAGGAAAAAAAATTTAGATAAAGATTAATATCTAAATAAAAATTATGCATTGATCAATGAAACATAAAAAGTATAAAAATAATTGATTTAGTTAAAAAATAGTACAATATGACAAATTATATCATTTGTTGATATTGAATTGTGTTAAGCTCCAATTATCAGGATACAAAGTGTGGGGACTAGTTCATTAGGTGGTCTGGCAGCCAAATGGTCAGTCCCTCCCTCCTTCGTCTCAGAGCAGCTAGACATTCTTTCAAATTTTGACATCCCCTTAAATCTACATTTTTAAGTGATGGAAGTTCCCCAATGTTGGAAGACAGTTCTTCTAAGTAATAGTAAGCGAATAGATTCAATACTACGAGTGAGTGAACTTTTCCTATAGCGGAAGGCAACCTTTTCAATTTCATCCAATAACTTAAATCTAAAAGTCTTAATGACATAAGCTTTTCAATGTTGGAAGGCAAATCTTTCAGTTCCAGACAGCTACATCTCAATTTTGTTAAAGAGCTGAGCTCCCAAAAGCTATCTAAATTTAAGACCTCTAGAGAGCTTAATTTCCCAAAGTTCAAGGGCAATTCCTTTAAGCTAACACACTCTGCCAAATTCAACTGTTTCAAAGAACCCAGATCTCCAAAAGTTGAGGGCAATTCCTCCAATTGCCTACACCTAGTCAACATCAACTCCTTTAGCGAACCTAACTGGGCAAATAATTTTGGCAGAGTTCTCAAGGAATTTCCATCACAAACGCTTAATCTTTTTAATGAACGCAACCAACACACCTGCTCAGGCAGCTATTGCATTTGATCTCATTTATCTATCTAGTACCAAGACCTTCAGGGCCGATAGGTGATCCAACGTACATGTGGCAAATACGGGGCAATCATGTGGCCCTAAAATAGAGTTGTATTTCTTGATAGATGGATAGAAAAAAATTTTACGTCCACAAGGCTAAACATAGCCTATGGGACAGCAAGGCAACCTAGGCTGATTTGAGTAACTTGGTCTGTTTCTTGTGCAAGCTGATGATGAGCCCACCTAACTTCTCAATGTGCTCTTTGCTGAATAGGCTATGCCAAGAACTATCTGATATAGTATCCACAAATTTATCCTTAATTTCGTTGTAGGCTTCACAAACTAAGATAAAGTGATGTTCGGTTTCAACTTTCCCTGAGTTGCAAAATATGTAAATTTTGTCTTCCCAAGTCTCCTTTGGCCTCTTCCAACGCCCGATCTCACATCGGAGTTGATGGGAGTTGGTATGTAACTAGGCAATGAGAATTTTAGCTCTCCAAGAAATGCTGGCACCAATATACACTTTTTGGAGTTGATCACATGCGGGGTTGAACTCATTGATATAATATACTTTCTTCCTTCCAATCCCATCTCTCCAATTTCTCTTGTAAAATTTCTCCATAACAAAGACCTTTATTTCTTTGTTATTTGAGGGGCACACGTTGAAATGGATATTTCATTTCCTCATCCACTTGATGTTTTGTTGCATCCATGTCTTTTTACGTTTGCACAATGTGTCATTAAAAACGACGTTAAGCCATCTATCGCCTTCCATTTTTTTGATTCTTTTTAAATAGCTTATCAAGCGCACCATAGCAAGTGCCTCAATAGGAACAGCCCCCACTTCGCTTAGCATGATATAATAAGAGACGGTACTTTTGATTTTAAATTTTTTCACATTAGAAGAATTATATGACTCACATTCCTTACCTCTGCTTCCATTCATGAAGAATTTTGTGACTTTTCTGACTGCACAGGTGGCGACATATCATGGGTAAAGATCGTACAAAATATTGGTTACAGCCAAAAACCAACAGGATAGAAACTAACAGCACATTATGTCTTCCCGCTTTTTTTTTCAGCTCACAGAGATTTATACGACTCTTAATCCATTCGTATGCTTCTTTTTTTTCGTCTTTTTTCATGAAATTATCTCCCGTGAATCTTTCTTTAATCATTGATGTGCGTTAAACCAGGGAATTCGGAAACTCAAACCTGTCTGCTTGTCATTTCATATCATATCATAAAAGGAAACTTATCCTAGCAAGCAAACCTAACGAATCTATTGTTTACATTGTAGACAGAGAAGAATCTAGTGCTTCTGCTTTTTAATTTCATTATTACTCTTTTCCCAATGCTAACCAAACGAATCTATTGTTTACTTTTTATCCTTCTAAACTACAATGTATTGCAATTTACTTAAGCATTTTTGAATAAAATTATTGAATAGACAATAAAATCCCCTTTATATGAAATTTTCCTTCAACTCACTGTAGACCTGCAGATGCATAAGTGGCGAATTTTTAAAGAAATGTCTGCGTTTCCTCCACGCTTATTTTTATCGAGTTTAGAAAATAAATATTATTTTCATTCCTTCTGTCTATTCCCCTTCACCTTTCCACAACGTTATTTCCCATTATCTTTCTTTAATCTTTGATACACAAAACAGAAAAGTAGAACTATAATTGGCACCCACCCAAGCTATAGGAAAACTCATTTCAGGAAACTTATTTTGTGAAGCACAGAATCCAATGTACACAAGAGACCCATCTTTATTTACTCTCTATCTTTATTTATAGTTAATCTTTTCTTTGTTTAGATTTAATTATAAAATTTCAAGGATTGACTCAGATTTTTTCAACTACGATCAATATGGTGCCGATCAGCTTTTCTCAATCAATTATTCGTCTTGATTTTAAGATTTATATTTATATTTTTAATTATAATTTATTTTCAAAAAGAGGATCAGTATTTACGAATTTAATACAAATTTAAATATTTATTCACATAATCATAGTATTTATTATACAAATGTTTTCTTGTATTATAGAATTTTCTTTATAATTTCTTATTATTCATTTTTTTAAAAAGGTTTTATTAAGTAAGATTATATTCTATTTTTATATTTCTTGGGAAAATTTTCCAAAGCTTATGAACTACACGAAAGAAACTCTAGACATCTATATAAATATGATATTTACACTAAATTCATTTTTACAAATTTGACTCTTTAGAAAAAAGTTTCTGAAACTCATGAGTTAGAGGGAAGAAATTCTAGACATCTAAACAAATATAATATTTACACTAAATTTTAGTTATACAAACTTGAGTCGAATACACGTTCATGTAAGACACTTACACAATTTTGAAAGTGATCTATAAATATCAGTGAATTCATCTAATCAACTCTAAATCTCCTACATGTCAATGAATCTCTTATAGTCATATCTCCTATAATATCTAAATCAAATTTCTAATTGGTATTTTTCATTCTTGTAATTTACAATTACATATTAATGTGGGAAAGACAACTCTATTTTAGTTTTCAAAACTAGATTTCTTAAGATATGAATAGGATAATTTTTTTAAAAAATTATTGCCTCAAATTTTATGTAAGACGTATATTTTAATTATTGATTCAGGAAAGACAAGTCTATTTTAGTTTTCAAAACTAGATTTCTTAGGAATTATGAATAGGATAGTTTTTTAAAACATTTTTTTTACCTCAAATTTTATGTAAGATGTATATTTTATTATTATATTTCTTTCTCATTTTGAAATGCATGTTAATTTTAATATGATCATGTATTTAAAACTATATAGCACTTACAAGCATATGTGTAAAATTTCAAACATAAAATGATACCTTTAGTCCAAATAAAGTACTATGCCCCATCAAATGGTATTATGTAAGTACTTTCCTAAAAAAATAGACTTCATGGACACCCATATAATAGAAGAAAATTACAATGATTATCATCTATGTAGCAAGTAGAAACTAGACACAACATATAATTCTACAAGCTAGAAATTAAGAAAATAATAAATTAACAAGGCTAGCAAGCTCTTCCTATATAGAGAATTTTATAGCTCACTATCAGGCAACATATTAGTAAGAGTTCTATATAGATATGGTTGTGAGCATCTATTATTGACATAGGAATATTAGTGATAAAATGTTCCTCTAGAATTAGTGAGATTTATAAGAGGAATTGAATGGAATGGAGAGGAAATAGTACATGATAGTCAATATAATTTAAAAGATATAGGAATATTAGTAATAAAATGTTCCTCTAAAATTAGTGAGATATATAGGAGGAATTGGATGGGAGAAGAGGGGAAATAGTCCATGAGAGTCAATGTAATTTAAAAGTGAAGTAAAAGATAATTCACTTTTAGTGAAAATATCATGGCTGAAAAATATCAAGAAGAATCAATACCCATTTCATAAAAAGTATTTGTTTAAAATCAATCTCCCAAAACTAAATTTCTAACCATATAAAATGAGTATTAGTTTTTATTTTTTAATGATTATCTATTTTATAATTTGTTTAAATTTCAATTTTGTAAAATACATACTACTTTCATCATAAAATGGGTATTCATGATTTTTAAATAATCTTTCTATCCCTTCATAGACTAAATATGTTAGGATAAACTATCCTATACCCAAGACCTAGTCTACAGACATCCACCAGAATAGAGATGATATCAATACTAGATTGTATTGAACTGAGGTGAGAATAAACATACAAAGGCTCTCCTTAAATAGGCAAGAGTTGGTAGAAAGAAAGGATAGGGTTGAGACAAGTGTCTCAACCAAGAGGAGGTAGAGTTCTGATAGAACTCTACAATATCCTCTAGATATGATAGAGTCCAAATTGGACTCAAAGTTATCTATTTAACTCATTTATGAGTTGACCTAAGTAAACTTAAATAAGGAGTAAATAATATTACTCTAACACCCCCCCTTAAGTGCAACTTAGGGAGTAAAACAATGTAGTAGAGAGTTATATGGGTCCCAGCAGACAAAACCATATTAGGTACCCATGTACAACTACAAAGAAATCTCTCGTAAACATAGAAAAGGAGAAAAACCCAATGGGAGAAAACTCCTCTCTAAAAGAGAGAACAAACAAATGCTGAAAAGCAATGAAAAAGGAAGGAAGGAGGACTCCACAAGACCCCCCAAGGACTACTTCCTTCACCCCTAACATCAGTCACAACTGAAGATAGCAAGGAGATGCTAAAGGTTTGGTGAATATATCTTCAACCTGCTACTCCATAGGCAAATACTCCAAAGATAAAACACCCTCTTGAATGAGTTGCCGAATGAAGTGCATGTGGATTTCAATGTGTTTGGTGCATTGATGTTCCACAGGGTTGCGAGAAATATGTATGGCACTCTAATTATCACACCAAAGAGTAGTGGGATGATTAATGGGGAAGCCAAACTCTGTCATCAACTGTCAAAGCCAAAGAATTTCTTGACTAGCTAAGATAGCTCCTCGATATTCAGCTTCAGTTGAGGATAATGCAACAGAAGTTTGCTTTTTACAAGACCAAGCAACTGGACCAGAACCAAGGCAGAAAACAAAGCCAGAGATAGACTTTCGATCATCAACATCACCAGCCTAATCAGAGTTGGTGAAGCCCATGATCTCTATAGCACCTGATGTGTAGTGAATGCCAAACTGTAGAGTGCCCTGAATGTACTGCAGAATTCCCTTAGCTTCCTGAAAATGGCTCTCATGAGGATCTCGAGAGAACCAAGAGACCAGACTAACTACAAAGGAAATATCAGGATGACTGTGTGTCAGGTACAAAAGGCTGCCAACTAACTGCCTAAATAAGGTAGCATCCACTGATTGAGTAGTGCAGTTGGTAGACAAGACAACACCTGATTGAAAAGGAGTAGGAGTTGGCTTACAATCAGCCATTCCAAATCTTTGTAGCAAATCAAGAGCATATTTCTATTGGAAGATTGAAATACCTACAAAAGATTGATGAATTTGAAGACCAAGGAAATAATGCAGTAAACCAAGGTCAGTCATATCAAATTGCTTCATCAAGCCTCTTTGAGTTTTCTCAATCATGACATGAGAACTCCTTGTGAGGATCAAGTCATCCACATAAAGAACACAAATGATAAGATTTCCCCCATGCCGTTGAATGTAAACTATAGGATCAGAATGGCATCTAGTGAATCCATAAGCAAGCAAAAAACCATCCATCTTCTCATACCAAGCTTGAGGAGCTTGCTTGAGACCATATAAGGAACATCGAAGCCTGCATACAAGTGAAGAATTATGTACAAAACCTGGTGGTTGCTCCATATAGATCTCTTCATTAAGATCACCATGCAGGAAAGCACTCTTCACATCCATCTGATATACTGACCAACCCTTGGATGCAACAATATAAAGTACAAGACGAATAGAATCCATCTTGGAAATAGGAGCAAAGGTCTCAGAATAGTCAATACCTTCAACCTAAGAAAATCCCTTAGCTACTAGATGGGCCTTATACTTATCAACATAACCATCAGCTGCAAATTTAGTACGATACACCCATTTGCATCAAACTAGATTTCTTCCTATGGGAAGAGGAACCAAATCCCAAGTATGATTCTTCATCAAAGAAGAATACTCCTCATCCATAGAATTATCCCATTCGGGTATACCTGAAGCATCTGAAAACTTCTGAGGATCAGTAGAGACTACATGACTCAAAAGACTAATACCTGAAGTTTGGGAATGAGTGCGATGAGTGACTGTTTGATCACCTGCAAGAGGACCAGCTTCCTCAACAACTGTTCGAGCCCATAAAGGTCTACTAGGTGTAGATGGAGGCGTAAAAGAAGATGGAGTAATGTCAACAACTAGATCAATACCATCTTCAGGAATGGTAGCATCAGGAGCATCAGCAACATCATCATCATCTGAAGGAAAGACATCCTCAGAAGAATAATGTGGAGGAAGAGAGGAAGAGGCTTGTGATGAAGAATCCTGCTGAGTAAAGGATTCATTAAACTGAACATCACGACAAAAATGAACCTCTTGAGTGATCGAATCAAACAATCGATATCCCTTCACATCCTCACAATAGCCAACAAATATGAATCGCTGAGTTTTCTTCTCCATTTTTTTGTGCTGATTATTGGGAATAAATGCCCATGCATCACTGCCAAATACTCTAAAATGGGATACTCGGGGCTTGACATGAGACCAAGCCTCTTCAGGAGTTTTATTCAGTACTGCCTTATGAGGCATATGGTTCTGAATATAATTTGCACAATTGACAGCCTCTGCCCAAAATGTTGGAGCCATAGATCGAGACTAAAGCATGCAATTGGATATTTCCCGTAAGGTTTTATTCTTCCGCTCGGCCACACCATTTTGTTGAGGAGTGTATGGCATTGTATACTGATGAAGAATACCTTGAGTACGACAGAATTCTTTGAATGCTTGATTGACATACTCCCCCCCATTATCTGTGCAGATCTTCTGGAGGGAATATCCTAATTGCTTCTCCACAAATGCAAGAAAGGTCATGAAGTGTTGAAGGATCTCATTCTTGTACTTTAAAAAGTACACCCATGTGCGCCTGGAGAAGTCATCAATGAAGGTGAGCACATACTTGGCCCCTGAAAATGAAGGAGTTGGAAATGACATGAGGTGACTATGTACCAACTCAAGGGGAGCCGAAGCTCGTGTGGCCATACCCTTAGGAAAGGGATCTCGATGATGCTTTCCAAGAACACAACCCAAACAAAATCCATCTAAAGAAGAGATCTGAGGTAGACCAATGACCAAGTCTATGTGCTCATTTGTTGGAGATATCTGTAATTCAGGTGTCCAAACCTTTCATGCCAAAGCTTGCTTGTAGAATCTGCATGAGAAATAAGGGATGATCCTGATGAAGAATCAAATCCATCAAACCTATACAAGCAGGCTACATGATCAACTGTTCCTATAGCAATGACCTTTTCAGGATTCTGCATCTCTATAATAGTCACATTAGTAGGAGAAAACTCAACAATTTTTCCATCACCATGATTGCAAATTTGATAGATGGAAAGAAGATTCTGTGAAATATTAGGAACAAAAAGAACATCATCAATGCTACCATCATGCATCTTAACTGAGCCTGTCCCTAGAACTAGAATCTATGATGAGTTCCCAACTGTAATATGTGAAGTAGAACTATCAAAAAGAGAATCAAGAAGATTAACAGAATGAGTCATGTGATGTGAAGCAGTGGAATCAAGAATCCAACTGGAACTTGTAGATGATGAAGCCTTAGCTGAGAAGGCTTATCCTTTGCCCGAGGAAGAAGAATTAGGCACTATAATATTATGCCTTTTCATAGCTTCTTCTAATGTTGCTAGCCTTTGAGAGTACGGTGTGTCATTATGCCTAGATTTACCCCTAAAAGAAGTATTCTCTTGTCTCTTCTTATACTTAGAAGATGACCCTCCTGAGTTAGGAGGAGGAGAAGGAGAAGGAGAAGGAGGCTTAGACTTCTGATCATTATGCACCTTAGGCTTATAGGGAGGCCTATAAGGAGGCTTATCTCCTGGAGATGAATCTGTATGTGGCTTCTTCTTATACTTACCCTTACCTTTAGGAGATTGAGCCATCAATGCATGACTCTTAGGAAGAGCATCCATCTAAATTAACTTGGCTTGCTCCCTAGTTAACCTATCACAGAAGTCCTCAAATGAGGGCATCTTATGATCGTCTCCCATAGCATCCATAGTAGAATAGAAGGTAGAGGCAAACACTTGGAAGGGACCTCTAAGCTTAGACAAGATCAAGAAAATACACTCCTTATCTTCTTTGGCATGACCACAACCTTTCAATTGAGACAAAATTGACTTGAATTGTGCAAGGAAATCCTGAATAGAGAGAAATGCTTCTAGGGAAAGAGAAGTGAGATCAGCTTCAAGCTGCAAGATTTTGAATTGGTTGACCTTACCATACAACCCTACAAGCTTATCCCATACTTCTTTTGGTGTTGTACACTCAGCAATGTGAAACAACAAATTATCTAACACATGAAGACCGATGAGTCATTTTGCCTCATCCATTTTGTTTCTATGAACAAACTGCTCAAATGCTTTTGTGAACTTGGGTTGGTCAGCTTGCAATAGCTTTCAAAGGCCTCGAGATTGCAACAACTGCATCATTTTGAGCTTCCATGTGTGATAGTTATGTGGTGTGAGCAACTCAATCCTAGGGTCCGACATGTTGGACAAGGGTACACAAAGGATAAATATGCAAGATACACCCCCCCCAGAATAGATACAAACCGATGTTCAATTCCCGGATAATAATTTTGCCAAGAGAAAATAACTTGCAACTTCAAGATAGGCAAAGTGGCATGAAATGGCAAAATATTTAGAACATACCTTTGTCAAGGCAGCTTTTTGGTGATATCAAAATTGGTAACAATTTGAACAAAAAATGCCCATCTTAGGCACTGATAGAATCACAACAAGGCTCTTGATTTCTCCATAGGGCCATGAAAGAAAATACCTCTTTGCTCACAAAACAAATGTCAACCAGGGGCGCGGGCCAGTCACCACAGTTGCAGAAGAAATGTGAACTAAGTGCACCACTGATATTGAAGCGCTGAAAAAGAAAGCCACATGAGTCATATTGAAGTAACCGACTCATCCCACTGGCACATGTGTAGGCTTTAGAGCCTCGTGTCCAAATAGAGCCTCGTGTCCAAATAAAAAGTGGGACACGAGGCTCTAAAGCCTACACATGTGCCAGTCTCGATGAGCCTTGTCAATCTTTGACAGCCTTAATTCTTCCAACACTGAGTTAGTTACAACCTTTAAATAGCATGAATATGAAACAGACTTTCTGCAACACAACTCCAAGAGCATCAGATAGCCCACGTTTATTCCATATCGCATGTTCAACTAACGATGCCGATCCCAATGAATGGAGTGGTAGCCAAGTAAATTTGTGGAAAACAATAAACATGCCGACCAAAACTATGGACTTATAATGAAATTGCCAATAAATGGGCGCAACAACTAGTCAATGAATTCCACAACCTCAGCGTGCTATATGCTCACACACAGTGTTTATGAGAGCATTAACTCGCCTCAATAAAAAAATTTTGAAAGACGGTAAAAAAAACATTGACAGTCATCACCGAGCATGAGCTTTATAGATTGTGAAATCTTGAGATTTATGAGACCGACCACATACCCACTCTCCACGTGGGCTTTTTGGAGTAGATTATTGGACCAAACTTTGAAAGATTGCGCTGAGCAGAGATCCCACCGTCAGCAATTAACTCGCCCACCTAAAATGAAGACCTCGTGAAAGAATTGAGGCCTCATACGCTGACTCTTTATTGCACCGACCGTGATCGTCGCGTGGAGGAGAGGAATCCCAAAGGGTATCCGGTGTAGGCAACAAAATCAACAGCAAGGATAGACACGTGCACAATGCACGTTCACCTTGTTGCACCAGCCACTTAGTACGCCAATACAAAGCAAGAAGCAAGAAAGACACGTCAATGCGGGCCCTTCATCATGTCCATACTGATCAGTTGCGCACCCATGCGCAGTCAATGCGCATGCGGATGAGGAATAATAAATAAAAGAGAGTGCGCTAGTAGCCTCTCACAAAGCATCAATGCGTTGTCTGTCGTCAATACACGGGCTCACCATGCTTACTGACTGGTGTCTGCAAACTCAATCAATACTCAGTCAATAACCGTCTCCGTTCAAGACAAGGAATGGCGATTTTGATGGAGCGTGGAGCGTGGGGTGTCCAGAGGTAGATGGAGTGAAAGCATGAAGCAGTGAATGCGCTCCTCTAATGCAAATGCTGTTGTGCACGCCCCTTTACCATGAAAATGCTGCCTGCAGATTCCTCCACACAAGGGACGGTGTGGTGGTGAGGAAGAAGGAATCAGCTTCAACAAACCACCGGCATTCTGACGCCACAACCGGTGCTGCCCATGCTGCGCGGCTCGAACTCTTTCCTCAGTCTCAATATGTGTCGACTCTGGTACTCTTCTTCATGACACAAATCTGGCCTCCTTCCTCTGCAGGCAGGCCGATGAAAAGTGGACTGGCCCCGATTTCAGTACGGCCGCTTCTACTTCACGCAAACAGGAGTGATTGTGAGCGTGATGAAGTGGAGCACGGTGATGGACATGCAGACTCAGCAAACCCGTCTTAAGCAGCGATGCCTAACATCTTCAGGAAAACACATTTTTCTCCAGTACTTTGCTGATGTGATTCGAACTCCTTCAATATAAGGCATTCCACGCTTCTAAATCGCATCCACTGGGCTTTGCTATGCCAATTTTTCTAGGCCATCAGACATAGGAGAAATCAGATCTCCAAAGCCGATCACCAAAGTCGATCTCATAGGAGCATCAAGCTATCCAATACAAACAATCTACCTTGGTGAAAACTAAGCATTAATAAAAAAAATGAAGACTGAAAACAGATCTTCAAATGCCTGACTATAGCCTATTAACACTGATAATCTCAGACAAGAGAAACCAGAGACCTCAAGAAATAATGAACACACTCAAACATAAAAAACTGGAAGGAATTGAGAGACTTAGGCTCTGATATCATGTTAGGATAAACTATCCTATATCCAAGATCCAGTCTACAGACATCTATCAGAACATAGATGATATCAATACTAGATTGTATTGAACTGAGGTGAGAATAAACATACAAAGGCTCTGCTTAAATAGGCAAGAGCTAGTAGAAAGAAAGGATAGGGTTGAGACAAGTGTCTCAACTAGGAGGAGGTAGAGTTCTGATAGAACTCTACAGTATCCTCTAGATATGATAGAGTCCAAATTGAACTCAAAGTTATCTATATAACTCATTTATGAGTTGACCTAAGTAAACTTAAATAAGGAGTAAATAATATTACTCCAACAAAATACACATTTGTGATTGGGTACCTATTTCATAAATGTTATAAATTTTAATTTTATTTTTTATGTTTGAAAAAGTAATCCTCACCATTTGAGTTTCAAGTATAATCTCATGAAAATGGAAGAAAAAAATTAACTTTAGTAATATTGTTGAGAATTTTTTAAAACAAATTGACAAAATTAGAAATCAATATAAATCATAATGTCTAGTTTTTGAATATATATACATTTTTATAATTGAATATGATTTTCTATTTATTAATTACTTACGAGGAAAGTGGTGTTTAAGCTTAAAATGTCAAGTATTAGTATTTTTTCCATCAATTTTAAATTTTTTTTAAGTTAAAAATTGTGTTGAATTAATCTAGATTTCATTTTTTACATAATAAAAATAATTATTTTATGATTATTATATCTTTAGTTATGATTGTTGTATATATTGGATTTACAAATATAACAACTAGAGAAAATTAATTATCAAAATTATTATTGTTAGTATACACCTTGCATTTTTTGGCCAAAAATGTGACACACACATATGGATGTTGAAATAAATTACATATTTGAAAACTATATTCAAAAATTTATATTTTATATTGTTATATTTATTAAATATATATCCAACTTCTTGCACTTACCATGAAGATAAGAATCTAAGCATGTGAATCATATAAATAAATAACATAACAATGAAATATATAATAAGCTTCTTATAAAATAAAAGTTGACAAAATTTATAAAAGATGCAAAAGATCATACATAGGATAATATATGCTTATATTTTCATGTTTCATATAATAATATATTACATATTTATAGGACTTGCATGTTTGTAATATATGAAATCTCCTATAAAAACTCCCTAAATATATGACTTATTTTAACAACTCAAACAAACAATCATACAAATAAATAGTTATTATAATGACATACCAACTAACCTATATTGATAATTTATTATTCCTAACACACCCCATATTACATCCTTTTTAAAATGTTGAAAGGTGGACTAAAATTACTTGCTAACCATGTTTAATAGCTCATACAAATTGAAGTTATGAGTATAGACATGCACATATACTTTGATAAAAATATGAAACTCGCCTCACTAAACTTCTAAAATTTAGTCAAGAATAGTGACAAACACATCCAATCATAATCATTCAATAAATGTGATAAGAGGCATACACTTCCAAGATTCATGACATGAAGAGTTTCAAGACAAAGTCTTCATTATCATGTATCTATCCATCATTGCAGATCACTACCATCTTGACCATAAAAGATATGGAATGATTATCATCTACCACTTAGAAATCGATCTTGTATTTAATTATTTTAGTACAAATCTAGTTTTATCATTAAAATAATCTCAAAACCCGATTACTAGTATTTAATGGGAGGACAATATTCTAATTGATTTGCTACTTAGATAATTTAGATTTTGAGACTTTGGTTATTGATTATAAAGAAATAACTTATATTTTGTTCCCTTAGTGTGAACTTATTATATGGAATTTAAAAATCATTTACATAATTTTATTATACTAAGTCATTACACTCCAAAAATAACAATTTTACAAAAAAAATCAATCCTTCTACTATTAAAATAAATAAAGTGTAGTGATCTCTTAAATATTTTGACATTAACTTGAATTACAAAAGAGGCTTACAGAAAACCAAATCAGGTGTCTCAACATCATTTCTTACTCATTACAAATGTGAATTATAATGGAGTTTGCACGAGTTCCTTGTATTTCATTTTGGACACCATAAAATGAACATAATATATGCACATGATAGAGATATGAGGGGATGTAACGTACATTGGACTATTTTGCTAGGTGGTCCGGCAGACGAACGGTCGGATCCTGTGGCCATCGTCTCGGAAAAGAGGCTGAGAATTCTCTCAATTTGGGACATCCTCTCGGATCTATCTCTCTTAAAGATTGAAGTTCCCCAATGTTCGAGGGTAACTACTAATTTCTTGCAAGCGAATAGAGTCAAGACTTCGAGTGACTGGAGTTTTCCTATGCTTGAGAGCAAGCTTTTCAATTCCATGCAATAACCTAAATCTAAATGTTTTAAAGAAGTAAGCTTCTCAATGTTAGGAGGCAATTCTTTCAGTTCCATAGAGCTGCACCTCAATTACTGAAAAGAGCTGAGTTCCCAAAAGCTGGAAGGGAACGTTTCCAACTTGGAGCAGCCTTCCAAATTCAATTAACGAAGAAGTAGCAAATATCCAAAAACACCTCTTTCGTAGATACTTCCAACTCATTGTAGACACAATTAAGAAGACGTTGGCTCAGATTTTCTCCTTTGATATCCTCTCCTCTCTCCAAGGCTTCAAATATTTGTGTACATCTTTCTACCATGTAATTCTGCTTATGCAAACAAGCACCTCTCAACATAAGATCCTGATACAGTTAATTTATTTTGGATGGTACAGTAGCCAAGCTTTTGGAGTCCACAGAAGCAATCAAAAACCTGCAATAAGGACAATTTCAATCACAATAACCACGTATAATTGACGATAAAGATAATAGAACCCACACTAAATTCAAATACTTAATTAGCGTAGACATTTTACCCAAAAAGTGACTTGGACTTTAATTCAGAAGCGCACAGCATAGATCCTTCAACAATCAATGTAATCCCCTCACTCAATATCTTGTCTTCTTGTGCAATATCATAATTCAACTTTTTTATAAACTCATCAAACTTAATCATTTGTTTCAAGAGTTCTATACATTCAGTCCAGTTTTCAGAGATCTGACCAATGCCGTCTAGCAAGAAAGCTACAATAGCTAACCCAACTACCACCCAATGCATCTTCCCCACACTCTGCAATATTCCTACTACAACTTGCAATGTCTCCCTGTAAATACAGCCACTGTTAATTCCAACTCCTCTTAAATAATTCAACATACTGTTAACTAATCTTGAGCTCAGAATGAATTCAAAGAACAATTACCTTCTCCGTTAGCTTCTTTGGACGAACAACAGCCCATGGTAAATGCCGCAAGCGTGATGGGATGATGGTTGTCAAGTTCGGACGAAAGCATTGATTGCTTTACAGGGAGCTTATCTCTTTCTTTTATATTCTATATATCTTAACTCGTTGCGTGTTTTCTTTCTTTTCAAAACCCAATCAAGTTATTCTTGGATTTTTTTTTTTCGTAATTGAGATCGCTTTGACAGCTGTTGAAACAGAGAAGCAACATATTTAGGTCTTTGGCTTTCCACAGCCGTAAGAAGCATAGCAGACAAGCCTTAGTATATTACAATTGGATTGTTCAATCAAAATAATTGTGTGTTTAAATTATTGGCATTCAACATTAAAACGTTATTTAGTGTTGTAGTTTAATTGGTGAATATATTTAGAGAGAATAAAAGATTGTTTATTGCATCGAAAGTATTATTATTATAAAATCTGAGATTTGAGTGATTATAAAAACATGATTGTGAGAATAAGAGCGTTGAAGAAAAACTTGTGAGAATAAGAGCATTAAAGAAAAACTAACTTAGCTTTGAAATTATATTTTATATTTATTATTTTAAATTAATCTAAATCCTTTAAATATATCAAACTAAACATTTAAGAGAATAAAAGACCGTTTATTGATTAGATTATTTATTAAAATCAAATTTACAACATTTAAAATTTGAATAATTATAAAAAATATTCTGAGAATAAGAATATTAAAGGAAAAAAAAATTCAATTATATTTAACATTTATTATTTTAAATTACATAAATATTGTGAATATATCTAATTGAAATATAAATATATATTATTTTTTAATTTAATTATTTATTTTATAGGGTTGAAGGTCTATCTCCATTAGTGAGAGATACTTGTGAAAAAGTAGGAGATCACATTTTACTTAGAAATTCCTTACTTGTTAAAAAAAACCTATTTATTTAATATTCTATATATGTAATTATATTAGTACACTTAAATTTTACGAATAAATATTTTATTTCTTATAACATATTAATTTTTAATTATTTTATTCTCATTTAAAGACTTGCTCTTCTATTCTCAAAATATAATTTAAAAAACTAATTTATTAATTATCAAAAGAAAATAATTATTTAATAAAAAATAAACTTAAATAACGTAAATGAAAAAAAATCAAGATCCATATCTCTTCAAATGTCCATTTAAACTATAAAAATACTTAATAATAACTAGTTTAGTAAATGTTTTTGGTTTATTTTTTATTTTTACACTTTTGTTTATGTAAACTTTGTTAAAATTCTTCCATGATTTGTGGGATGCTTTGTAGGCTTCACTTTTTTTTTGAGCTTGACATTTTTTTTGGGATGTGTGATACGTAGAGGTCCTTCTCTACTTAATTAAAAATTACTTTGAATGTTATTTTTTAGTTTATTAATTTATATTTTTAACTTTTTGTGGTACTTTCAATAGTATACCATTTATTATTTTAGAATCACTAAATAGAAAAATCTTTATAAAAATGTGATAAATACTATTTTAAAATATTAATAAATATTTCTAATTTTTGTGTCTTAATATTGAAAAAATAAATATTGAATCTTTGTGATAGATACATATGCAAAATATTTAACCATAAAAATTTGGATCAAGGTTGTAGATGACACCCTAGACCTCTTAAATATGTACTTTTCTTAAAAATATGAACTTTAGTTTTTTCTTAAGCATCTTTAAAATATCATGAAATGATCTTAGTGATTATGAATTCTTTTACATATATTTATTTCATCTATCTCCAAACCTATATATCTTACACATATCACACTCTTCATATTGTATTCTAAATCATATCTTATATATGTTAATGCATTATAATGTTTTATTAAAAAAATGAGTTTCAAAGGTATGTCCTTATATAATTGTAAATTAAACCAATCCTCCATAACATGTATGAGCACTAATCTCTTGAAAAAATCATGTATTTAAGCTTTAGTACGTGTGTCTACCACCACAAAAGGGAAGTGCTTGGATTTTAACTAAAATGATTGTTTACATGATACATATTTTAATTTTGAGTGTCAAAGGTATGTTCTTATATTGTTGTAAATTAAATCAATCCTTTGTAGCATGTCTGAGAATACTAATCTCTTGAAAACATAATGTATCTAAGCTTGGATATGTGTGTCTAGCACAACATAAAGAAAATACTCTTAAAAAGAAGCAATACTGGAATCTTAACTAAAATGATTGTTTACATTATACATATTTTAATAAATTCATCAAAATAACAATTTTAATTATTTAGTTGGTGACAAATCTGTTTAAAAATAAATTACCTATTTATTATATTTAATATTGACAATATTATTATAATTATCATTCCATCTCCATTATCTAAATTATCTAATTACTAATTTACATTTATATAATTAACCCCAATTTGTTAACAAAGAAGTAGAAATTATCCAAAAACAATTCTCGCATAGATACTTCCAGATCATTATAAACAGAATGCAAAAGACGTTGACTCTGATTTTCTTCTTTGATATCCTCTCCTCTCTCCTATGCTTCAAATGTTTGTGTACATCTCTCTACCTTATAGTTCTGCTTACACAAACGAGAAGCAACAATTTCTAACACTACAGGAATCCCACCACAAATCTAAAGAGATTTTTTAAGGTTGTTTGTATCTCCGTTGATTGTATTTTGAAGATCATCATCTAGCGAAATTTGGAATGCATCTCGGTTGGGTATAGTGACCGCACACTGCTCATGATGTTGAAGGCCGGTGTCTATGAGAATATCTATCAAACCTAAATTTCGAGTTGTGACCACTATTCCGCTGTGCTTCGGAAGGCCTCATAAGTGTTTTGGGAAAAGCTCTTGCAAGTCTTCTGTGCGAAGAGCGTTATCATAAATAGAAATACAAGCTTGTTTTCTCGGGCTTGGAAAGCACCGATGAGCTGATCCCGACACTCTGCACTATTTCTCAATGTTATATTCCTGTCATAACTATATGCTAGGAAAAAATCTTTCAATGTTTTCTGTTGCACGCATTTTATATCATTCGGAGCAGTCTTCTTGGATTTGAGCTGCTGAATAGTTGTAATCTATAAGATTTAAGCCCGCAATAACACCAGTAGTGAGCATGGTCTTTCCTATTCCCCCAGATCCATAAATAACTACAACCAGGGAGGACTCGTTTTTTGTTTCCATGTCCAACAACTTGATTATTTATTTCTTCTGCTCATCGATGCAAACTATCGATGAGACCACAGAACAATATTACACTAATAACAACATATAAAAATGGGGATGCAAACATGGAGGGTAAATATAGTTGAAAAGGTTGGGAACGGAGAGGTTTTATATATTTGCTTACATAATTTGGATAAATGGCTTCCATGGACGGAAGGCAATAGGTTGTTGTTGTAGTATTTCTATTGCTACTGTCAATGTAAGATCCTAATTATAGAGTAGATTTATTTTTTATTGATGTAGAGTAGCCAAGCTTCTCAAGTCCACATAATCCTTCAAAAACTTGCAATATGGACAATTTTAGTCAAAATAATCATGGATAAATGACGATAACACTAATAGAGGCCACAACAAATTCAAATATTTAATCATTGTAGATATTTACCTGTAAAGGACTTGGACTTGAGTTGAGAAGCGTACAGCACGAATCCTTCAACAAGCAATGTAATCACCTCACTAAATATCTTGTCTTCTTGTGGGATATTACCATTCAACTTCCCTATAAGCCCAGCAAGCTTAACCATATGTTTCTATAGTTCTATGCATTTCTATTATAGAATGAAAAAGAGTCCGTGCAATTATAGACAAGTTTCTTTCTTTTTTAATAATGCTGTATCAATTATTTTTCATTCTATAATAGAAGTGCAAAATGGACACAATCTTTATACAAAGGCTTTTTAGGGATTTGATTTTAGAGATTGCTCTAAAAGTGAAGTCTTGTATTTTAGTTTTACTAATATCAATTATGATTTTATTTAGTGTTAGATCTTGTGATTTATGTATAATGATAGCCTACATCATAGATATTAGTTTATTTATATGATAGCTTCAAGATAGAAATTGTATAATTGGTATAGTTTAAGAGTCTCTTTCATCTCAAGGTGAACCATTATAGTTATCAAATCTTACTGTAAAATAAGATGGCAGTTTTGGGGGCTTAGATCTTAAGGAATATACAATATCTTTGACCTCTCCAAGAGATCCATTGACAAGACCAAGTTGGAACCATTGGTTTGCTAGAAACATAACACATGGAAATGCACTAGTAGATTCTATTTTAAATGCTTTGTTATTTGTTCAATGGTAGAAATTACTACCTACCAACAATCCCCCTAAATTCTACTGCTAACAAAATCTACAAGACCACATCGGGGTTTTCCTCCCTTGGTTTTGATCACAAATGCTACGGCATTCAAACTCCCTTGAACTTTGAATGTTCTCATATTTTGCCTCAAGTACTGTTGCATATACAAATTCCTTTGCTCTAAAAACAAGTCTCCTTCTATCTCTTTCTGATGTCCATAACCAAGTCTTCGGATACCACAATGATGGTAAGCAAAGATATAATCTCATAAATGAACACTAATGTGTTGTTGCATGAACCAAATTGATATTTGTATTGCATGATGCCTTTCCCTCATCTCTTTCCCACTGCTCTATAGCTTTAACACAGTTATAAACTTAGATTGCCAAGTTATATGGAGAATTCTTGTTCTCCTCTCAAAACAACACGAACAATAGCAATCATTCAGATATACAACTTTTTGTCAAATAAATTAGAGCTTTTATTCACCAGTCACAGGAACTTTCATCAACAAGTACATTCATTAATTTCTATTTCCAGCTAAAAATACTTAAACATTTTTAAAAACTGCATCTGCACTCAACTTTTCTCCTGTACTGTAGCTAATTAAATCTTGCAGATTCATAAAATCTGAAATTAAATTTACCTTGGACTATGCCTGAGACCTACACCCTTGGAAATAATTTTATTTTCTCTCTTCTTCCTATGGCAATCTAGAATCTTCTGTACTTTCACTTTTAGCTAAAAGAGTTCTCTTTTCATGGTAACCACTTCTCACCACATTCTCAAGTGGGCACAAATTTCTTTTTAATCTCCCCCATAAATTTATGACATAAAGTATACCTGTGCTTTCATGCTTTATATCCATTCAACGACAACTCCACTTCTCCTCAAATCCTGCGATCTTTTGTTTGGCTGAGTGTTCACTTAGAAAATATATAGAGAATCTATTTAAACGGTGATCTTCACACAAACTGGGATCTTCTCCTCTACAATTTAGTTTTTTTACAATCTACAATTTCCTTTCTAATCTAATGCTTATCCAGCACATAACTCACGAACGATCTTCTTTACACGATGGGATCTCACATCAGCTTATGCAGTGGTAAACAACAGGTGGCTCTAAAATCTCAAACTCACAACAGTATCTTCTTACACTCTTTGGCAGCGACTTCTTCTTGTCTCACATCAAATCTTCTTATCCCAGAGCTCTATCAAAGGCAAACAGGGAAAAACAGGGGAACAGAGGAGACCAAAAAATGCTATAATCTTTGTGTTGTAGCACCATAAACAAATAATTTTGTATTTCTAACGGACTTCTTAGAGTAATGGACACGGTTAAGAGTTAACAGAGATATCTATTTACTATTGCACCTCTGAAATTGTGGCGCTATGGCATGGTATTATTGTCATACAAATCTGAACTCACTACTGCGTTACTTACAATCATCTCTCTTCAAATTTATGAGAGATCTACAATTTTAATCTCCTCTTTGATCACCATTGAAAATTGAAGTTTTCTGTGACTACTTTAATCTGACATCTTCTTTTTACACAGGCAGCGAATAGTAGAAGTCTTTCTCTTGGCACAGCAACAATTTCTTCACTTAGTGCAATCTTCTGCAGCTAGAAATCTTTTCAAACTTGATTTGGTCTCCTCTTCAGACAACTAGAACCTTCTTGATAACTTCAAGATTCCTACTCTATTCTTGATTGGTAGTCTTCTCCAATCTCTCTAGCAGCTGGCTATGATACCACTTGAAGAAGATGGATGGAGTTGAGATAATGACATCAATTTATAAATTCAGTGCTACAACACCATTTTTAATTAATCAATCAATGTAATAAACTCTTACATCTTCTTAGAATGCTACAACATTCTTTCTCCACTCATGATCCATATTGATCAGATAAAAATTTGATGTCTAAATACTTACAAAACGCTTCTATTTATAGAGGTCTAGAAACTATTGGTCATAGCTAACTTATATTTTTTAATTTTTTTTTAGAAGCTTCTATATAGCCTACATGCTACAAAGTTCTATCTTTATGTGGTAGAAATTACGACAAATATCTGAAATATTCTAACATAAGCATGCTTGAGCTAGAATAGTACTGTAATGGGTGACCTCCCAAGAAGTCTGGGTGCTTCACTTCTGTGAGCATTGCCTAGATGCAATGAGTGCGAAGTGTTCCATTAATTTATATGAGAGAAGGGTTCTTCTGAACCACTGTTTATGAAACATGAGAATCAGTTTAACTCAAAAACTAAACAATTAAATCCTGATAACAATATCACAATTTGACTTGCTATAGAAAATATCTGCTAATTATCACATTGAAATCTTCTGAGTAACACCTCTTGAAAAAGATGGTCATAACCAACTAGCACTTCCATAATCTTCTGATCCACAACCTTTCTTTTGAAATAGTTATAGACACCAATCTTCTTGTTCAAATATCAAATGTAGTTACTAAAATACATTAAAAAAAAAACATAAATTACTACATAAAAAGAATTTACAACCAAAAAAATACAATGTTTTTTACACAAAATAAATATATTTTTATTATTTAAACCAAGTGCATCATTACTTCATATAGAAATCTCATCTCTCCCAACACACAAATCTTTTGCAACAAGAATGGTAGACTTGCATTTTCATACAAAGCTTTTAATAGTTGCACGCATAGCATCATTGCCAAACAATAGAAGCATATTGTAATAGCACAAACATACATTGTAAATATAGACATATTTCTGTCATACAGGTAGAGACGAAGACAACGTCGGTGCTTGAAAGACTCGATCATTTGAGGCTGCTAATTAGAAGACGAGGACTCCCTGGCCGTTAGGTGGTCCGGAAACCAAATAGTTAACCCCTGATTTCCTTTTCTAAGAGAAAAAAGATTTGGACATTCTTTCAAACTGTAACAATGTCTCAAATCCAGATGCGTTAAACATGGAAGTTCCCCAATGTTGGGATGCAATTCTTCTAACCTTAAAAAGGAGAATAAATTGAAAGCTTTTAGTGACCTCAGACCTCCGATGTTGGAGGGCAATGTTTTCAATTTCACACAACCACTTAAATCTAGATTTGTTAAAGAATTAAGCTGCCCAAAGCTATCAGGTAATTCCTCCAGTTCAGGACTAGTGCACCTCAGCTCTGCTAAAGATTTAAGATTCCCAAAGCCAGGAGGCAATTATTTAAGCTCATTTGACTGCAGACTCAACTTCTTTAACTGGCTCAGATTCCCAAACCTAGAAGGCAATTCTTTCAATTTCCAGCATTTTTCTAAATTTAAAACCTCTAAAGAGCTTAAGTTTTCAAAGCTTGCTGGAAGTTTTTCTAAGTTAACACACTCTGCTAGATTCAAATGTTTCAGAGAACTCAAGGCTCCAAAATTTGAGGGCAATTCTCTCAGTTGTTTGCAACTTGTTAAGATCAACTCTTCTAAGCAACTTAATTGCCCAAAGGATTCCGTCAGTTTCTTCAAAACCTTGCCACCACAGAGGCTCAGTTTACATAATGAACGAAGTCCACATACCTGCTTGGGAAGCTCCTGCATTTTATCCCATTCATCTAAAATCAAAACCTTGAGAGCAATTAAGTGATCAAGCCGCTCAGGCAATCTCTGGAGAGTTCTCAATTCTCTTAAATCCAATTCCTCCACGGAAGAAGTTTTTATGATGTCTGCAGGCCTGAATTCGTTCACGTTTGAAGATTCCTCCAAACGAGAACCTGGGATGACGTTGGGAGGATTGGACTTCTGCAAATTGGTAGATTCCTGAGATTGTGCTGTGGCTTTCATCAACCGTAGGCTCTTGGGTAACTGCGTCCACATTGTGATTCCATTTTAAACAATCCTTTCCAAATATAAACAAACAATTAATATTACCAAATTATAAGAAATGAGCAAGTACTCACCTGATTCAAAGTCACGCCGTCCTTAAAGACAGGGCCATGGAACACAGCCAACTTCTCAAGGGACTCTAAATTCGGAGGCCATAAAGCAGAGATGTCGCCGCCCAGAAAGAGAAATCTCAGTTCTTCCAATTTTGGTATCGTTTCGCCTGATCGTGATACATTTATCTTGTTCCCCAAGGCCAGAACTCTCAAAAATCGCATCATTGAGAAAATGTGCCTCTCGTCAAGTTCATACACAGATTCAGAATCCTTCTCGCTAAGCCAAACTCCTTTAATTTGACTGAGACTCTGCAAACACATGGTATAAATAGGCGAAAAAGTATGAGAAAAATAGACTCTGGAGAATGATATCTTTGAACATTTCTTTGTATAGATGTTTTAAAGATATATATGTTGATATATTTCATTTGTAGTAGTACTTAACATGGCGTTCAAAAGAGATATATGCTTTTATATTTCATTATATTAGTATTTACATTGCGTTCTAAGATTTTGTAAACATTTATATGCTAGTATATTTCATTCATTCTAGTACTTAGCCAAAGACATACCTTATCGTCCTTGGCAACTTGGCGCCAGGATTGTATATCCACAATTCTACTGGATTCAGACATACTCAACCCTTCTTCTTGGATGATATCATGAACAAACACCTTGTCTTTGTTGGACGTCTTGAACAAAGCCGCATTTTCTAGATGTCTGATTTCCTCGGCTCTAACAACGTACTCCACTTCGCGGCGCCTCCAGTTGAAAAAGAAGCAGCAAATATCCAAAAACGCTTCCTGCGTAGACGGCTCCAGCTCATCACACACGAAATTAACTGCACGTTGGCTCCGACTGCCTTCACTTACGCTCTCCAAAGCTTGAACCATTTTCGTACATTTATCTCCCATGTAGTTATGCTTACGCAGATGAGCACCAACAATTTCTAATACTAATGGAATCCCGGCACAAATATGGAGGGCTCTTCTCACCTTTTGCATGTCTTCGATATTCTGAGGACTGAAATCTCTGAGCAAAATTCTGGTTGCCTCTTGCTGGGGTAGAGTACCCACAGGATGCTCTCGACGTTCAAGGCCTGCGTCTTTAAGCATATCCGTCACACCCAAATCTCGACTTGTGACCACTATTATGCTCCCCTTCGGAAGGCCTCCTGGGCCTGCTAACCGGCTTGGGAAAAGCTCTTTCAAGTCTTCTGCGCGAAGAGCGTTATCAATAAAAAGAAACGCCGGCTTATTTCCACTTGCTTGGAAAGCGCTGGTAAGGTGATCCCGGCCCTCTGCATTATCTCTCAATGTTGCATTCCTGTCATAAATATATGCTGGGAAGCCAGTTTTCAATATTTGCTCCTGTATACACTTTATGTTATTCCTGGAGCGAATTTTTTGGATCTGAACTCCCGAGTAATTGTAATCTGTGAGATCTAAGCCCGCAATAACAGCAGTAGGGAGAGTGGTCTTTCCTATCCCACCATATCCATGAATTACCACAGCCACTGGTGACTTATTTCGTGATTCCATTTGCAGCAATTTCATTACTTGTTTCTTCTGCTCGTCGATGCCAACTGTCAATGAGACCACCGAAGAATATTACGCTAAGATCAACATATGTAAATAGTGATGCGAACATGACATGTAGATATAGTTGAAATATGGACAAGGAGGGATTATATATATTTACCTGTATAATCTGGAAAAATGGGCTCCCATGGAGTGGAGACAACACTCTGCTCAGGTTTAACTCCGGGATAGAACTGATTTATTCTTAATTGTAAAGCGACCAGGCTAATAGAGTCCACAGAAGCCTTCAGAGAACTGTTTGCAGATCATTTCAATTGCAATAAGCAGACATAATTGATGGTCATCATAGTATCATTTATATAAAATTCAAAAATATAATTAGAACACTCATTTACCTGAAAAGATTTTTAGACATCAATTGAGAAGCGCAGATCATGGATCCTTCGACAATAATTATAATTGCCCCTCTCAATACTTTTTCTTCTTCTGGCTTATCGTAATTCAATAGTTTTATACGGCCAGCAAGCTCAGCCATCTGTCTTAAGAGTTCTATGCAATCAGTCTGGTTTTCGGAGACTTGATGAATCTCTTCTAACAGAAAAGCTATAATGGATAGCCCTCCCATTGCCCAATGCACCTTCCCCACATCATCCAATTTTTGTGCTACATCTTTTCTCCTTCGTTCGTCTCCCTATAAATACAAACAACATAAATTCTAATCCCCCCATATAATTGAAACGTGAAATTAGTTAATCTTGAATTCAGAACGAAATCAAAATAAACAATTACCTTCTCCAGCTGAATATTCGCATCCAAAAATATAAGGAATGTAGTCCCACTTCGGATAAGGGAACTCCGTACTGAATTCGCTCTACCATTGGCTGAACCGGAAAAGGGGTCTGAAGAAATGCTTGACTGCAATTACAGGGACAACATAAGAAAAACGTAAAAAGAAATAAAAATATAATAAAATTACTGTTAAAGTTGACTCCAATTTAAGACAAACCTTGTTTAGAAGAGACTGCAGCTTCTCGTCGATCAGATCGATCACATAATCAATGAGCACGTCAATAGCCTCCTTTTCAATGGTTTGAAATAGATGGATACAGTTTTCCACCGTGGGCCACGGCGTCGGAGCTGGTGGCGGCAGCGGAGGAGGAGCAGGGGCAGGGGCAGGGGCAGGAGGAGGTGGAGGAGGTGGTGCTGGCGGCGGCGGCGGCGTCTCCTCCTTGCACGCACAACAACCCATGGTAAATGCAAGTGAAATAAGATGATGTCTCCTGAGTTCACATTGAGTATTTTATAGACTGCCTGTCTCGTGATAAGAACTCCTTCAAGTTGCACGGGTCAGCCTCAATAAAAGAGATTTGGGATGCTCCATCGTCCCGGACACAACATTCGTGACAAGGAAAATTATGTAAAAAATAACCCCTCCTGGAAATATGTTCTACTTTGTTCAAAGTTTCATTGCCTTCAGACGAAGTTATTCTTTATCATCATTTGTTCTCGGGACGCTTTAACAGCTGTTTAGGACAAAATCGAGAAGCATATTATGTAATTGCCATACCCAAATATAAAAGAAATTATTTGACCTGATGCCTCGCCTTTCACAGCTGTAAGAAACATAACAAATTATATAATAATATGTACCCACTAAGTTAGATGTTCTCATTTCCGCAGAGAATATATCAATGAAGAATTTAAGGCCCGCAACCCGATCAGAGAGATGTGATTGTAGAGTGGGGAAAGGGGGCCGAGAGAGACTTATTTTGGAATGTAAGATGACATTTTAGAATAGAGAAATGGGATGAATATGAAATGTGAAATTTCAAATTATGTGAATTAAGATCAAGGTGACAAAAGGGAGCTCTAAATTTTAAGTTTATCTTTAATTATTAAGGTGATCTTGAATCTTTTATATAGTTCTAAACTCTAATAAATTAAGGTTTTTGTGATTGTTAAAATAGTTTTTAAGTTAGAAGATTTAGTCATGTTGAGAAATATCATTGCAACTTATTATGGCAATATATAGAATCTTTAAAACTTCCTCATAAATATATTCGAAGCCTCATTGATTAATAATTCCAAACAATTTCAACTTAAAAATGATAAGACACTCAAAAAACAAGGATAACACAAAGATGACATAAACACTAACAAACAAATAGCATGGGAAACAAGAAATAAGAACCATCTATAGGAATGGACACGAAAGTGAATACAAAAACAAAGCACAAAATTACAAGAATGTGTAATATTTGGTGTTAAACTTAGGAAATTCATACAATGTGGTGTAAAACTAAACAAGAAAAGTGCAATGAAGTCACCTTTCACCTCTACGTTTTGTTCCCACTTTGGTAGAGTAATAAATGAAATCAACCTCTTCAATGACACAAAAATTTAGAATACAAATCTATTGGGCTTCCCATTCTCTAGAAATTGTACAAATCTCAAATTTAGAGTATAAATTATACTCTGGTACTCTAGGGGAAGCCTTAGAGTACAAGTTCTACTACTTGAGTCAAATTTATAGATCTTCCCCTAGAGTGCCAGAGTCTAATATCCCTAAGACTATTGTGAATTCCTATGGGGTGCTAATCACCATTGGAAAAATCACCATCCAAAATCTTACCTTATCTTTACATGAGTATTTGTTAATGTTGAAGTAAATAAGCCCCAACTCTAGAGCATTACCCTAAACTCCAAAGTTGATAAATGGTGTTAATCCATTATCTATGAGAATGTTGGCTTTCTTTTCCAAAAATGTAATAGATTTAGCCACCTTGTACATTAATTAAACATCTTTTCCATTCAAATTTCATAAAAAGACCAAAAGATCATATATTGGAACAAGAAAGGGCTAAATATTCCTCATCAAATTTCTATTTTAAATTGTATAGTTATTGATAAAAAAAATTGATATTCTTACATTATAATAATAGAAGATTTCAATATTTTTTTTCTAAAGTGGAGGAAAAATTACGACCTATGGAAAATTAGAGAGTAAGTCATATTAATGGTGCCTAGAGTGGGGATGAAAGGGGTTGTGATCATGTTGAGTCCTCTTATTGTCAAACAAATTAATATTGAACAATGTAAAAATAGCTTGTCAATTTCCTTCTCTACTACGTCCTTCAATGAAAAATGAACCCGTGTCAATGTGTATGCCTACAACACTATAGTTATCAAAAAAAATTATGGGAAAAAAATTATCTCTTGATTTATTCTCATTACCTGATTATCACTAGATGTTAGGTGGGTATTTTAACACCTCTTCATTCCCTTCAAAGAAGGTTGTTGGTCATGAGGTCTACTCAGATAAAATGATGGACTTTGTTGATTTCCTTGATAGAAGTGCTCAAATGGGTATGGACCTAAAGGGTTCAATCTTCATAGATCTCTTGATACATGATTGGGATATGATATTTTTCATTTCAATCTTGATATGTTTGTAATTTCTAATGATTGGGATATTCTTCAAGATTGAAATCTTATGTGTCTCCCTAGAATTTCTAATCACAATCCTCTTCTTTTGAAATAAAAACTTGCTCCCAAAAGAGGTATGTATCTCTTCAAACTCAACATTATGTTGTCCCCCCATCTTTCTTTTAGAGATGTTTTCACTACCTAGTGCAACATACCTATTGAAGGAATCCCACTATATATAATAGGATCAAAAGTTGGGAGAAATAAAAAACAAAGTGAATAGATAAACCTTTGGTGATGTATTTCAAAATAAGGCTTATATTTCAATATATTTAAAGGAGAATCAAGATGCTATGACTAAGTGGAATATTTAACCCAAAATGCATCTTAAAGAAATATAATTGAGAGAAAATTGGAGCTACTTAGTGAAGAGGAAGATATATATTAGAAGAAAACATCTAGAATATTTTTTGTATAGTAGCGGGAGGAATATTTTTTCAATGTTTTTTCATTTATCAACACTGAAACATAGAAAGAAGAATGCTATATAAGAGGAATAATTGATACTAATAGGAATTTTTTGTATAATGAAGAGAGAATTTGATATGTTATTGATTCTTTATTTCAAGGAATTGACACACCTAGAAGTTTGTGCTACAAGCCAAACCACATACCCTCACCAAATAATAAGAAGAAACCACAAGCTATTTCACTAGTCATTATACACAATGCCTTTATGAGAATAAGATATCTTATACTATACATTCATGGTGCTTGTAAATTAGAAAGTGGGAGAAAATAATACAACTGGCATGAGGACAAATGTCCCAAACAAGAAGAAGAGTAGTTTAACCACTCTAGCACAAAAAATGATATACATGTACATGGTGAAAAGTGAAGCAATGCAAAGGAGTAGATTACTCCTCCTTTTCAAACTTAACAACTCAGAAGGAAGATGTCCCAATAGGCTCAAGTAAAAACCTAAGCACTAAATGGGCTAGTGATCCTTTGCTAAATATTTAATTAGAAAATGGAAAAGAGGAAAGATGAAATGTAGATGACAAAACAAATGAATAGAAACAAAACTAAAAATAACAAACTAATACCTAATTACCAAATATTAGAAATGAGATGGATCAAGGTTTGGACTATTGTACTAACATGTGATTTCAACCTGAGATGAAGTTTTAGAATGTTCTACACCTGGGAAAAAATGTTTCAAACATTTTTTTTGAGATACTTTTTGCTTGGAATTTTCATGGATCCTCTAACTATTTTTTATAGATGTTTGAAAAAGTTCTAGTTGTTCTACGACTTATTCCTACACATAGAAAATTAGGAAAAAGGTTGCGTGAAAGGGTTTTTCCTTGGTGAAACCCATGTTTAATAATAAACCTTAGAAATGAAAAGAAATTGCATAAAGGAAAGTATGTAAAAAGGTAAATGTTTGATTCACCTTGCATAAACTCTCATGGATGGATGTAGAAATTATTCATACCAATGAAGATGTTTGAGTGTTCCTCAAATCAAGAAGTTGAACTTGGAATGTAGAATTGGAATCAAGTATGCCCTCACAAATGCATGGATGTATGAATGCCACAACTAGATCTTCAATGTAGATATGCTTGATAATTGCTTGCAATGAAGGAGAGATGATTATGGATGGAGGGATCTTCTTGATTGATTAATGTTTCCTCTACTTGGCCATCATGGGAGAGAAATTCTTCAATGGAGGATATTTTCTTTAACTTTAATGAATCAAGGAAACTAGCTCTTGGATGTTTTCCTTAAAATCTTGAATCCAAATGCTTCAATGCTTCAATGCTCTTGAAAACTTAATTGCACTTGCTATCTTGATTGAATACTAATAGATAGATTATAAAAATGAGGAGAGATAGGGTATTTATATACTTCATCCATTATTTTATGATTAAAAAATAATCCAAACAAACCACCGAATCTAATTTCCCACTAAAACCCCAATATAGGGCCCTAAGCCAAATCTAGGACAAAAAGTGTGGGAATAGAATGTTTTAGAATGTTTTAAACATTCTATTCCTAAGTATAGAACATATCAAATACTTTGTACCTAGGAGAATTAACCCAAATTTAAATTAAGTGTTGGGATGGTGCAAAAGATGCAAGAAAATAAGAATCGCATTACTAGGATCAAGTATAATGGGTATAAGATTTTGAAATCACAAAAATGGAGCCTAATCCAATTATGGGTACTAACTTTTTAGGATGGTCCATTTAACCCCAAATTTAGTGAGAGTATGAGAAAAACTCATGCTCACAATAAAGTACATAAATTCATAATAATAATCTTATCAAGGTGAAGGAGACAAAGAAACATCAAGCCCTCAAGTGAATTAAGTCCTCATCAAACCCAAAACCAAGATAAAAGATCAATTGCATGAGAGAGAGAGAGAGAGAGAGAGAGAGAGAGAGAGAGAGAGAGAGAGAGAGAGAGAGAGAGAGAGAGAGAGAGAGAGAGAGAGAGAGCCTTACTATGGACCATGCAAAGGGAAATTATTATTGCAAAAGATTTCATTAATAGTCTATCAAGTTGTGTTATGCTATTCAACCCATCAAAATAGTGGGTTAGCATTAAGGAAAGTACTACCTCCATTATGGGATCCTAAAAATGAAGATCATTCCTAAGGAAAGAATTATCTACAAAGGGATCTAGAAAGGAGGATCAATCCTAAAGGAAAACACTATCTCCATTAAGGGATCTATTGAATAATGCACATGGGCATGATAAATAAAATATTAGCATAAGGAAACCATTGTCTCATTAGCCATATTCATATTGAACCACTGTGTGTGTGTGCGCAAAATGTTAAAAAAATGGTGAAGTGTATTCCCCCACATTAAAGTGATTACAATTTTCTTAATAGGAGCAATAGATTTATGGAGCATACATGCACCCATAAGAGACATTTCCACTATGAGATTGTCCCAAGAAAGGACAAACCAAAGGAAATAAACACAACAAGAGAGAGCACAAAAGGGATCCTTTAACTTATGGGTTAGTATGATCATATGATATCTCATGTATATCAAATGAACTTTCATCACTCCCCAAAGGTAGTAGAATTAAAAAGACAATGGAATAATTTCACGTAAAAATTATGAAGAAGAGTCTTTTTTGGATAGTATCACAAAGACCAAAAATAATAGGTAGATAATATTTTAAACCATCCCCAACCAAACAATAGAAAGACACATTTAAAAAATAGTGCCACATGCAAAACATAACATGTAACAACATATAGCAGAAGTGAGATACAAATAGAGAAATGTCATAAGAATTTGATTCTTTTAGTATGTTGAGCTAATGGAGCAACAAGGGTTTTCTAAAGAAATATAAACTAAACATATAAATAGAAGTACATCAAGGGGGAAGCACATTACAATACGAAAACAAAAATAATTAATTTTACAAGAGGATCTAGTTAATCATATCTCCTTCCCCCCATCTCGATCTATAGTATTTAGGGAAGGTGACAAACACACAAGAGGAGAAATATTAAGAAAAATAGATGGAATAATAGAAAGTTCCCAACAAGGACCATGTTGTGAAGATGGGTCACTTTGTTCATCACTATGACTAAGAGATAATTTTTTTTTTAAATCTAGATAGTAAATCATGATTAACATCAATAAGCTCATACATATCATTCTAATCACAAGCATGAACATTATAATTTGCATTAGGATATTTTTAATCATCATCATCATCAAGAGTATCTTTTTCATCCCAATTAATTGCAATAGAACCTAGGATAGGAATAGAATTATCATGTTTATTTAATTTCATTTTTTTTTCAAATTAACTTCCTCCCTTGAGCTATGCATAGGTTGCTAAAATAAATAAAAGAGTTAAAGTAGTTTATGTCTAGTTTTTCTTGAGATTTGGTTTGGTTTAGGATCAATCAACATCAAGTCATTTTCTTCTTTAGGGGGAAGAATAGAAGGAACCACACTAGGTTGAGAGACAACATCTACCAAATTTTTATAACATATAGAAGGAAGAATGGAATAATATAGAGGAGGTATAGAAGGTTTACGAAGAAGTCTAGGTCTAGGGCAAGGAGATGAAACATCCTTAGGATCGCTAAGATCACAAATAGTTTAGGTTTTTAATTTTTGATAGGATCAAAAAAGATTGTCTTTGCAAGGTTAAATTGGTTGACACATGGAAGGACAAAATAATTCAAGGTCAATTTTCCTCAAGGTGCTAAAGAATGATAGAGATTATGATTAACCATGATTATTTCTCCATTATGGATAAATTTGAAACACTTATGAATAGGAGAGACTACGGATTTCATGGAAATGAGCCAAGGAAGACCAAATCTATCTTGAATATGATCACAAGTTCAGATGACTAAAAAGGTGACATATAGGGTTTACCACCAACTTCCATGGCAAAACTAATGCAACCATGGGTAGGATAAGTTAAACAATTAAAATTTAGGATCATCACATCAGATTTGTCATAGACATATTGGTGCATCTTTCTAGTGTAAAGATGTTCTTCGGTTATAACATTCACCATGTAAATAGGATCTATAAGAACACTAGGGGAAAGAAAACCATTAACCTTTCCTGCAATGTAAAAAGGACCATTAGTTTCTTTAATAAAATCTTTAGGATTAAATGTGTACAATCCTAAAAAGCTAGCTCCCATTAATTGGTATCTTTAGGACGCATTTTAGTGATTCCTTGATTTGACTATATTTATGCTTGATTTTGCACTTCTGTCATTTTCCTTTTGTGAGGCTTTGCACACTACCCAAGCCCCATATTCAATTTTAAATTAATAATAATAGGAATAAGGCTACCTAATTTGGCCTTTTCCTAGACAAGGTCGTACCAAATCGGCCTTGTCCTTGGGCATTGTAATTGAGTTTTCTATGAGCCCAATGTGGGGGTTTTTTATTTCCCGATCTCAGTTGTGGTTGGACTAACAATATTGAGTCCCAAAATGAATATAAAATGACATCAATACCTCTGATTTTGACATCCATTACATGACATGGTTATGCAAGCAATTGTGCAACTATTGGTGATTTTCAAGAGAAAGTGAAATCAAGACAAGAAATTCTATTGAAGTGGTGGACTCAAGATTTGAAGGAAAGACCCCATTGAAGATCGCCAAGTATCCATATCTTAAAGATTTATTCAAAGGAAATCTTCCCTGGTTTATGCAAGTTTCTCTTTAATGGGTAAGTAGAGGAATTCTCAAGCTAGCAAGGAGATCCACAAGCATACAATCATTCAAGATCTAGGATTGGAAAGTGTAGATCCATTATATTTGTGAAGACATATTTGATCATACAAAATATTTCAAGAAAGTGTGCAAATATATTTGTGGGTTATCATATCCTAACATCCATCCATGAGGATTTCTTATGCAAGATGAATACTTAAATTTACTTTGTTTACAATATTTCATTACAAGGTTGATTCCTATATAGGAGGTTGACCAATAAAATACCCTTTCCACAACCTTTTCCCCTTTGTCTTGTATGTAGGAAAAGATTTTTGGAGTTTTAGGTCTAGAATTTCATAGTTATAGAACTAGTGTCTAATCCTCTACAAAATTCACCATATTTTGACTTTCTAGGACAAGGTTTAATTTCTTCAACAAGGCCAACTTGAGTTGGCATAGTTACAAGAATCTGAAAATTTTATAGTTAGAAGATATGTGTGCTAGGGTTCTAGATCTGGAATATTTTCTATTCCTAGCACCTTTGTGATAGTAAAACCTAGATCTGAAGTTCACTTATTTCCTCTTAGATTTCAAGGTGAGTTCATTTTTTCCATTCTCCTCTAGCATTTACTTTCATGCATCAGATCTGATATTACATATTGTTAGCACTCATTTCCTTAGTCATAGCATCAATTCCTTTAATCAATTTACACATCTTATCAAGCAGATTCACATTCCACATCTCTTTGAGGAAAGTAAACCCCGGTTCCTTCAATCTCATTTGAATCTTGTATTAGAACCTATACATCCATATTGGGCTATGTTAATATGATTTTATTGAGGGTGATCATTTGGGAGCCTACTTACTTTCCTGAATGCACAAACCCCACAAAGAAAACTTGGGGAGTGATCTATTATTGTGTATATGGTATTTCTCACCATTTTCTTATGTACAAAATGTAATACAAAGCTTAGGTTTAGGTTCATATTGATCAATAAGGTTAACAACATTATTGGTTTGAGTACACTCAACATCATACTCATCAACATGGGTAGAAGAAGAATGTAAAGACTGGGTAGACTCAATGGTATTGGTCAAATGAGAAGGTAAAGGATTGGTATAAATTTTCAATTTTTGGTTGGAAGGTGCTACTGACCTATTCCCTTGATCATTAACACCCTCAAAAAACATATAACTAGAATAAATGCAGTCTTGAATAACAAATTTCAAATAAAAATACTTCTCAATATCATGGTCGGGTTGATGTATTGACAAAAATCCTTATAATTAAAGTATTTAGGAAAAGGTTTGGATTTTTCAATTGATTTAATAGGAGGAAGTTGTAAAACATTAGGATTAATCAACTTCAACATAACATTTTGTAAAGATTTAGAAAGACGAGTAAAAATATGAGAAGGTCTAAGAATAAGTGACATAGGAAATACACCTTTCGATGTCATTGCCACTTTCTCATCAACATTATTTGATAAATTATTGATCTTGATGAAGCACTTATGTTTTTTAAACTTTTACAAGGATTAGGATATGACATCACTCTTATCAACCAAGTCCATTAGTGTGGTTCTTTTAAATTGACTCGCACCAAGATGATAATTATGAAGCACTACACACAATTAAGAAAAATAAGAGAATTGAGAAAGAAATATCTTATCTCTAATATCTTTTTGTAAATTAGAAATGAAAATACATTGCACATGAATAGAAAGAATAGGATAAGAAATTTAAGCATGAAAAATTTTAAATATCCCTGTTACCTTCATTTTTCTCAGCTCCCAGTTTAGTCTTGGTCTGTAGAAGTCTTTAAGTTGAAGTTGAAGTTGAACTTTGTTAAGTTGGTTCAAGTTCAAGTTCAACCCATTACCGCTTTGGAGTCTTAAAATGCCTGTGCTTGTCAATCCCTCAAAAGATCTGTCAGTCACAAAGATGAACCCAAACTTGAACCTAGTCCCGAACCTTAAGTTAGTTCAAGTTCAAGTTCACATTTGTAATATGATAGCTTATACACGGACAATTCGACGGGATTGTTTTGTCTTCCAAAAAGAAGGTTTCTATTTTGTAGCACTACAAATATTTATTAATTTCTTGAAACTTCCATATAGAAATGCTCTCATTAAACTAGATGGCTCATGCATGTGAAAGATTGGAAATGACAGTTGACGGCATGACGTAGAGGGAGTCATTAATATACAGATATGGTGATCAGGAATTTTCCTTGAGAATTGAGATATTTGTGCCGAAATAGCTAGTGAATTAATTAAGATTGGCCGGACATGTCAAATCAATCATTCTTCCATTAAAACATTTATTATGGGCATGCTTTGAAGATTTATTCAAGATCCTACAAGGCATTTGTGAATAAATGAAGAATGATTAAGGCTTTTCTGTTATTTATTTTGTCTAGAGAAGGAGAATGAGTGATGAAATTGGAATTAAGAAATTTGCAGAAAGCTATTGCGCAGGACATTGGTGAGTTATATTTTCCTTTTGCAGTTTCAGTTTTCAAAGGCTCTTTCTATGTTGCAAGTCTTTTCTATTCATATTTGGTAAGATGCCATTGTTCCATCCAAAACTTTTGAAAGAGGAGAGTAAAACCCACCTATTAGTTTCTCTTCCAGACATAGGGGATACTTTCTTGTTGAATGCAAATCTAGGTGAGCTTTGTGATAGAGCCCGAAATTCTTCCAAGGGTTCTTTTTCTAGGAAGTTAGCAAGAAGCGGTCTTTTAGAAGCTGCTGCATTTCCTCCAGCTCTGATTTTCCTTGAACTGGTGTTGGAGTGTGCTAACAAATATGATGCTAAGAATAGATGTATTAAGGATGCGTTAGGGGAAATCTTGGTCAAAATTAGTTGAGAGACATTAATGGCAGCCCTGTGAATTCTAGACAAGGAACCATATAAACCATGGACCTATGAAGAAGTAGATCATGTGTATGAGGTAGATAAGAAAAAATATAGCTCCTCAATAGCCCAAGTATGGCTTGTGAAACCAGAGAAAGGAGGATCCAGGCTGCCAAAGCCTCTAACAATTGAACACTTCTGTAAGGACATAGCTAATATGGTGCTCCTTCTGAATAGGGTGAAATGAAATCCCCATGCATTTTATTGGGAAAATTGGATGTATTGTTCCATCCAAAAAATTATAGAAGGGGATAAATTTATTGATTGGGCTGACCTGATAGCAGAAAAACTCCATAGAGAACTCTTAAATGTGACAAATTTCACTACATTTGATATGTCTTCCTACCTTGTTTGTGTCTTAGCATGCTACTGATCTTGGGAAGGATTACCTCATGAATTATGGACAAGTGATATGAGGGTATATGATTACTTCACATGCTTACAAAAGGAGAAGTTCTCCAGTGTGTTCAAAACTGTGAATGATAGATTTTTAGGAGAGTTAGTTTTTGAGTTGAGAGGGAAAGAAAATTGCAAGCTTTGTGAGGAAGCTAAGCAGGTGATTAATATTTATGGCTATCATTTTATATAGCTTCCAAGATTTACTTATCTTAGGGTTGGAGCATTTGATGAGGAACCCCTAAGGCTCCCTAGATTTTCTTTAGATGATGTAATCTTAATGGAGCTATGTAGGCAGCTTGTTCTAGTTGAACAAAAGTCTGGGACCCCAAAGAAGTCCTCGGGTGTTCGTTTCCCTATTGAGTTAGGGTACTGTTATACACTAAGTTTGCACCCTTGTCTCAAGCTCTCATAGTCTTGATAACCTAGTATAACATGGGAATCATTTCCAGGTTGTGGGAACTATGCTAACTGAGATGAGACCTCCAGGTTCTAGGCTGGTTCCTCTTGGATAATCACCTTAATTTTCTCTTGACATGAAAAGTAAAATTCTTTTGAAGGAAAGGGATAGAAGGAGTGCTTGGAAAGGGAAATGATTCAAAGAAAACTACCTACTAGGTGATACACTGAAATGATGGTATGGATTGCAGCATAGAGGGATGGAATCAATGAAAGGCTTAGGTCTAGGAGATCACAACTCACTGAATAGGTTTGAATAAGTACTTCATAGAAGGGTCTGTAAGTAGAAAGAGCTATTTATGGAAAGAGAGATTCTTTCACAAACAATAACACTCACTGGAGTTAGACAACAATCTATGACCTACAAACAAACATTCACCTCTACAACTAGGTATAGGAATGAGACAAGATTGTTAAGGGGTTGTAGTATACCCACAAAATCTTTCACATCAAATCATCCATAAGAATACACAAAATTGTAAAAAGAAAGAGGGACCAAGAACCCTAAGATATCACTAAGAAACATGTAAATACTGAATTCATTAAGAGATAACTCACCCAAGAAGGCATAGGGACATGAGAGATGTCACAAAATATCTTCAATATCTGAACTATCAATGGGAATTTACAACTATAGAAAGCCAGAGGGCAAGAAGAATGCCATAGATAGATTTCTAAGAAAAGATGTATTTTTTCTTCACAATTTTCCAACTCTTCTTTTACAAAAAGTTCATTCTCCCCTTCTAAAGCTTCTCAAAAAAAATTATATACATCTACTATTCTGCACGCAGGCAGGAGTCAAAAACCTAACTAGGGCTAAAGAATTTTGCATTAGAATCATGACAAACCCTAGTTCTATCAATTTTCATCATAAATACATTTTTGCAATATCATGGCCGATCAAATATTTCTTTGACTTCCCCTCCCTGTACTTACAATCAACCTACAAACAAGCAACTTGGACGTATCAACCCACCTGCAACTCCACCTTGCCATGAAGGCTCTCAATCTGATCCTGAAGATATTTGGGTTTAAAATGGTTAACCCTAAAAAAGGTGGTGCCAAGCTCATTAAAGCCTCAACATGACATGGTACTCTGTAAAATCTATGGCACCGATGATCAGATCATCTATCATCATCCTTCCAACCCTGTCCCGAAGAATTAAATCCCAGCTACTCAAAATGTTGTGCATGGCTGCAAAAATGCAAACCCTAGAAAAAAACCTTCGCAAAAGATTCGAATTCAAATGGTAATGGCTAGCAGAGCTTCAAATTAAAATGCAACCATCGATGTGAAATTTCCCAGGCAGATGAACTACCATGATACGCTGAGAAATCAACTTAAAATCTCCCTCTAACAAGTCAACTACCACCGTGGAAGTCAGCAGCCAATCAGAAGTGAGCAAATTAGCACCTCTGAAAAACATAGACCCATGATCTTGAGAACACCATCGAACGGCTGTCACATGACCTTATAGCTCTGATAGATCCCTTGCAAAATAATGACGGTCACCAATGTTTCTTCCATTGGGACCCCACTCACACATCGAATCCACGACCCTCTGAGATTCTCATTAGACGGTTGTCACATGATCTCATAGGGTTAGATTCTATGAGATCATACGACCACCATAGATCTTCACCTTTATGACAGCCCTGCAGTTGTTCTGACATGGCCCCATTGACATTTTCCAGCTATGCACCCATCGACCAATGAAATTTGAACACATAAGCAATACGAGGACCCACCATCAAAATCATGGCAATAAAGCAGCATCAACGATTGTCGCATGGTCGTAAGGGCAAGGAATATTGCTTGTGAACATGTGCAACTATCAGATCCTTGAGGAAAGATAGCCATCGAGCCCCACTCTGAAAAATGGACAAGTCACCACCTCTCAACCAATAGGAAGCCTCCATGTAGGACAATGTGGCATCGGACCCACTGACACACTGCAGTGCTTCATTGAAAGGGAATCGACGATCGGCATATGATATGATGCTCTGACACAAACCCTTCAGATCATTAGATAGCCATTCGATCTTCTAACCAGGACCCCACATAAAAAGACCACTAGACCTCATAGCAAACACGCAACTTAAGGGAAGTTAACCATTCACTGAGTCGCTGACCGTTGAGGACTTAACCATGAAACACTAGGGTATTACGTGAACAAGGCATTCGCTGAATTGCTAGAAGGAAAAGGTAACCACTGACTGACTTAGAGAACTGGCGACCGACCAATGAGAAATTAGCGCACATGGGTATTTGAAACTTAAGTGGCTGATAAAGTAACAATGAATTAGAAACTGGCCTAGGGTTTGTAGGGTTTTTTGCTCAAACAACTACTTTTATGAATTTTTTACTTGCAAGCCAAGGAGATAGAAAATTTGTAGAGGCCAAGAAACCAGACATAAAATCATGACATTTTCAAGGATGCTTGGCAAGGTGAAAACAAAGATTTTGGAATAGGTTTTAGCCAAATTTTCATGTACATGGAAATTGGGATAACATTTTGGCTATTTCTGCTAGATGTCAGCCTACTAGACATGGAAAACTAGTGGCCTTGATATATTCATTAGGCATGGGGTCATCTCAGGAACACAAAACCTTTGACAGAGAGGCAAAAACTGGAACCAGAAGGACAAACTTGTGCACGAGAACTTCTTGGAAAGCAGGAAACTAACCTAGAAAATAGAGAAAGAAAGAAGAAAAACACATATTTACAAATATTTACAGAGAGGGATAAACCTCAAAGCAGGGCTTCAAGTGGAATCCATTGACTGATATTGGCAAGGTATCTCCTTCAAGAGTTGATAGCTGAAAAGCATTAGGTCCTTTGCACTCTATTATAACAAATGGTCCACCCCAGAATAAATCAAATTTTGTATGGCTGCCAGGTCTGGATCTGAACTCATCCAATTTGAGGACTACATCCCCAACTTTGAAATTTCTGATCCTGGCTCTTTTATCAAAGCTCCTCTTTGTTTGGATCTGATAGAATTCCATATCCTGCATTGATTTATATCTGATCTCTTCTAATTCCATCAACTAAGCATACCTAATCTACAAGGGATCTCCTTCTTCAAATAGGGCATACTGAGTAGCCAAGTCCAGCACTGGCAATTCAATTGAGATAGACAACTTGGTCTCTTTAGCATATACTAGCATGTAAGGAGAATTACCAATGATTTTCTTTGGGGTAATTCTATCTAACCACAATGCAGACCTGAGTTTAGTATGCCAATCTCTCTGATTGTCTTGCAGAGTGTTCTTGATTATGAATCAAATTCTTGTTTGTTGATTCTTCTAAACCATTGCCTTGAGGGTAATGATTAGAACTTGTATTCATATAAATGCCATTCTTGACTACCCACTCTGAGACTTTGAGGCTTATGAATACCAATGCATTATCTGAAATGATAGAGTCTGGAGTGCCAAACCTATGAATTATATCATCATAAAAACTTAGGATAGCACTCTCATTGGCTTCTTTTAATGCAATTGCTTCTTTCGATCTGATGAAGTAATCAGTTGTAGTAATTATCCATTTATGGCCTGCACTAGATGGAGGATTGATCATGCCAACGAAATCTATACCCCATTTCATGAAAGGTTGCTCTGTTCTGACTAGCTGTAGGGGAAAGGTTGCAAGCCTTTCTTTTCCTGCAAACATGGCACACTTGATGCATTTTCTCACATACTCATGGCTATCCTTAAAGATAGATGGCCAATAGTACCCAGACTTGATGATTTTAAAAGCAGTAGTCCTAGGAGAAAAATGACCTCCAGAAGGTCCATCATGAAACTCAAATAGGACATCAGCTATCTTTTATGAATCAATGCATCTTAAAAGGACACCATTGTGATCCTTTCTGAAAAGAACTTCATTTATCAGCACAAAAGGAATAGATTGTAATCTATAATACCTCCATTTTGTTGAATCCAGATCTGCAGGACATTGTCCTATCTTCAAGTAATGAATCATATTAGGAAACCAGCTTGTTGCCTTGGCTTGTTCTTCAATAGAATGCATCACCAAAGATGCATCTATTTGCTCTGATTTATTTGAACTTTCATCCTCTGCCAAATTCTCACAATGACCTCTTCCTCTAACTAGCTTGGTAGTTTGAATATCTATGTCATATTCCATCACCTTGGTGATCCAACCAACTCTTTTCTCATTTAGGTCCTTGGAAAGCAAAAATTCTTTGACACTTGGATGAGTAACCTTCAAGTGTACCTTGCTATGGGTCAATAGATATCTAAACTTTTAAAGGCTCTTTACCACAACAAGTGCATGTTTCTCTACAAAAGAGTATCTCTATTCATACTCCTCTAAACCTTTGTTAAAGAAAGAAATAGGTTGCTCCAATCCTTCTAAATTTTCTTGAGTCAGCATTGTAGACATAGCATCATGACCCCCATAAGCATAAAGGATAAAATCCTTACTAAAGTTTGGGTTCAAGAGGCCAGGGGCTTCTATTAAGGCCTCTTTGATAGCTTGGAAATTGATTTTCCCTTCTTTGGTCCAACTAAAAGCTGAACTCTTCTTTAACATGGTTGTCAAAGGCTTTAGTAAATCTACAATGTTAGGCAAGAAACGCCTAAAAAAATTAATCTTTCCTATGAAAGATTGGAGACCTTTCTTAGGATGAGGCAATGGTAGTTCTAGGATGGCTACAATTCTCTCAAGATCCACTGTAATTCCTTCTTTGGATACTACATATCCCAACAATTTTCCTTCATGAACTGCAAACACACATTTCTTGGGATTAAGAGATATCCCAAACTATCTACACCTTTCAAAAATCTTCCTCAAATGTTTGATGTGATCTGCTACATGTTTAGAATAGACAGTTATGTCATCTAAGTAGACCAGCACAAACTTGTACATTAGGCTCTTGAAGGCCATATCCATTTCCTTTTGAAATGTAGCACCTGCATTTGACAAACCAAAGGGCATCTTTTGATAAGCCATGGTCCCCCAATTGGTTGTAAATGCAGTCTTGTATTGATTCTCTTCATTAACCAGGATCTGATTGTATCCTGAATAGCCATCCAATAATGAAAATCTCTTGGATCTAGAGACACATTGTAAGATTTGTTCCATAGAAGGTAGTAGATGGCGGTCTTTTAGAGAGGCCTTGTTAAGATCCCTAAATTAAACACATAATCTCAGCTCCCCATTCTTCTTCTTGACAGGAACAAGGTTGGAAACCTAACTAGTATGCTTGATGGGGTATGTTAGGCCAATTTTCTATCATTGCAAATCTTGTGAAATTGGCCTGTTCCATGCAATGTGTTTGTCAAATGTCTTCCCCCTATGTTCCTTGTGTTGTCACCAAGCTCTGGTCCAAACTGCATCCCCTAATTCGCTAAATCCAAAAAGATATTCAAAGTTTAAGGTCTACGGGAAAATTCTTTAAATTCTACCACAATGTCGAAAACCCACAGTATTTTTGCAAATCCACATTTTTTTGACCTGTGTGTTATTTTCGACCTTTTGCTTCCTATTTGGTTCACTTATTTTTTGGCATCGAAAATGCAATGTATTTTTGGCTTCCCTACTATCTATGGTCATGTTGAAAGCTTTATGTGTTTTCGATCCTCTTTCATCGAAAACATTGTATGTTTTCGACCTCGCACTGGTTCCTTGTTTGCTGGTGTTTTCCCTCAACTGTGCAAGTCCAACTGTGTGGTAGGTCCAACTTCTTCCCTATTGGCTGTCGCATGGCCACATGTCAGATTTTTCTGACATGCGATCATGCGACTACTTGCCATGTCATCGTGTGGGTCTCGGTCCTATTCAGCTACCTGGCAGTTTTCTTTTCCAAGTGCGCAAGTGTGACATTGTGGGGCTAGAGGTCAAAGATCTATAGTCAGTGTATGATCACATGGAATATTCCTTACCCATGTGATCATGCACCCACCATTTGATTTGATGCCGACAATTTGTTCACTTTGGGCCCGTTGGCGGATGTGATGATGTGGCAGCCTTTGGTTGGCTGTCGCATGATCACATAGCCTTTCTCTCGACTATGCAATCATGTGACAAGGTGCCACGTGTCTCTGGGGCCCATTTGTATTTGCTTGGGGGTCCTGTTGGTTGGTGGACGCATGGCGGTCTTTGATTGTGTGAGCTGGCAGGTGGTGTCATGGCAAGTTCTGATTGGTTGCCGTTGTACCGAGTTGGCAAGGGGTTTGCAGGTGGGTCCTATGGTAGGTGTGACTTAGTAGTTGCAGCGAGCGGTGGTGTGACACGTGGCATCAGGCGGGCCTAGGTGGGGTCTTGGTTTTGGCGATCCCGACAAAAAAGAGTTGGCCGTGCCGATAAAGTGTTGTCTTGTCATGTATTCATGAGATAGTTTGGTGGTTCCCCATTTCATTTGGCAACTTGGCGAATGGCGGTCATGGGATCACTAGTTTCTTTAGTGGAGGCAGGAAGTATTCAGCAAACTAGCAGAAGTTCTTTGGTCACCAGTTCACCAGATATGTGGGGTTCATGTTTGCGGTGACCGGGTGAGTGGTGGCATGACATGTGGTGTGAGGTGGGCCTACATTTTAGTAGTGGTAGTGTTCTATTGGCTAGCGAACGGTGATGAGGTGGTCCCATGGACTTGTCGCATGATCGCAAGGGCCATTTCCATGGCTTGCGATCATGTGACAAGCCAGTTGCGGTGAGGGTTTGCGGTGATGGGTGCGGTGGTGGTGAAGGTTTGCAGTTGTCGCATGTCTGCATAGCCCATCCCTGGGCTATGCAATCATGCGACAAACCATCTGACATCACAGTTGCAGAGTTAGGTGGGCTCACGATGCCAGTTTTGCCAATGTGCTCAATTTTGGTGGGGTGCTGACTGGTGATGTGGCTGGAAACTTTGCAAAAGATTTGGGCCTAATTGTCGACTATGGTTAAGAGTCTGCGGTCACATGATTGCAAGGGCTATCTTTCGGCCATGTGATCATGCGACCAAGCATGATTTGTTGCCTGGATTTGGGTGGCAGTGAAATTGATGACTGCGCAGTTGCGCGGTTAAGAGCAAAATGGTTAAAGGCTTATTTCCTGCCAAATGCAAGGTAGCCATTGCAGTTTGAGTTTGATTTTATGAGTTTTTTGAGAGACAAGGAGTACCAAATTTATGAAATTGAATGCAGATTTGACCCTGTTTGGTGAGAGCCATTTGCAGTGTGGTCCAAGGTGCTTGGTGGTTGTTTGTAGAGGTGAATTTTTACCTGGTGCCGTGTGGTTTTCAGCTCGAGAAGTGTTTGTAGTTGGTGGATTTTTTACTGTTTGAGCTTGATTGCCATGGCTTGACCCCTGTCTTGTCTGGTTTTTATTTTTCAGTGGGGTTAGGTGATTTTGAATTTCAAATGATCACATGCTTGCATTGTAACCCTAGTATAAAGGGATTTTCATGATCATTTTTGGGGGATTGGGAGTTTGTGAGTTTTCTGCCCAGTCAGGATTGTAACATTTTGGCAATTGGTTTTTTGTTGATGACAGAGAGAAAGTTGCAAGTCTAAGCTATAATTTGCAATCTTGACTCCTCTATTTTGATTGTTTACACTTAAGGATTCTTCACACTTAATGAAAATATATGATCCTTATCTCTCCTTTGTGTCATTGCAGATAGATTCTGAACTTTCTAGTTCACTGCATACTTGTTTGTGTATGTGTCTTCATTCTTTAGTTCTAATCAAGGATTAGATTAAATTATGCTTTAGTTGAGACATAGGTCTATCTCTTGTCTATGTGAGGATTTCATATAAGTAGTAAGGGAGATTATAGATGTGTTTATGGCTTGGAATCTCAGCTATTGTCTGGTGTGTGTAGCAGTCATGTTTGAGGAGATCTTGCCCAATGGATGAGGCACTGGCCTAAATGATTATCTCTTTATCAATAGATACTAATTGCTGCTATTATGATTCAAACATAAGTTAAGAACCATTCCCTAGATTTTCAGCATTTGGTTGTATAAGGTCCTACCCCATAGCAATTGAGAGTCAATGAGTGTGTGGTTAACATTCAGTACTTTCTTGCTATCCATTCATCTACTATATGAACCTATTTCTTGGTGTATGAAGTTTATTTTATACTAGGTTAGGTGCACCCGCCTTGGTCTTACAGAGCTAGAAGTAGAAGAGGGCAGTCTTGTCCCTAGAGTTGGTCCAGTTACCCTAAGGCCTCTTTCCATTTTGGAGCTAACCATTCCTAAAATCCTTTGAGGGTATACTGGCAGCCTGTTAGAGCATAAGAGTTTTCAAACACCAACAAGATGGCAACTCTGCTGGGGAAGAAGTAAAAGATAGCAAGTTTTTTTTCTTGGCTGGATCATCCCGGAGTCTGGTTAAAAGATCATAGAGTTAAAGATACAAGCATTAGCATTTGCAAAGATTTTCTCACCTAGTTGTGAGTGGTGGCTCTGATTTTCTCTATTTGATCAGTGTTCCTCCTGATAAACAGTGTGTATACCTAGTGTAGCTTTTTGTTGGTTGGAAGAAGAAACAATGAATACATTTTCCTCTCAAGGAGGTGGTGGCTCTGCATGACAAAGATATCTAATGGAGTTTCAAGGTGAGCTCTGGATCAGCCCTATCTTCCAGCCAAAGGTCTTTTGCTGCAGGATCTTTCCAAGTATTTCTCAAGTTTTAAATATTCTTTATAAAGTGGTCAAGCACTAAAAGAAGGATAAGGTGTAAGCAGAGGTTAGCATACTTTGAGTTTTTGATTGCAATTTTTTCAAACTTATGTGGAAGTATTGCAGTAAGTTGTAGTGGGTAAGTTTGAGGAGGAGCCTGCATTATTAGACCAGGGCATCCTTAGGGATTGCATAAGATTAGTCAATTTGAAGGTGGGGTGTAGAAAGGATTTATCCATATCCTTGTTCTATGATAGATTCTGTGAAGTATATGATGAGCTTCCTGAGGGTGTTGAGTTTCCTGAATTTGACTTCATCAGTTTATTCTTGGAGCTCTATTTTCCTGAGTCAACTAGTTGGTCAAATGCCTTGTGGGAGGAGTCTTATGTATGTGTCAGGGATTGGGTACTTGGTGATGCTGATCTTGAACTTGAGGATGCACTTGGGGCTTTTCTCTGTGGTGTTGATATTGAGAGTGATGAAATTTATGAAGGAGATGTGTCAGATGTTGACACTCTTTCTTGCAGTCATGAAAGTGATGCCTTTTCTCAGTATGGGGGAGAAAGTTTATGCAATCAGTCAGATGAGGAAGAGGAGAGGATAGATGAAAATATTGTTGATGATTATATGGCAGAGGATGATGTTCTTGAGGATAGTTGTTCACTTCATAGTGAACAAATTTTAGATTTGTTGTCTTCTGAGTATCTCAGATATTCAGGGGGGATGGCTCTAAGTCCATGCATCTAGCACACATTGACTTTGATATGGAGCATGAGTCAGTAGGATTTGACTTTGACATGTGTGCCTCTAATTCTTTTGCTACCCTAGCACTACTAGATGGAAACCAGGTTGATGTTTCTCTTCCCACCTATCAACAATTTTTAGTTTTGTCAGATGTTGACATGATGCAGACTGCTCCTTTGTTCAGTGATGATGTCCCATGTGATGAGTTCCCTTAGTGTTTGCATGAAGATCAGTGTATCTTCTCCTTGGAGGTGCAAATTTTTGGTATGAATGGATCTAGTGGTGATTACAATGACAGTTTGATAGAGCTGGAGTGTTTTTATTTCCATGTGGACAATAGAATTCTTGGGTTTGTTGACAAGATTGAGGGTGGTTCATCTTGCAGCTCCTTAAACATTTCCTTTTTTGACTACAACATGCATGTGCCACAATATTTTCAGAATTGGAATGATTTCTTTTCCAGCCCTCAGGATGTATGTGCTAAAAACTTTTTCTTCAAATTGTGGAAGGGTGGATATAATTGTGTTCTGTCACATGGAAGCATAGTTTTCAGTTTGTCTCTGATTTATGGAGATGAAAATTTCTTGTTTGACAGAGGCAAGTATTGATCATAGTTTTGGGGCCTTGACCCTTTTGTAAATATTGTAAATCTGTGTATAGCCTTTGCCTTTTATGTTGTGTGTTTCCCTTCCCGTTCCCTACATTTTTTGGTTCCTTGTTTTTCCCAGTTGGTGGTCTGCTCTCCCAGTGATTCTGAATTCTCGCATGGCACAAGTTACCTATCGTCCCCAATAAGAGCCACTATTAGGCCAATTTTTTGTCATTGCAAATCTTGTGAAATTGGCCAATTCCATGCAATGTGTTTGTCAAATGTCTTCCCCCTCTGTTCCTTGTGTTGTCACCAAGCTCTGGTCCAAACTACATCCCCTAATTCGCTAAATCATAAAAGATATTCAAAGTTTAAGGTCTGCAGGAAAATTCTTTAAATTCTGCCACAGTGTCGAAAACCCATAGTATTTTTGCAAATCCATGTTGTTTTTGACCTGTGTGTTATTTTTGACCTTGTGCTTCCTATTTGGTTTGCTTATGTTTTGGCATCAAAAATGCAGTGTGTTTTCAGCTTCCTTGCTATCTGTGGTCATGTTGAAAGCTTTGTGTGTTTTCGATCCTCTTTCATCGAAAACATTGTGTGTTTTCAACCTCGCACCGGTTCCTTGTTTGCTGGTGTTTTCCCTCAACTATGCAAGTCTGACCATGTGGTAGGTCCAGCTTCTTTCCTATTGGTTGTCGCATGGCTGCATGTCAGATTTTTTTGACATGCGATCATGCGATCGCTTGCCATGTGGCCGTGTGGGTCCCGGTCCTATTCAGCTGCCTGGCAGTTTTCTTTTCCAAGTGTGCAAGTGTGACATTGTGGGGCCAGAGGTCGAAGATCTATGGTTGGCATATGATCACATGGAATATTCTTTACCCATGCGATCATGTGCCCACCGTTCGATTTGATGCCGATGATTTGTTTGCTTTGGGCCCGCTGGCAGATGTGATGATGTGGCAGCCTTTGGTTGGTTGTTGCATGATCACATAGCCTTTCTCTCAACTGTGCGATCATGCAACAAGGCACCACATGTCCCTGGGGCCCATTTGTATTTTCTCAGGGGTCCTGTTGGCAGGTGGATGCGTGGTGGTCTCCAATTGTGTGAGCTGGCAAGTGGTTTCATGGCAAGTTCTGATTGGTTGCTGGTGTACCAAGGTGGCAAGGGGTTTGCAGGTGGGTCCTATGGCAGGTGTGACTCAGCAGTTGTAGCGAGTGGTGGTGTGACACGTGGCATCAGGAGAGCCAAGGTGGGGTCTTGGTTTTGGCTATCCAGACAAAAAAGAGTTGGCAGTGCCGATAAAGTGTTGTCTTGTCATGTATTCATGAGATGGTTTGGTGGTTCCCCATTTCATTTGGCAACTTGGCAAATGGTGGTCGCGGGATCGCTAGTTTATTTAGAAAAGGTAGGAAGTATTCAGTGAATGGGTGGAAGTTCTTTGGTCGCCAGTTCACCAGATATGTGGGGTTCATGTTTGCGGTGACCAGGCAAGTGGTAGCGTGACACGTGGTGTGAGGCCGGCCTAGATTTTAGTAGTGGTAGTGTTCTATTGGCTGGCGGATGGTGATGAGGTGGTCCCATGGCCTTCTTGCATGATCGTAAGGGCCATTTCCATGGCTTGTGATCATATGACAAGCCAATTATGTTGAGGGTTTGCGGTGATGGGTGCGGTGGCGGTGAAGGTTTGTAGTTGTCACATGTTTGCATAGCCCATCTCTAGGCTATGTGATCATGCGACAAACCATCTGACATCACGGTTGCAGAGTTAGGTGGGCCCGCGATGCCATTTTTTCCAACGTGCTTGATTTGGTGGGGCACTGACTAATGGTGTGGCCGGAGACTTTGGAGAAGATTTGGGCCTGATTGTCAACTACGGTTAAGAGTTCGCGGTCGCATGATCGCAAGGGCTATCTTTCGGCCATGCGATCATGCGACCAAGCATGATTTGTTGCCTGGTTTTTGGTGGCGGTGACATTGATGACTGTGCAATTGCACAACTAAGAGAAAAATGGTTAAAGGCTTATTTCCCACCAAATGCAAGGTAGCCATTGTAGTTTGAGTTTGATTTTCTGAGTTTTCTGAGAGACGGGGCGTACCAAATTTATGAAATTGAATGCAGATTTGACCCTGTTTGGTGAGAGTTGTTTGCAATGTGGTCCAAGGTGCTTGGTGGTTGTTTGTAGAGGTGAATTTGTACCTGGTGCCATGTTCTTTTGAGCTCAAGAAGTGTTTGCAGCTGGTGGATTTTTGACTGTTTGAGCTTGATTATCGTGGCTTGACCCCTGTCTTATCTAGTTTTTATTTCTCAGTGGGGTTAGGTGATTTTGAATTTCAAATGATCGCATGCTTGCATTGTAACCCTAGTATAAAGGGATTTTCATGATCATTTTTGGGGGATTGGGATTTTGTGAGTTTTATGCCGAGTTTGGATTGTAACATTTTGGCAATTGGTTTTTTTTAATGATAGAGAGAAAGTTGTAGGTCTAAGCTGTAATTTGCAAGCTTGACTCCTCTATTTTAATTGTTTACACTTAAGGATTCTTCACACTTAATGCAAATATATGATCCTTATCTCTCCTTTGTGTCATTGCAGATAGATTCTAAACTTTCTAGTTCACTGCATACTTGTTTGTGTATGTGTCTTCATTCTTTAGTTCTAATCAAGGATTAGATTAAATTATGCTTTAGTTGAGACATAGGTCTATCTCTTTTCTATGTGAGGATTTCATATAAGTAGTAAGGGAGATTATAGATGTGTTTATGGCTTGGAATCTCAGCTATTGTCTAGTGTGTGTAGCAGTCATGTTCTAGGAGATCTTGCCCAATGGATGAGGCACTGGCCTAAATGATTATCTCTTTATCAATAGATACTCATTGCTATTGTTATGATTTAAACATAAATTAAGAACCATTCCCTAGATTTTCAGCATTTGGTTGTATAAGGTCCTACCCCATAGCAATTGAGAGTCAATGAGTGTGTGGTTAACATTCAGTACTTTCTTGCTATCCATTCATCTGCTATATGAACCTATTTCTTGGTGTATGAAGTTTATTTTATACTAGGTTAGGTGCACCCACCTTGGTCTTGCAGAGCTAGAAGCAAAAGAGGGCAGTCTTGTCCCTAGAGTTGGTCCAATTACCCTAAGGCCTCTTTCCATTTTGGAGCTAACCATTCGTAAAATCCTTTGACGGTATACTGGCAGCCTGTTAGAGCATAAGAGTTTTCAAACACTAACAGGGTAGATGATACCACTTTCTATTAGTTTGAGTACTTCTTTATGCATAAGTGGCTCAAGTTTGGGATTAACGGGCCTTTGCTTCTACCTCACTAGTTTGGCATTAGGTTCTCATTCAATAGTGTGCTGAGAAAGGGCTGGATCAAAACCTTTGAGGTCTTCATATTGCCATGCAAAAACATCACTGAATTCTTTGAATAACTGAGTGTAAGCTTTCTTTTCCAATTCAGTGTTTACCTTTCCAAATTGTAAATTTTTACTTGGTTCCAACTCTAATTCAACACAATGTTCTTGTTGAACTACCAAGCCAGCTTTGTTTTTCTTAACTTCATCATCCTTGTTGAAGACAATCTCTAAGGTAACAAGACCTTTAGGCATCTTATTGGACTTCAGTTGTATCACTTGATCACCATAATTTTGTGATAATCTCTCTTGATTATGCCTTGAAAAGACATCCTCTTCAAACAAGAATTGCAGAACTTATTCATCATTGTCAAACACTTGCCAATGGACATTATTATTAGGAATAGAGGGTCTGAAAATTACTTTGATATGTTGTTGATCTACCTCTTTTGAAATGCTATTTGGAATGTCATACTGAGATCCAACATCAGCTAATCTATATGCATTTTGATTTAACTTCCTAGGGATAGAAACAATATTGAAAGCACAAAAATCTTTAATTGCATCCCAAACTCTATGTTTGTATGCTTTCATAGTGTCATTTTTGGTTTTACTTATCCCTCTTACTTGGCTGACAACTAACTGACTGTCACCATAAACTTTTAAGGCCTTAAGCCCTCTTTTTCTAGCCCACTCTAGTCCATTGACTAGACTTTCATACTCTACAGTATTGTTAGTGCAGGAGAAACTAAATCTAAAGACAGTATAATACCTTTCTCCTTTTGGGGACACTAACATAGCACCACCACCAGAACCATGTCTACTTCTAGCTCCATCAAAAAATAGTTCCCAAACCCTATTATTCTGATCCCCTGAAACAATGTCTCCTTTGAGAAGGCTTGGGTCTATGGCTCCACTTTCTTGTATTAAATAACCTCCCAAACCAAAATCCCAGATTAGATTTTCTTGGGCCTTTGAAGCTCTTTCATCTAGAATAATATTAGGGATACTCTCTATCTTTGTGCTTGCTTCACTAATGGTTTGGAAGTCACTGTCATCAAATATAGGACAATTTACATTGATGGTATTAGACACATATGGTTCTATATGGTGTGTTGCCAATGGTTCTAACTTAATGGTGACCTTGGTCCCATACCTTGTATGGAATAGCATGTGAGACTAGTCAGAAGATAATTAACCTCCTATCTTGGTTGTAAACTCCCTTGACAGACATATAGAAAATAATGTAGGGAGATCTATGATATATATATCAAGAAGGATGGAAAAATTAGGACTAGCATGTAGGATTAGACTGGTATCCTTAGCCACACCTATAGTATTTACTGAGGGTCCATCAAGTTGGGTAACCTTCTTTTGGAAGGGTTCATATTTTAGTCCTAATTGGTCAGCCACCTTCTTAGGCATTACAGTGCTAGTAGCTCCACTATCTACCATACAATTATGCACTAAAGATTTTCCAATAATTAGAGATACATAAAGGGGAGGTGGCTTTGAATTCCTACCTTGCATGGCATTGGCTTTGAAGTTGCTACTTGGAGCCTCCTTTTCTTGATCAATGTTAACCAACATTGGCTTTACAGCTTCTTTTGCAGGTTGAGGAGTTGTTACTTCAGTCATGGCCTTCTTCAAAATTTTAGGTTGTCCTAGAAGACCCAAAGAGTCCCACATGGACATGGTGACATTCACCTTCTTCATGTTGTCTACAATATTAAAAGGTGTCACAGTGTGTACTCTTTATTGTGCCTTTACTATGATAAGCTCCACCTCTTTGAAAGTCCGAACCTCTTTACTTGTAATGGCAGGAGTCTCCTTACGTGTGATGGGAGTAGCTTGCTGCAGTGGCTCTACAGATGTAGTGGCTTTGGCATTGGAATCTACTCTTTCCATGTCTTGAGCTCTCCTTTTTGCTCTTGTATAGGCAACAAAGGAAACTTCATCATTGACTCCATGAAGTCTGGTTGCTCCTAATTGAAAAGAGTAGTCTCATTTTCTTGTGGTTCTTGTTGAGGGACTGACCCACTGGATGAAGCCTTTGATTGAGCTTGTGAGGCATTTTGAACCATTAGATCTTGGTTCATCCATCCATTTGAACATGTGGGCTGATTGTGAGGCTGATTACAAGGAAAGCACTATTCATTATCCAGCCATATTATTTTGACTAGGAACCATATCCCTCACTAGATTTGTAGAATTTAGAGGTGTAGGTTTATATGGTTGGAATGGTCTTTGATTAAAAATTTTCCTTTGTCCTTGATATCCTCCTTGGTATGGTGGCCTATTTTGTTGGTAAGTCTGTCCTTGATTCTGATATTTTTGATTAGGACCTTGGCCTTGTGGTTGAAAGGGTGGTCTAATTCCTTGACCTTGGTTTTTCAAATTTGTGACCTCCTTAGTTAAGGTCTGCAACAAGTTTGTCATTTCTTGCATACTAGTTTGCTAACTATTCTTTATCTCTTGTAACTCTTGAGAGAAACTAGCTGTTGGCTCCTGGCCACTAGTACTAGCTTGAGGTGCCAATATGGTGGGAATAGGGGTAAATGGGGGTACTTGTGTAGGTGCAATTGGTTGAAGGCTAGGAAAAATGGGCATTGGTGACCTTCTAGCAATCATGCCTGCTTGAATTAAACAATTTTCAGCCCTAACAGCTATGTCAAAAGCTTGGCGTAAAGAAGTACCACCCATAGACTGGATCATGACAGAGATTTGACCATTCAAGCTTTGCAAGTAGTATAGAAAAGCATGATCAGCCGATGGCCTTACAAAGACTAGAATTCTATTCCATGTCTTGAGGAACCTAGTATTGTAATCTGTCATTTGTTTTTGAGGGTCTCTCTTAATGGTTGTCAACTACTCTACTAGAGACAAGTTATCTGATTTATCTTCAAAATGTTTACTCAAAGCATCTCCTAGCCCATCCCATGAATTAATAGAACCAACAGTTAAAGTTCTAAACCATTCAAGAGCCTTACCTTTTAGAGAGGCTGCTAATAATTTGGTGGCCACATCTTCCTGGCTTATGTTGTGTATGCTGCAGATGGTGTTCACATCTCTTATGTGTTCAAAAGCAGTTGTCTTCCCTTCACCAATGAAATCAGGTATACTCTTAAGTGCCACCAAGGGCACATCATGATGTTGAGAAAATACCAAGGGACTTCCTTGGTTGAACGGTGCAAAAGCAAACTGTTTAGCCATTGCAGGAGTTGGAATCTAAAGATTAACAACTATGTGAGTTGTATTTGCTGTTGGATTTGAATCCTCCTCTAGATCTCTGGTTAGAGATATGCCTCTCCTTCTGGGATGAAAGGGGAAAGGTTTCCTTTCTGAGGTATCAGGAGGTGTTGATTGAACTCTCCTTGTAGGGGATGTTCTTTGAGTTGACCTACCTTTGTAACTTCTTTTTGAGGGCAACTCTAAAAGTTGAGCAGGCTTTGAGCTGCTAGTCTCAATCTTTCTCATAAACTTTAAACAAGCTTGGCCTAGATCTTGGAAATCAGTGGATTTGCTAGATATACTTGATGGAGAAACCTCTAAAAGCTTGTATTATGCAATCTATATATCAGGGATGACATAATCTTTAAACAATAATTTCTTTTGTAGTCCCACCGGGTGTGCCAAAATTGTTATACACTAAGTTTGCACCCTTGTCTCAAGCTCTCATAGTCTTGATAACCTAGTATAACATGGGAATCATCTCCAAGTTGTGGGACCTATGCTAACTGAGATGAGACCTCTAGGTTCTAGGTTGGTTCCTCTTGGATAATCACCTTAATTTTCTCTTGACATGAAATGTAAAATTCTTTTGAGGGAAAGGGCTACAAGGAGTGCTTGGAAAGGGAAATGACTCAAAGAAAACTACCTACTCTACGATGCACCAAAATGATGGTATGGATTGTAGCATAGAGGGATCGGATCAATGACAGGCTTAGATCTAGGAGATCACAACTCACTGAATAGGTTTACATAAGTACTTCATAGAAGGGTCTGTAGGTAGAAAGAGCTATTCAAGGAAAGAGAGATTCTTTCACAAACAATAACACTCATTGGAGTTAGACAACAATCTATGACTTGCAAACAAACATTCACCTCTGCAACTAGGTATAGGAATGAGACAAGATTGTTAAGGGGTTTTAGTATACCCACAAAAGCTTTCACATCAAATCATCCACAAGAATACACAAAATTGCAAAAAGAAAGAGGGACCAAGAACCCTAAGATATCACTAAGAAACATGTAAATACTGAATTCATTAAGAGATAACTCACACAAGAAGGCATAGGGACATGAGAGATGTCACAAAATATCTTCAATATTTGAACTATCAATGGGAATTTACAACTATAGAAAGTCAGAGGGCAAGAAGAATGCCACAGATAGATTTCTAAGAAAAGATGTATTTTTTCTTTACAATTGTCCAACTCTTCTTTTACAAAAAGTTCATTCTCCCCTTCTAAAGCTTCTCAAAAAACATTATATACATCTCCTATTCTGCATGTAGGCAGGAGTCAAAAACCTAACTAGGGCTAAAGAATTTTGCATTAGAATAATGACAAACCCTAGTTCTATCAATTATGATCATAAATACATTTTTGCAATATCATGGCCAATCAGATATTTCTTTGAGTGCCCTACCCTGTACTTACAATTAGCCTGCAAACAAGCAACCCAAACTTATCAACCCACCTGCAACTCCACCTTTCCATGAAGGATCTCAATCTGATCCTGAAGATATTTGGGTTTAAAATGATTAACCCTGCAAAAGGTGGCACCAAGCTCATTAAAGCCTCAACATGACATGTTACTCTGTAAATTCCACGGTGCCAATGATTAGATCATCTATCATCATCCTTCCAACCTTGTCCTGAAGAATTAAATCCCAACTACTCAAAATGTCATGCATGGCCACAAAAATGCAAACCCTAACAAAAAACCTTCACAGAAGATTTGAATTCAAATGGTAATGGCTAGCAGAGCTTCAAATTAAAATGCAACCATCGATGTGAAATTTCCCGGGTAGATGAATGGCCACAATATGCTGAGAAATCAACTTAAAATCCCCCTCTGACAAGTCAACTACCACCGTAGAATTCAACGGCCAATCGGAAGCAAGAAAATCAGCACCTTTGACAAACACGAACCCACGACCCTGAGAACACCATCAAATGGTCATCGCATGACCTTATAGCTTTGACAGATCCGTTGTGAAATAACAACAGCCACCGATCTTCCTTCTAATGGGACTCCACTCAACATCAGATCCATGACCCTTTGAGATTCTCATCGGACGGTTGTCACATGATCTCATAGGGTCAGAAGATTCTATGAGATCATACGACCACCGTAGATCTTCACCTTTCTAACAGCCCTGAAGTCATTCTGACATGGGCCCACTAATAGTTTCCAGCTATGCACCCATCGACCAATGAAATTTGAATAGATAAGCAATACGAGGACCCACCGTCAGATTCGTGCCAATAAAGAAGCATCAACAGCTGTCACATGGTTGCAAGGGCAAGGAATATTCCTTGTGAATATGTAACAACTATCAGATCCTTGAGGAAAGATAGTCACCGGGCCTCGCTCTAAAAATCAAACAAGTCACCACCTCTCGACCAATAGGAAGCCTCCATGTAGGACAATGTGGCATTGGACCCACTGATGCACTGCAACACTTTATTGAAAGGGAATCAATGATTGATGCACGATATGATGCTCTGACACAAACCCTTCAAATCATCACACAACTGTTCGATCTTCTAACTAGGATCCCACATAAAAAGACCGTTAGACCTCTTAGCGAACACACGACTAAAGGGAAGTTAACTATTCGCTAAATCGCTGACCATTGAGGACTGAACCCTGAAACACTGGGGTATTACGCGAACAAGGCATTCGCTGAATTGCTGGAAGGAAAAGGTAACCATTGACTAACTTAGAGAATTGGCGACCGACCAATGAGACATTAGTGCACATGGGTATTTGAAACTTAAGTGGCTGATAAAGTAACAAGGAATTAGAAATTGGCCTAGGGTTTGTAGGGTTTTTTGCTCAAATGGCTACTTTTATGAATTTTTTACTTGCAGGCTAGGGAGATAGAAAATTTGCAGAGGCCAGGAAACCAAACATAAAATCATGACATTTTCAAGGATGCTTGGCAAGGTGAAAACAAAGATTTTGGAATAGGTTCTAGCCAAATTTGCATGTACATGGAAATTGGGGTAACAGGTACTACAGGTGCAAAAACTTCCAAGATGCTATGGCTATCAAAGAAGAATTAGATGCCTTTTATTTACAAACTTATACTCCCAGGGTTATTTTGACTATAGAGGGTTTGCAGGAGAAAATCTCAATTTTCTAGAGACATTCGTGAACATCCTTGAGTTAGAAGATTTTTGGGCCAACTATTCTGATGAACTGGAGGTGAGGAAAAGACTTTGGTCCTGGCTAACTCTGAAGTAGATCATCATCTTCAAGCTGGATATGGATACAAATGGGATAGAGGAAGACAGTGAGGTTGATGTTGTTGAAGAAAAGAGTCCATGTTGTTCCTTTGCAATCACCAAAGAAACAAATAAAAACCAAGAAGAGGAGTTCAAAAAAGAGTACTTCTATTTTAACTAACTTAAGTATTGATCAATCTTGTGCAGGAAAAGCTAAACCTGAAGTCAAACCTGAACTTGAACCAATTTCTTTGCAAGTTCAAGTTCAAGTTCAACAACAGGCTGAACCTGAAGTCCGAGTGACCAGATCAAGTCTAAGGGTAAAAGAAAAGTCTCAAAGGTAGAAAGCTACTTCTAGTGTCATCGTGGATTTAGATTCATCAGACCTTGATCCAAAGGAAGTTTCAGTTGAAGACCATAGGGTACTTGAGATGGCCAATGATCAACAGATGCAAGAGGAAACAAAAAATACTCTTAAAGACTCACTAGCTTTGCTGAGTAACTATGATACTCAAAAGAAATCCTCTTCTACCCCACCATGGTTGGAGACCCCAGTAGCTAAGAAAAGGAATATGGTTCTTTTATCAATACCCATTGATGATGTAGTAAGCAGGTATCTGGGAAAATCTTCTAAGGTTAAGAAAATGAAGATGGAATCCAAAATCAGTTTTGATGAAAGCAGCGGTCACTGAATGGAAAAACTTGTGAAGCCTAAAGAGGAAAAAGCTGAGGGAGAGGTGTCCATCCAGGATCTTCAAATATCCAAGGTGGATTTAGGGAGAGACACTAGAGTTTTAGATATGATATTTTTTGAGTTATCAAACAATAAAATTGCTAGTAGAGTCTAGAAGGATGCCAAGGACAAACAAGAAATGAAGGAGGCTATGAAGAGTATGGCCTAATACATCAATGCCATTCAACATCCTGAACCTTTCCCTCTCAGCAAAATTCTAGCCTCCATTGACATGAAATCCCCTGATAATCAATGGTTTCTTGACCAAGTTCAAAGAAGCAAGGAGGTGAGAAAAGCATTTGATGATTGGGTGGACCATGTAAAAGCAGAGGTAGTCAAGCAGCTAAGTCATCTGGATCAAACCCACAGTGAAGGAGATCACCTAGTAAAGAAAGTAGAAGCCAGCATTGAAGAATGGGAGCTAGAAAAAACTACCTAGACCAAAGAGCTCCATTGGATTGAAGAAGTTGAAGAGTACGACTTGTAGAAGTTCCTCATGGAGAGGTGAGTACCAGGATTGCATGACACAATTCTTTTTGTTATAAAATAATGTATAGACTAGAGGAATGAGGCTATGGCCATGGGAATTTCTGAGGTAAAGGATCTCATGAAGGGGCTAAGAATGATCAAAGAAATCATTTCGAATGATATAAAATGGATTGATGAACGGTGCCAGGAAGCTCAAGAGGTGTCAGATAAACCGGTCGAATAGGTAATCAAAGAGGTAAATACCTAGTTTGACAAGCTCAAAAAGATGAAGACACCTACAAAAGAGCATTTCATGAAGATTGCATGGATGGAATCGATGATGATCCTTCAGCAACATCATTTGGTTATGCACATAGAAAAGATACCTAAGGTTAAAAGGGAGAAAGAAGTTTGGAAACAAAGGATTGATTTTACCAGTTTGCCACATCAACCGGTAATATCCATGTTTATAGCCACATTTGAAGATTGGAAGGCAGCTTGACTTGCAGCGACCTCAACTCCTTAACTGTCCAAGACACTTGGCAATTTTTGGAAGGCATTTTTGCTCCCAATCCAATTTTTATGCTTAATGCTTAGGACAGTTATTAGATCTAGGAAGATTTACTTTCAAGTAAGACAATTTTACTAAGTTAGTTGTTGAAGCCCTACTTGGCTATTTATGCAAAAAAAATTAACTATTTATAGGTTTGGCTCTCTGAGTTTGAGAGAAACTATTTTCTAAGAACTTTACTTCAAGTTTTCTAAAGACTTATATTGCAGAATATATGGAATGTCCTATGGTGTTGAGTATATGTCTAAGATTTAAAATGATAAATACTATTGTTTATCTTATGTGATTTATTTTCTTATGGAGATAAGTTGTGTTGAATAAAGCTTAGCTATGATATGGATGGATTCTATGCTTAGAAGTGATAGAGAGAATTATTATTGAAGTTTAGATTTAAGAAATTCAAAGTTTGTGATTGTGATAGAAGTAGATATTTTCTCTAAAATCTACACATTCTTTTTGATGTTGATGGACTGAATGTTTTCCTTAAGTGTTTTCTGGTGAAAAGCACACATGATGTTAGTTTTCTATGCTCAATAAGATCATATTGAAAATCTTTCTAGAAGGTAGCTGAACCTTATAATTTGCAGAGAGTTTGCTTTTAGCAACTCATTTGTTAGTATTAGGATTTTTCTCTTCTTTCCATTCTTTAAAGAGGTCTGAGATTAACTTAGAGAAAAGGGAAAAATTGTATGCTAATAGTTTTTGGTGACTCTATTGGGGAGCGTCTAAGAATAGACCAGGATTGGTATTTTTGCATTCAATGATCCACTATGGTGTTACCTGCTGAAGTTATCCCTGGTCAATAGGAATTTCCTCTGGTTTTGCAACCAGGCCTTGATTTTTTTGATACTCAAGAGGACTTAATTGTTGACCTTAATGCAACAGCTTGTAAGTTGAGAATGAATGATCAGCAATACCACCAAGTAAGGTTAGTGCTTGAGGAAGAGGAAGAAATTGGAGAGTGGCTCAGAGGCTTGCCTATAGCCCAGGAGGCTGTTGTAGTTGATAGGGTAGTCCAAAGGCCTTGAGAATAATTGGTTCTTTTATTTGTTTCAGTCCAATAAGCTGGTTGATAAGAGATTTACAAGGTGAGATAGAGAAAAAGGTCTTTTAGATTCTGATTTTGAAGATCTAGCCAAGCTTGATTTTAAGACCCAGATTCCTTCTAGGCGAAGAGATTATAAGACCGCCAGTAGACCTTCTTCTCCCACTAAGTCTCCTCCTATAACTAATTTTAGTTCCTTGGTCTCACCAGGAACCTTAACTCCCACTTTTGTAAATTTACAACCCTTGAATTTTATCTTACCTACCATGGCACAGAATCAGCCCTGGGGTGCTGTCGTAGGGCCTTTAAGCTTAGGAGCAAATCTTGGAAACCTACCTAAAGTTCATGACATCCTATCCAAATTTAGCGGTGATGGAAAGAAAACCCCTAAGGATCATTTGAATGCTTTTAATATAGCATGTGGAGTTTTAGCAGTAGGCACTCTAGATGTGGTTGTCAAGCTTTTTGTCTTGACCTTAACTGAGCCTGCAGCCGAGTGGTTTCACAGTTTACCACATGCCTCCATTACTAACTGGGATTCTATGAAGATAGCATTTGAGACTATGTTTAAATCGGTTGATGATGAAAATACCCTTTTGATTCAGTTAAGTCAAATGAAGAAGGAGATTCAAGTACCCATGAGGGAGTTTGTGGCAAGATTCAACAAGGGAATTCAAGTGATTCCAACTGCAAGTAGACCCAATGATGAAAATCATAAAGGCTTTTTCTTAAATGCTATGCCTCCTGATGTAGCATTTCCTTTAAAAAGAGCTAGGCCAGCCACCTTAGTAGCTACTTAGACTCTTTCCATTGAATTGGAGGATGATCTCATAACAAGTGGAAAATGGAGAAAAGATGTTCAAGCATCTATCTCTCAATCTTCTACCTTCTCATCATCAAACCCTATAATTCAAAGACTGATGAATGACTTGATAACCATCAAGTGACAATTGCCTAAAACTACTAGTCCCTATCAAGATATTCCATGTAAATATCCAACTCAGGGACCCTCAAACTCAGGAAAACAATTTAATTTGCCTCCTGCTCAGCAAAGATTGCAAATTGAACCTCTGCCAAATAAAAGCAACATGTGTGTTTTCCATCTTACCGATGAGCATGAGAGAGTTTCATGCCCTAAAAACATAAGATATGCACAACTTGAAGCTGAGAAGGAAACAACAGCAAAGCTAACTATTGAAGACATATCCTCTGAGGTGCCTGATGACTTTGGAAACTTTTACCTTGAATATGAATCAAACTCCGAAAGGGGGGGAGACATATTGGTAACTTTAGAGGATACCTCTTGCTTAGTTTTGACAAGAAAAAAGTGTGGAGGAAAAGTGAGTAATTGGGCAAATGCAGCAACTAAAGGTAGTGAAGGGTAGGTTAGTGCTCATCCAAAGATCGTGAAAGCAAGCAGTCTGGAGGAACAAGTTATGAAAAGGTCTAAATCTGATTCCCCTTTTAGTATAGTTGATTTTTGTAAAACTTCAAAAGTGCAAATTTCTACTACAGAATATCTAAAACTGAATCCCTGGGAGTTAGATAAATTGGTTAGTTATGTCAAAGGTTCTCCTACTGAACCTAGGGCTCAACAAACAAACAATGCATGTTTTAAAGGACAATCTATAAAGAAGGAAGAGATAGTTGAGCAAAAGCTTGCTGAGAAGCTTGTTCCTACTATTCCTTTTGGCTTGAAACTTGAACCTTTCTATGTGTCCCTATTCATTCATGGTTTCAAATTAAATAACTGTATCATTGATTCAGGGGCGTCAGATAATATTATGCCTGCATGTGTGGTGAAAGCTTTGAATCTCCCTATGACTGATACCTTTGGACACTGCTATTCTAGGGATGCCAAACAAGTCCCACTCCTAGGTCAAATCAAAGATGCCCAAGTTGCTTTGGCAACCTTTCCAGATAAGAGATTGAAATTAACCATCTTAGTAGCTGATATTCCAGCCAGCTACGGTATGCTTCTCAGCAGAACCTTTTGTAGGGATCTAGGTGGTGAAATAAAATTGGATTGGTCTCAGGCCATAGTCCCTATGGGAAATAAGAAAGTTAATCTTCTTCCAGAACCCAAATCCAAATACATGGTTTTTCCCTCAGAAGACCCTAAATCCTAGATCTTGTATCAAGAATCCAAGTTTGCTAACTATGTTATTTTATCAGAGGTTAATCTCCCAAATCTAGTGGTTGCAGATGAAGAAGTTCCTTGGACTCTTGAATTCTATGGAAGTTGGTCTTCTACAGGCTCAGGGGCTGGAGTAGTCCTCATTTTCCCTTCTAGACTTAAATTTCCTTTTTCATTCAAACTTGAATTCAAGAACACCAACAATACAATAGAGTATGAAGCTCTATTGTTAGGTTTAGAAGAAGCCAAGAAGAAGGGGATTAAGCTTTTAAAGGCATGTGGTGATGTGGAACTTATTGTCAAATAGGTTAAGAACTTGTTTTTAGTGAAGAATGAGAGACTGAAGCACTACAGAAATAGGGTGTGGGATGAACCCGAGTGGTTTGAAACCTTTTCAATTGAAGCAATTCCTAGGGAATATATCTCAAGAGTGGATGCTCTTGCTGGGTCAGCATCTTTTCTCATACCACACCCAAACTTTATAGAAGATCATTACACCATTGAAGTCATTCATAGGCCTAGTGTTCCTGATAATTCCTATTCTTGGCAAGTGTTCAAAGATGATGCTCAAATAAATGAATTTCTATAGGGTTTGGATAAGTTTTCAGCCAATTATTATGAAGGATCAGAGTCCGAGTGCCATGAATTATGTCTAGGGAAGGAATCCAGTGCTTCAAAGGAAGTGATTCGACTTAAAGGAAACTCCATACCCAAAGGATTGGTGGAGTTAGAGAGGCTATTTGATAGAAGAGATTGTTATTTAAATTCACCTGACATGCTAGCCACCATTCCTTCAGGTGAATATGAAAAAATTAATATTGGTGATGATTTCAATCCCAAGATGGTTAATTTAGGTGTGTGTTGTGATGAAGATGAAAGAGGTCATTTCACTAAGTTATTAAAAGAATATGGTGACATATTTTCTTGGACCTATGATGATTTAAGGAATTTTAGGTAGGGACAGTTTACACATCATATTCCCTTGAAGCCCAGTACATCATCATTCTATCAGAAATTGAGAACATACAATCTGAAGATGTCGAATGACATTTTTAAAGAAATTGACAAAATGCTTCAAGCAAGAATTATCTTCCCAATACATCATTCCACATGGGTGGCCAACATTGTTCCTGTGAGGAAGTGAAATGGAGAAATTAGAATATGCATGGATTTTAGGAACCTCAATCAGTCAAGCCTTAAAGATAATTTTGCCTTACCTATGATGGACCAGATTCTTCAAATGGCTTTCGGCTTAGAAATGTTGTCATTGCTTGATGGTTTTTTGGGCTACAACCAAATCAGTGTTGTAGAGGAAGACCAGCACAAAACAACCTTTACCACAGCTTGGGGCACATTCACCTATAGGAGAATGCCTTTCGGCTTAATTAATGTTGGAGCCACATTTCAGAGGGCCATGAATTCCACTTTTGGCCATTTTCTAAACAAGACCATCACCATTTACTTGGATGACATGACAGTTTTCTCTAGGAGGCATAAGAAGCATCTAAAAGACTTGAAGGAAGTTTTGCAAAGGTGTAGGGACCATGGTGTTTCCCTGAATCCAAAGAAGTCAATCTTCTATGTGATGGAGGGTAAGTTTCTAGGTCATTTACTTTCAAAGGAGGGCATTAAAATTGATCCAAAAAGAGTCAAAGCTATCCAACAGCTATGTCTACCTGTTAATCAGAAAGGGATTAAATCTTTCTTTAGTCAAGTTAACGTCTTAAGGAAGTTTGTGCCTGATTTTGCTAACACATTAAAATCAATGGTAGACCTATTAAGTGAGAAGCAAAATTTCAAGTGGGATGAACTAGCTGTCAAATCATTTGGTAAGATTAAGGAAGCCATAGCCAATGCTCTGACATTGATACACCCAGATTTCAAAAAATACTTTATCATCTACTACTATGCATCGAAGCACACAATGTCTGGGGTGCTATTACAGAAAAATGACAATGGTAAAGAAGTGACTATCTCCTTTATGAGTGTTCCACTCAAGAAACATGAGTTATGCTATTCACAAATAGAAAAATCAGCGTTTACAGTAGTGAAGGCAGTCAAACAATTCTGATACTACATATTTCATTCACATTTTGTGGTCTTTGTGTTGAATTCTATTGTTAAGACCATCCTTACTCAGTAAGAAGTTGTAGTAAATAATAGAGCTAGCTAGGTCGCAAAGGTGGAGGAATTTGATTTGGAAATTAACCCTACAAAGCTAGTGAGAGGATAGGGCCTGTGTAAACTGATGGCTGAGAATCAAGAAGAACAAAGTTTAACCAATTGCCTGTTCGTAGCAACAAATGACTCATGGTTTTTAGATGTAGCTTTCTTTCTAACCTAAAAAGAGCCTCTGGAACACTTATCATCTAAAGAGAGAAGAAATCTAAGGTTGAAGGAAACAAAGTATGTCGTAGTAGATAATATTCTGTATAAAAGGGGACTGGATGGGATGTTTTTGAGATGTGTTGACAAGGAACAACAGCAGAAGTTATTGCAATCATTTCACAATGAAGCATATGAGGGGCACTATTCTTCCTCTGTGACAGCCTTTAAGATCCTGAGAAACTACTACTATTGGCCTAGAATGTTTAAAGATGCATACAGGTGGGTGGTGAATTGTGAGAAGTGTAAACTTTTCTCAGGATAACCTTAGTTGGTTGCTTTACCACTAAGACCTATGATTATCGAAGAACCCTTCCAGCAGTGGGAGTTAGATTTTATTAGTCCAATCAACCCAAATTCTAGCAGAAGAAACACACACATCTTGACAGTGACTAATTACTTTACCAAATGGGTAAAGGCGATACCAATTAAAGTAACCACTTCTCAGATAGTCTGTAGATTCTTAAAAGAAAATGTTGTCACTAGATTTGGAGTTCCCCTGAAGACAGTGGTTGATAATGCTCAAAATTTCTCCTCTTGAGAGATTCAACTCTTCTGCTATGATCATGGTATAAATTTATCTCACTCTTCAGATTATTTTTTGCAGGGCCAGGCAGAATCTACAAACAAGAACTTGATTAACATCATGAAGAAACTGGTAGATGAAAAGTGAAAAGACCGGTACAAGAAGTTATACGAGGCATTGTGGGTGGATAGAACCTCTCCAAAGAAGGCTATTGGTATGATGCCATTTGAATTAGTCTTCAAAGTTGAAGCACAACTATCACTTCCATTAGAATTAGCCTCTACCAAGTTGCAAAGATGCATGGAGAATCAAGTCTTTCAAAATTCATTGGAGAAGAGGATTTTGTATTTGTCAAAGATAGAAGAAGAGAGAGCGGAATTAGTTGACCACATCACCAGTCATCAGCTGAAAGTGAAGGAGATTTTTGATCGAGGTGCTAGGCCAAGAAAATTTATGGTGGATGATAAGATCCTTCTTTGGGATAAGTGTCGAGAGCCAAGAGGAGCACATAGAAAGTTTGAGTCTCTCTAGAAGAGACCATTCAAGATCTCTCAAGCTCTAGGTCTGAATGTGTTCAAGCTGAAATACACTGACGGAGATGAACTACCCCTATCCTATAATGGGCAGGATCTCAAGCTTTACCAGTTGTAAGTCTTTTCTTTTCCTTGCTTGTATATAAAGTTTTGGCTTATGTCTGTGGGAGTAGAATTTTTTGTTGTGGTGAGTCGGCCTAGTCAAATAAAGTTTAAATTGTATTGTCAATTGAGATTCTAGATTCATTCCTTGGTCCTGAGTAGTCTTGGTCCCCAGTCAGAGCTAGTTGTTACCTTAATTTTTCTCAACTCCCAGTTTAGTCTTGGTCTGTAGAAGTCTTTAAGTTGAAGTCAAACTTGAACTTTGTTAAGCTGGTTCAAGTTCAAGTTCAACCCATTACCGCTTTCAAGTCTTAAAATGCCTGTGCTTGTCAATCCCTCAAAAGGTCTATTGGTCTCAAAGATGAACCTGAACTTGAACCTAGTCCCAAACCTTAAGTTAGTCCAAGTTCAAGTTCATTTTTTTAATATGATAGCTTATACACGGAGAATTCGGCAAGATTATTTTCTCTTCCAAAAAGAAGGTTTTTGTTTTGTAGTGCTCCGAGTATTTGTTAAGTTTTGGAAACTACCATACATAAATGCTCTCATTCAACTAGATGGCTCATACATGTGAAAGATTGGAAATGACAGTTGACGGTGTGATGTAGAGGGAGTCATTAATATACAGATATGGTGATTAGGGATTTTCCTCAGGAATTGAGATATTCATGCTGAAATAGCTAGTGGATTAATTAAGATTGGCTAGACATGTCAAATCAATCATTCTTCCATTAAAACATTTATTATGGGCATGCTTTGAATATTTATTAAGGACCCTACAAGGCATTTGTGAATAAATTAAGAATGATTAAGGATTTTTTGTTAGTTATTTTGTCTGGAGAAGGAGAAGGAGAGATGGAATTGGAATTGAGAAATTTGCAGAAAGCTGGTGCACAGGACATTGGTGAGTTATCTTTTGCTTTTGCAGTTTCAATTTTTAGAGGCTCTTTCTATGTTGCAAGTCTTTTCTATTCATATTTGGTAAGATGTCGTTGTTCTATCCAAAACTTCCGAAAGAGGAGAGTAGAACCCACCTGTTAGTTTCTCTTCCAGACATAGGGGATACTTTCTTGTTGAATGCAAATCTAGGTGAGCTTTGTGATAGACCCTGAAATTCTTCTGAGGGTTCTTTTTCTAGGAAGTTAGCAAGAAGCTAGCAACTTGATTGTCCTATATAATTCCAATGAAGTGCATTACACTTCACAATCATAAACATTATTTTACATTCTGGAAAATTCACATCCACATGATCATAGTCTTTAGATACATAGCTAACTATAAAAAATGAATGACTTTCCTTTATACAAGTTACAATAAGCAATTAGGTTGGCCTATTAAGACTTCCCCAATGCACAAACAATTACATAAACCCTTGATAAGATACACATGCTACCTTAAACAAGTAAATAACAAATAAAAAACTTGAAACATCACCCCTTTTTTATTAAAAGCACCCTTAGAGGGAAAAAAATTATTACCTTGGTAGATAGGGGAGCTTCTCATAATTTCATAAGCAAAAAATTAGTGGCAAAAAGGAAACTAAAGGGTAAAAGCACAATCAGGTGTCACCTTTTAGGCTAACTTATCAGCACAACTGAATTTTAGTATTTCTAACTAAAAATTAATTTTGGTCAAACATATGGTCCAACTAGATTCATTATAGCTAAGTTAGATAAGTTCTTTAACTTTTCCAATCGGAAATATCTATTAAATGCATGTTTTATACCACTTTGGGTCCAATTACCATAAAAATAAAATTATTTCAGAAAAGTGGCATTTCAATAACTCCTAATATTTTTAATGAAATTTTAAAAAAAATTAAAAAATACCCTTTTGTAGAGATCAGAGTCAAGAATATCCTCATATAGATTTTATAGTATTTTAATTAGACATAGTTTATTGTAATTAAAAAATATTACAAGTAGGTATTTTAGCAGTCAAGGACATGTTGATTCGGAGAAAGAAAAAAATAGTAAATCATATTAAATAATTTTTAAAAACACATGGTGCACTAGAGGAGAGATTCCTCTTCAAGAATATGTATTTCTTTTTTTGTTTGGGATAGATTTGTTATGAAAAATATGTTGCGGGATGAAAACTGTCGAATTCAGTGATTTGGAATTTGAATTGTTATAAAAGAGAAAATATAGGCCACAAACCAATTTTTATTTCTTTATGCACTAGATATATATGTCATCTATGACATATTTTGAAATTAGGAGAAAATATGTTTATTTACATATAAGTTTTTGGTGGGAACTAGACCCCTAATTTTCAGCATTTTTTAGCAACTGAAAAATCATCTTTAAAAATTTAAAAAACATATCAATTCTTATTCAAAAAAATATTAAAAATATTAATCATAAACTTCATCCATTTTATCACATTTAATTAGTTTACATCATCTTCAAATTCTAAACATAAATGTCATTTTCATACTATTGAAGTTGAACAACTTTGATTTTGTTAGCCTCTTCCTTTGTAAAAGGGTGACAGCTTATTCTGCTTTTACCCTAAAGACTAAATAATTCAAGGGATTTTTAGCAGAAACAACAACAAGAGCCTTGGTCAAAAGCACAAAAAATGGTACCCCGATTAGAAGTTCTCATAGGATAACACCCCATCAAAGAATACTTTTATGTGGTACCATTATATTTTGACATAATATTGGGCACTCCATGGATATATTCCTTGGGACATTTTTAGTTTGACTTTCTAAAGTCGGAATCCTAGGTCTTGGTGGCCAAGACATCATCGTTTGGGCCCCCACCCAAGTTGGTACCTTCTCGATCAAAATTGCTTATAACCTACTTCTGAAGGAAGAGAATAATTTGGGGGACTGGATGAAGGTGTGGATCCCTCAGCTCACACCAAAAATAAATTTCTTCTAGTGGATCCTTATGCATGGTAAAGTTCTAACTCAAGATAATATTATGAAAAGGGGCTTCTCCATGGCGAACAGGTGTGTCCTATGTAAAAAGTAGGAGGAAATGGTGAACCACCTATTTATACATTGTGATTATGCCACTAGCATCTGGCAAGGGGCCATAGGCAGATTGGGAATCTTGTGGGCTCTGGGTAATGATGTGCATCAATTCACTAACTGGAGATCCCCCTCCTATCATACCCTTCTCGAACTCCTTTGGTGAATGCTGGCCCCGCACATCTGCTGGACTATTTGGAAGGAAAGGAACAACAAGATATTCAAGGAGGCTCGTAACCAGTCTGAGACTTGTCTCTATCTTGGAACCAAGCTCCTTTGTGAGAATGCTAGTCCGGCTAAGTGGAAACTTCCCTCAACACCCCCCTCTACCTAGGAAGTCAAAATAGCTGACAAATGGAACCTACTAGTTGGGTTTTCCAAGTTCAATGATTCCAAGCTGATAGCTAGAAAAGTTACCATATGGGCCACCCCACTCAAAGGATGGATCAAATTAAACTTTGATGGGGTAGCTAATAATCTCCATCAGGGTGGGGGAGGTGTGCTAAGAGACCATAATGGCACTTGCCTTTTGGCTTATGTAGGGTCACTCAACAATTGCACTGTTAACCAAGGGGAGGGCATGGCACTTCTAGGGGGATTAAATTTTCCATCCAAATGAACATCAGACTGCTAGAAATTGAGGGGGATTCCAAAGTGGTGGTGGAGGCTATCAAAAGAAGAGTTAATGTGGGGTGGCAGGTTAGCTCTATTATGCTGGAAATTTGTGACCTACCTAGCAATTTCCAATGCATGACTATTGCCCACATGTACAGGGAGGGAAATGTGATGGCAAATTCAATGGCTATAATTGGCCTCAAGAAAACCAAACTTAACAATTGGAGGGTGGTCAATGAACTATCTAAGGTGACTCAACAACTTATCAGAGGGGAATTAAATGTTACCACTGATATTTAAAATGAGCCAAGTTGTCATGTTTATTAAGAATCCTACCTTGATCATGTGCCAACGTAAATAAGTGATTTTTGTGATTATGAAAAGGAATTCCCAAAATGCCATAAATAATCATAAATGTCTTTCAAGCGTGTGGAGAGATAGTTGTCTGCATCAGCGGGCTTTCTTGGCTAATAAGGACATTAAGCGCAACGATGGCATTATTACTAATTATGGCACTTGGAGATCTATTAGATATTGCAGTACGAAGCCCGGCTCCCAAAATTTCACCCAAGGCCAGCCTTTTGAGTATAACCATTTCTCAAAATAGCTAAATCAAAACAACTAGTTTTATACTCTCTGTCAAGAAGTTTGGCCCTTCAGTTTTTAGGAAATTTTGGCACAGGAGAAGGAGAGTATTGACATGGGTGGCAACACTCTTCGCATCAAACCTGATAAGATTGATGAGGCCTTCACCTTCGACTCTCTGGTGACCCACTACTATAAAGAGAGTGGTATTTTGAGTTTTATGGAGCGCATGAAAGGTGGACACGATGAGCGGATATCCAAATAGTTCGTCTCATCCTGGAACAATAGGGAAGTTTCTGTTAGTGGCATCCATTTCCAGATTAATGAGGAGGTCATTGCTAAGGTAACTGGGCTCTCTGTGGAAGGGAGAAAGTATAAAAAAACTAGTTGGAGACCTGACCCTACCAGCCTCAACCAATTTTTTAGAGAGGGAGAAGAACCTGTCAAGAAGTGGGGGGGTTTCAACCATGAAGTGCTTCTGGAGTTCTGGCCCAAGCTATGTCTCATCGTGATGAAGTATTTCACCCTAGAAGGTAAATTTACGGTGTTCTACTATTGCCACTTACCTTTTCTTAATCACATTAGAAATAGGGACTTAATATCCATTGCCTTTTACCTCCTGCATTCCATTGAAAGCAATATTTTGGATATTAGGGAAAACCCTGATAAATCAGTCCCTATTCTCCATCAGGGTCTCCTGCTCTGTATTTACCATTTCCATAAGGCTATATGCCCTCTGCCAAAACCCCCCCTGATCATCCAAGAGGTCACCCAGGAGGATTCCCTATCAAAAACTGACAATCCCACTTAATCCAACTTCCATTCTATCCACCATAAAAAATGTGTGAAAAATCCTTTCAATAGGAGGAAGGAGCATGAGGAGTCCCATGTCTCTGAATCTTGAGAGACTAAAGATCGAAAGGAGTCTGACAGTACCCCTGAGACTGAATGAAAGCCCAAAAAATGGAGGATTTTGGAGAGCCAAGTCAAGTTGGAGGTTGACCTAAGTGGCTCGGGTCATCGTTGGTCTAAAAAAATTGTGAACGAGTAGTGTAAAACCAAAAACTTCAAAACGGTTTCAAAAGAGAAGTCCCTGTCAGAAAATGACTCCCATTCCATTGAGTCCATGAAGGGCTCCTATGATGACCACATGAGTCTGAACAAGACTGGTAACACCCCCCATCTCAACCCTCAGCAAACCATGGAGACTCCCCATAGCCCTACCCCACCTCTGGATACCCCTCATGATCACTAGACCAAGCCCCCCACTACTGTGCACAACCCTGAGTTTTTGGATGACAATGACAGGTTTAAGGGTACCCTCAAGCTGAGGTTTTCTGGATTGGACAAAGAGATTGCTGACATCAAGCAAGACATGTAGGAACTCAAGCATCACATTTTGATGACTAACAAATTTTCTCTTAAGGTCATGCATGCTTTGGTTATGACCCTCTGCACTGTGCAGGAAAAACTGGCAGGCGGCAAACTAGAGGCAGATGATGACAATAAGGATCTCTTCCTCTTCCTACAAGAGGATTAGGTCAGGACCCTGATGTCCAAACATCTGGGTGGAAAAAAATAGCTGCTGGTGCTCATGAGGTTTTTATTTTTGTTTGGGCATGACCCTAAGTTCTCCTTTTTGGGTTCCTATTTTAAGGTTATCTTGCCTAGTCCTTGTTATAGCCATGTGTGGCTTATAACTATTGCTTTAACTGCTACTATTCACTTTAGATACTCTGGTTTTATCTTTTTGAAAAGAACTCTTATGTTTGTTTTTGATAGAGGCAGATTAGACCTTGTTTTTTTTGTTGTTAAACTATTGTTGAATGCTTATGACTAGTGCCATAATATGTTGTTAATGTGCCTCTAGTCCTTATGTACCTTAGGCCAACACCCTTTTGCTACTTTTTCTATCAAAAACAATCTACTTCCAACATGAGGGAAAAGAGGTAACATTGAAAGCGATATCTAATGGGTCTCTGAAAGTGGTTTATTGCAAGAGGATGGAAAGAATATTCAGAAAAGGAAAAGGGGAATGAGAAGCTCAATGCATGATCCTTGATAACTCAACTCCACAAGGGAAGGCTATTCACATTGATATAAAACCTATAATAAGGAAGAATAAGAAGGCCTCTGATGATATTCCTCTAAGGATACCCCCAAAAGAGGATTTGAGCACATTATAGAATTAGAAAAGAGAGAAAAAATAGTAATTACCACTCCATACTACCACCCACAAAATTTTAAAGAGGAGATAGAAAAAACCATAAATGAACTACTATAAATGGGCCACATACAACCAACCTCCAACCCTTTTGCATCATCAGTTGTATTAGTAAAAAAGAAAGATGAGATGATGAGAATGTGTATTGATTATAGAGCTTTAAATTAGAAGACTATAAAAAATTGATACCCTATCCATAGAGTGGACGAAATCATTGATGAACTCTATGGGGCCAAATACTTCAAAAAATTTGACTTAAGATGAGGGTATCACTAAATAAGAATGATAGGAGAGGATATTCCAAAAAAAACATTTATATTTCATTATAGACACTTTGAGTTCATCGTCTTTCCCTTTGGGTTAACCAATGCTCCCGCAAAATTTTATTCTTGTATGAATCATACCATCGAAAAACAACTTAGGAAATATTTGTTAATATTTTTTTATGATATCCTCATATATAGTAAAACTTGGAAGGATCATCTTAATCATATTGATGAAGTATTGAAAATTCTTGAGCAAGAGTCACTTTATGCCAAAGCTTCAAAATGTGAATTTGGATTGAAATAAATTATATACTTAGGCCAAAAGATCAGTGAACAAGGAGTAAATGTTGATAAGGAAAAGATAAAATCTATTAAGGAATGGAAAAACCCTAGAACATTAACTCAATTACAAGGGGTTATGGGACTCTATAGTTACTATAGGAGTTTTGTGAAAGGATTATCAAAATTAGCAGCACCCCTTATAGATTTAACCAAGAATGGAATTTTTGGATGGAATGGACAAGCCCAAAAATATTTTGAAAACCTCAAGAAGACAATGAGCTCATGTCCTATACTAGCCATTCCCAATTTCTCTCAACCATTTGAGTTACAATGTGATGCATCGGGAGAAGGAATCGATGCAATCCTCATGCAAAATAAACACCCCATATCTTTTGAAAGAGGGAAAATCCACCCCATTGATAGATTTTATTCTATCTATGATAAAGAAATGCTAGAAATCATGCATGTATTAACAAAATTTAGGCAATACTTGGTTTGTGGAAAATTCATGGTTAAGACAAATCACAATAGTCTACAGTTATTTCTTAAACAAAAGGATCTTAATGACCATTAGTGAAAATGGGTAAGAAAATTAAAAGCTTACAACTTTAACATAGACTATGTAAAAGGAAATAATAATGTGGTGGTAGATGTACTATCCTGAAGACCCTATTTGTGTACCATAATAGACATCACATTAGATTGGAAGTATTCCATCATTATTGAGAATGCCAAAGACTCACATTCTAACGATATTATGGAAGGAAATATACAATAAGAATATTAAAAGGTAGAAGAAGGCATTATTGTATATAAGAATAGAATATACCTCACCCCAGGTTTGAAGATAAAAATAACTATCATTAATTAATTTTATGACAGTCCCTTGGAAAGACATCAGGGTTACTTCAAAACATACAAACAGGTAAGGGAAAAGTACTCCTGGAAAGGAATTAAGAAGGATATACCTAATCATGTGTGAGAATGTATGACATGCCAAAAGAATAAGGCAGAGAAAACACACCCCGACGGCTTGCTTCAACTATTACCCATACCAGATGAAAAATAGGAGAGTTTCTCCATGGACTTTATAGTGTGCCTCCCTAAAGTACAAGGGAAAGATTGCATATATGTAGTAGTAGATAATTTAACCAAATATGCACACTTTATGGCTATACCTATAGAATACAGAGCACCTCAAGTTGTATAGAATTTTTCTTCAAAGAAGTATTTAGATTACATGGACTACCTAGAAATATTGTTAGTGACAGAGATAGAAGATTTTTTAGCATGTTTTGGCGAGAAATCTTCTATTTAGCAAGCACTAAATTGAAATAAAGTACAAGTTACCATCCCCAAATTGATGTAAAATTAGAAATTATTATTAAATGGATAGAGGGATACTTAAGAAATTATGTTACGAGACAAGAAAATGTATAGGTAAAATAGTTGCACTTTGGTGAGTATTGTTACAATACAACACACCATTTATCCATTGGAATGAGCTCATTCAAGGCCTTATACAATTACAAAGCCACTTCTTTTGGGAGTCAAATTCTTCCAAAAAGTAGGGTTCTAGGAGATAGAGATTTTTTA